>VWZW01005520.1:112229-515965 GCA_013397115.1 Edolisoma coerulescens
CAGCCCCCCGGCCCCCGGCGCGCCGCTCCGCCCCGGCCGGCGGCACAGTAGGACGCGGAGGAGCCGCGCGCGGAGCCGGGCGCGGCGCGGGTGGAGCCGGGGCGAAGGGCGGGGGTGTCCGCGCAGCCGGGGTTGATGTTTAACCTGGAGCGCCCGTTCACGGAGAGGGGCCACTTCTTCTCCTCCATGGAGTACCAGCGGCAGCTGGAGGAGGAGGAGGGCTACCCCCCTCCCGGCACCAATGGGACCTTCAACGACAGCGGGGCCGGGCCGGGCTGGGGCACGCCGTACTCTCTGCACACCACTATCACTCTCATCAGCCTGGCCGGCTTGCTCATGCTCTTCACCGTCTTTGGCAATGTCCTGGTCATCATCGCTGTCTTCACCAGCCGGGCGCTCAAAGCCCCCCAGAACCTCTTCCTGGTCTCCTTAGCCTCAGCTGACATCCTGGTGGCCACGCTGGTCATCCCCTTCTCGCTGGCAAATGAGGTGATGGGGTACTGGTACTTCGGTAAAGTCTGGTGTGAGATCTACCTGGCCTTGGATGTGCTCTTCTGCACCTCCTCTATCGTGCACCTCTGTGCCATCAGCCTGGACCGGTACTGGTCCATCACACAAGCCATCGAGTACAACCTCAAGCGTACCCCCCGCCGCATCAAATGCATCATCTTCATTGTCTGGGTCATCTCGGCTGTCATCTCCTTCCCACCACTCATCTCCATCGAGAAGAAGAGCGGGCAGCAGGCTGACCAGGGGGTGGCAGGGTGCAAGATCAATGATGAGAAGTGGTACATCATCTCCTCTAGCATCGGCTCCTTCTTTGCCCCCTGCCTCATCATGATCCTGGTCTACATGCGCATCTACCAGATAGCCAAGAGGAGAACAAGGGTCCCGCCGAACAAGCGGGCAGAGCGCCCCGAGAAGAAGCAGAATGGCTTGACTGACAAGGAGGACCTGCCAGCCACAGCGCAGCTCAACGGGGAGAAGGCAGCAGGAGGCAGTGGTGGGCAGGAGGGAGAGGTCAATGGCATAGACATGGAGGAGACCTCTTCCTCGGAGCACCAGGAGAACAACCAGTGTAAGAAGTCAGAGAGACCACCGAGAGGAAAGACCAAGACTAAGCTGAGCCAAATTAAGCCTGGGGACAGTTTGCCCAGGAAGACAGAGGAGGAGAGGAACACCAAAGGGTCCCGGTGGAGAGGCAGGCAGAACCGGGAGAAGCGCTTCACCTTTGTGCTTGCAGTGGTGATCGGGGTCTTTGTCATCTGCTGGTTCCCCTTCTTCTTCACCTACACGCTGATGGCCGTCTGCGAGAGCTGCTCCGTGCCCGACACCCTCTTCAAGTTCTTCTTCTGGTTTGGTTACTGCAATAGCTCCTTGAACCCCGTCATCTATACCATTTTCAACCATGACTTCAGACGGGCCTTCAAAAGGATCCTCTGCAGGATAGAGAGGAAAAGGATTGTTTGAAGGACCCTTTGCTACCGGCAGGACTAAACAAGACTTTGTAGGAGTGTAAAGTGTGTCTCTCTCGGGCTGTGCTTGCATGGGATGGTTTCTTTCAGCTGCTGAGCAGGAAGCCTTTAAAACCTGAGATGAGCCTGTGGGAGCAGCAGCAGTGAGGAGCAGCAGGCAAGTGGAGGTCCGAGCTGTGGCATTCGGCTTTCCAGGGGAGGATGGCCTTTGACTTGCTTGGTTTATTTTGTTAGGATTTTTTTTTTTTCTTTTGCCAGAATCTCTCAGTGGATATTCTCATGACTGCTCAGTTTGACTCTTTAAAGACAAACATCGTGCAGCTCTGCGAGATGAAAAACAAAGAGGGAGTATGCCACACCAGAAGTGTTGGCTTTTTTATTTTGTTGTATCTTTTTTCCCCCCCTGTTGTATATGTAATGAATTTTGACCCCCTTGTAAAACCCAGTATTGTATTCTTGAATTTGAATGTCTTAATTTTTTGTAAGGCAAGCAGCTTTGAAACTGTGAATGCTTTAACTATCTTTGATACCTTAAAAGTCTTTCTTTTCCTACCCCCTGCAAAGCCCCTCACTCAAAACCACTGAATAACTAGAGCCATCCCCCTACCTGACAGTTTGATAATATTACCAAAATTTCCAAATTCCTGTCATTTTTTTTTTTTTTTAATTTTGGCTGTATATCTTAGCATCACAGACCTCATCAGACTGGCTATTTTTGTTGGTATTTTTAATGTCATACCTGTTCCTGTTTAATTTCTGTGTTGCCAGTGACACAGTACAGCTGAGATGGCAACTGCTGTCTCGTTACTCATTAGAGCAGACCCTGATGGACCGGTGGCTTTGCTGTGCAGGCAGGGATGTCCCAGGCAACAGAGACTGTCTTCCTTGCAACATGAGCCTTGGGACCCAGCCAAGCTCCCCACGAGTTAATCTTGTTTGATATTATACCACTCTGCAGCACTGAAATGTGTTTGATGCTCACTTGCTTCCTCCACCTCAACTGTAAATAGGTAATGTTTCAAAGCAAACAGCAGGGCTCTGCGTATCATGTTATCTCATCTGTGCGGATTTGTGATGGTTTAACTCCTGCAGGATTTCCTGCAGAGAGGAGGGGGTTTGTGCACAGTGCCCGTTCGTCTTTCTCAATTAAGAGAGAAGAGTTCAGTTTTTAACCTGCCAGTCTCATCTTTCCTAGGAAATAGGGAAGCATCCCTCTTTCAGTCTTATACAAGGCAAAACTCTGAAATGGGAAACTTAACTGCCAGTTTCTCCATTATTTTATAGTGTAATTAAGCTTTTTCTTTTTCTTTTTTTTTTTTTTTTAAAGTGTAAATATTGTGAGTTTGGAGCAGGAGAGAGAGTTAATACTGCTTTTACACTCTTTCCTGAAATGGCTTTCAGCTCTTTGTGCTAAAAAAAAAGACAAAAAACCAAAACAAAAATGGATAGAACAAATCTAACATCCTTGTGCCATGAATAAATTTCTGGAGAACATTTATAGGAAAAACTTTTGATTTATCACAATAAATGAGTCTGCAAGTCTTTTAATGTTAGGAAAACAGCTTTATCAAATGCTAACAAGTCACAGACATGGTTGGGAGAAAGCAAAGTTTGTGTAAGTTGAATGCATAAGACGAATTTGCCTTCTCTGAATTTGTATGGTGCACAGAAAGAGACTTTAAAAATAACTTTTTACTTTTGGGGAGTGTTTTGTTGATTTTTCTCTCTCTTTTGAATTTCTAATTAACTCCAAGTGTCCCCGGATGCATCTTGGGACCTGGAGAGCAGTGTTTACATTCACTTGCATTTTCAGAACTGAATCCTCAAGAGGTGAGGAAAGCAAATAAACTGTGCTTTAATGTAAAAAAAATCAAACAAACAAAACCAAACCACAAGCAGAAGTTGCTATAATGGATGATTATTTTTATTAAATAAAAGAGCGTTTACAGATCAAGTGTGAAAATCCTCTGAATAATGTGAGCTGTTATATTTTATTTTGTTGTATTTTATTTTCTGAACTGTTCACCGATCCTCTGGTAGCTTTGGTCTTGCCATTTTTTGAAGAACACACCGGGAAAAGCACTGGTGTTGTCTGAAAGGCATTGTTAGCCCAGGTAGGAACAATGGCTCTGTTCATTGTGCAGTGGCATAGTAACAAATGAGTCCTTGATATTTCTTGGGTATTTCCACCCCCCCTCTTTGTGCCACAGTAAGGGCATTCACGTGTTTGTTACAGAAAAGAGCGTAGGGTTTGAGGGTGTGATTTGCACCCTGGGCGTGCCTGCCTGGTGCGGCACCTGCAGCTATTGTGAGGGATTTTAATAATTAGTTTGCAGATGGGATTAGAAACAATTAAGCTGGAAGGCAACATTTCATGATATCTGCAGGAGTGTCCAACTGAGTGGGGCTTTGTTTCTAGCCCCCAGGAGCCAGGGCTTGCTTGCCCTTCCACCAGTGCTGCCAAGACCCTCCCTGGAGGAGGTGATGGGGGATCGTTCTCCCACTGAACGTGGAACTGCTTCTGGTGAGAAAATAAATGACCAGAGCCCCGTGTGGGAGCTGCTGGTCCAGTGGCCCCACTCTGCCAGTGCCCTGGGGTTGCAGTTGGGGGTGCTTGGCAAGGTGGGAGGGGGCCAGGGTGGGCAGGCAGTGTCACTGCTGGGTGTAGGGCACCTGATGGTGGCCCAGAGATGAACATCTTGCTCACCTCGTGGTGGCCTTTGCAGGCCAGGGGTTTGGTGTGAGTAGAGTGTCCTGCTTCCACCCTGGTCTTGGCTGACCCTGATGGCCTTGGACAGTTTTATAAAGCAGATCCCACAGGAGACTCTGGGTCAGTGCTTGGGACACGAGGTGATCCAGCAGCCATTGACTGCACTTGCTCCACCCCTCTGGCTGTCAGTTGTCCTTGCTGCCAAATCTCTAGTGTGGACAGTAGAGTATTTTAGTGGATTTGGGGCTGGGAGATTGAGGCTCTTCCCCTTCCCCCTCCTGACTCCCTCCCCATCATTACTTCCAGGTCATTCCCTTGCAAATGATGCATTAAAGGGTGTAATGAACTTTGATTGTTTTTTATAACCTTTTATTTTGGGGCTGAAAGGTTAATGGTGTGAGGGGAGGGAGGGGGACCTGTCTCCCCAGCTGGGTGGGAGCCATCCAGGCTGGCACAGCAAACAGCAGGCAGGGATGCCACTGCCAGCTTTGCCCTGGGGGATGTTTCTCCACCAGTTTCCTGTGTGGGGTGACCCTGCACACCACCCCTTGTGTGGGCAGCCCCGAGGAGACCACAAAGGTGCCAGGCAAGGGATGTGCAGGAGGGGCTCAGGTGAGTTGGTCTGGTGGAGCAAATGTCCTAAAATGCTTCCGCGGGGAGCAGCGTGAGCAGCAGGGTTGCCTGCCCAGGGCTTGTCCCTGATCCCCTCAGTCTAATGATGTACTCATTTGTTTCTGTGAGGTTTTGTCCCCGTTCTCAGGGGGCCAAGGAGCTGGTCACATAGAGGAGCCTCTTTCCAGTGAAGGAGGGACTTGGCCTGAGTCACTCTCTCACTCAAAATGAGTTTCCCAGACCCAGAGGAGCCTCAGCAGGTTTCAGACAATGTCCATCAGCCTTCCTGTGCTGTAAGTACCCCCTGTCCCCTTACCCAGGTGAAGGTTCCTCCTGAGTTGGGTGGCTGGCAGCCCCCCTGCCTGTGCAGCTTTCACCAGTTGAAGCTCTTTGTCTTATTTCTTAACTTCCCCTGTTCTTTGGAAAAGTTCAAAGTCTGTCGAGATTGCTCCTTTATTACAGCCAGTGCCCTGGCAGACAGCTCCACTTGGAGCTCTCCCCATCTCTGGTACAAACTGCTCTTTTCAGCTGGTTTATAGGAACATCTCTGTGACTTGTGAAATGTTTGTAGTAGCTGTGATTGCTGTGCCCTATCTCAAGCTGTAGAAAAGGAGTGAAGAGAGAACAGGATTAGTGTCAGCCCAACCCTTGCAGTAGCCACCTGTACTCACTCAACTCACAAATGCTCTGGGACCAGATCCCAGTCCCTCTGGGAACAGAAAGGGTCGTAGTCAGAGCCCTGGGAAGTCCAGGTGAAATTCCATTTGGGGGTCACAGTGCAGTAATGCTGCACAAGGCTACAGCACACTCCCAAATGTCCTCAAGGCTGAGCAGAGGGAGTGGTGAACAGGGCTGTGGAGGGCACAAAAACCTATGCCTTTTTTGTGTCAGACCATGGCTGGTCCCAGGAGGGAGGTGTCATGCAAGCAGAGGAGATTGAGACCTGCTGGTGTGGAGCAGGGGATGTTGAGAGGTGTTGAATGGAGGTACCGATGCTTGAGCTGGTCATTCAACATTCTTCCTTCTTGGGGGACCTTCTTGGCCGTTTGAGTTGTCCCCTAGGAGAACTCATTTCCCAAGGAGGACCACAAATGTTTGAGGACTACATCTCACATCCAGGAGTATGGGGGTGTGAGATGGGTCTCAGCACCCAAATCCAACAGAGACATGAGGATAAACCATAAACGGGAGCAGGAAGACATCTCCCTCACTTGAGCACAGGTGTCATCAGCAAAGGTATAAACTTGTTGGCTTAAACTAGCTGTAAACTGCTTAAGCAGGCTCTAGTTTAGTCTGTTAGTGTGATCGTCAATTCCATGTTGGCTAAGTTCGGAGAGAGCATCCATGCTGGCTTGGATCTAAGGTCCTGCTTTCCTTCTGGGGCTCTGAGAGTGGCCTGTAGCAGATTTTAGGGAATACTAAAGAGCGAGGACCCTTCCCAGGAGGCTCAGGGGTCATTAGGTGCTCTGGGATTTCCTGGGGCCAGCAGTGCCTTTTGCACTAGTGGAGAAATTCCACTGACATGTGTTTCCTGTCAGCGAGGCTCTGCAGCGGGAGGTCTGGATGGCTTTCAAAAGCGTGTTTGAGCCCAAAGCCAGCAGTTGGGTCTGTGTGAGAGTAATGGGGTGACTGGGTTTTACCAGGAGGTGAGAAAAGCTAACCTGAGCATCCCTGCTTTCCTGTGTGCGATGCCTGCAGCCTTTGCACCAAACTGGTTTGGGCACAGCCCAGGATATTGCATTTGCACGAGCAGCCTTGAGGTCCTCCAGAGCTCTGTGACCTGCTGCAGGGTTCACTCCCAGACATGAGAAACATTTGCTTTAAGTCAGCTGCTACATGGAGGAATAGATTGCTCTGTTGCTGATTGAAACAGTTGTGTTTTGCTGGACCATGACTTTATGGCCTTTTTTCCTGTTTGTTTTTCAATTGCTCCCCACAGAAAAGAAGAAAAGAACAAGCTTCTCACCGCTGGACATCTCTGATAAAATAATTTCTGCTGAAGGCTGCCTTTTTTTCATCTGTGCATGTGGTGTTGCTGCAAAGTATTCATCTTCAGTTTGAAACCTTAAGGTGTTACTTCCCTGAGTAAACAAATGAAATAAATGAGTAGATAAATATCTAGGACACTGCACCCAAACTTCTTTTCTGAATTGACTGAACTTTTTTGAAGAGCGAGAAGCTGAATTCTGGTCTTTTGCTACCAGGATAACTTTTGGCACTAGGAAAATTTGGACAAACTATTCCTCTTGCAGACCAAACTATGCAGGGGTGGACCCTGAGTGTGGCAGACCTGGCAGCTTGGCTGCTGAGATGCTCATTTATACCCTGCTGGAGCCCCCCCTTTCCCAGCTTATTCCTGCAGTCACAATTCCGGGGTAATCGAGGGATGAATCCTCTCTGTGTAAGGCTGAGTTTGTTCTTGGTTCCTCGATGCAGATACTTGACCTGAAATGGCTCCTTGAACAGGGTTTGCCAGAATGAGGTTCCTGTTAACTTAGGCAGCCTTTCCTTGGCACAGACAGCTCTCCGTGCTCGTCATCTCTGCTGTGCTGTTACCCAGACAGGGCACACTTCCACAGGGGACTCCAAATGCAGCACTGATCTCTTCTGTTCCCCAGGGAGTACCCAAAATACAGAGAAGTGGCATGACCCCAGTCAACCACATGGCCAACACGAAAAGGGAATGGAGTTGCCCTCTTTCTCTTGGATATGGGTTTGACCTGCAACCTAAGCACAACCCAAAGATTTATACTTCAGAGATGTTAGTTAAAAGTAATCCTGCATTTATTATTTTAAAACAAATATCTTGTGGCTTTAAACCAGCCTCAAAATTTAGTGAGGACACAAGAGTTAAAATGTCCAGTTCAAATGAAATCACCTGATTTGCTTACTTTGAAAGATTTACCATCTAGGGCCTTTGGCATTGCTGTCTCAGGATAATGAAGATACATCCGATACAGTTTGAGCAGCAGTATAATTGCTTTCATCAACACCAGTCAGTGTTTGGGTGAGATGGCTTTTAAACAGTGCAGCAGGGAGGAAAAGAAAAGCTAAATGCTGCTCTGCTGAGTTGGGCACGCACCGAGGAGAGCAAGGTAAGCAGTGTTGGATGCAGGACAATCTTTCATCACTGTTGGCTCTGTGGGGGCTAATTAGAGAATGTATTCTGGCTGGTGTGACTGGTATGGATGGGATTTGGTCCAAACAGGGTTTTCTGTAATAAAATAAGATGGTTATAGCAACAGATGCAGTGGTGGCAACTGCCTTTAAAGCCCGGCGTTAATTGGCTTAAACCTTTGCATTGGAAATCATCTGCTCCTATTGTAGCTTTTGCTTGTTGTTCCCAGAAATGCCTGTTCCTGGCCATGCTGCTGGGTGATGTGTGAGGAGGGTGGTCGAGGACTAGGAATCGATTCACACCAGCCACGTCCACCCGTGAGGGGGCTGGGTTTTCTTTGCCCTAAGTCCAATAGCTGTTTTCATCACCTTAGCTTCATGAACTCCTGCTGTTGAGGATGTAGCATTGACTGGGAGCAGGATGAGGGCACACACTTGTGAGTGTACAAATAAAGTCCATGGAAAATGAGACACAGTGAAGCTGGGTGTGGAAATGGTTGGTGTAAACCAGATGATGCTACTGTACACCCAGCTGCAAAAAGATTCACCCTGAAATGCTGTGGGAGGCAAACAATCCACCAGGCAAGTAATTCCAGGAACTGAGAACATAAAGATAGGACCCTCCCCTCCTGTAATTGCCATCTCACTTGGGATTGCATAGACTAACATGTTCAAGTTACCAGATGTTTGGAGGAAGAGGTGAATTTTTAGCTGTTGTTTATCCAGACCAAGATTTAATTAATATTAAATAGATTAAATATTTGATGAAATAGACTTAAATTAAATATTTAGCTCCCTCCTCCCCCCAGATAGCAGCCCCAGTGGGTGTTTATGTGGGCAGTAAAGCTAGAACATCTTCTGAATGTCAGAGCGTGTGCAAAGATCAGAGTTACATGGGAGTATCATCTGTGGATAAGAATTAAATTTCTCTTGGATCCTTGTCTTTGCCAGCCCATGTGGGAACGTCGTCTTCCTTCCTCTGGGCTTATTGAGCCACGACCTGCTGGGACTTCAGGTATCACTTCCGTGCAGGCTGTCACCCTGTTCTACTGCCACGTTCATCTTCAGTGGGGAAAGAGGCCTCATGGGGAAGCGTTTTCTCCCATGCTTCTCATTTATCAGGGCAGTGGGCACAAACTGGGAAGCAGACAGCATTGCTTCATACAGATTAATTACGTTCCTGAAGAAGAAAATGTGGAAAAATGGCATCTTGCCTGAAGGAGGGCAGCTAATTCCTCACTAGTTGTGCAGGCTGTGCTCCTGTGTGTCCCCCACCAGAGCTGGAGTGGGACCATTGTCCCCAAGTCAGAAATCAGCTGCTTGGCCTTGGTGGTAGATGCTTAGCTAGAAATAGTCTTGCAGTCAAAATCCACCTGCCAGTGAGTGGAGACTGAAAAAATGACCCTTGGTTTGGTCCAGCCGATGATGGCTTGGAGCTGCAGTCCCTGCCTGCCTGTCACGTATCCAGGGTCAAGTGATGGGAGATGATGGACACTGGGAGGGGCTGGGCTGGGGATACAGTCCTTCAGTGCCCAACTTCTAGTGCTGGTGTTTGGCTCCTGTGCTGGCTCTGGCAGTATTGTAGCCAGAATTTTCTTGGTGTTTGGTACACTGAGCTTGTTTTAAATGTACAATATCCTAGCAGGAGTTTTCTAAACAAAAGTATTGTCATAAGCCAGAAATATGACTTGTGTATTTAGATAAGACCTTCCATCAAGAGTGAGGGTAAATCCAGTGCTCTTGGACCACTTTGGTCTACTGGAGTATTTCAGAAGCAGTAGCAGAGTAATGGCTTGTCCCTCTCACCTCTGCCAGCATCATTGCATGGGGATGAAGCCAGTGCAACCCATTCAGAGTGGTTAAGTGACTTGCTAGAGGTTGAGTGAAAAACACTTTGGTAGATTACTAAAAGATGGTTTTTAATAATTCAGCATGGGCCAGCTGGTAAAGCTTAACAGGACCAGAAAGATGATCTCATTCAGCTTGGTGTGAAGCAGTGCCTGGCCAGCTTTTTGGCAGGAGGTAAGGGATGTTGAGGACCTCTGGGAGGGGGTCTCGTGCTGTGTGGGCATGTTTGCCCACCTCATTGCTAATCTCACAGTGGTTCTCAGGGACTTGTTGGGGATGGCAGATTTGTGTTTGGTGTGGTGGCAATTGCTCTCTGTGTCCTTTGGTGTCTTTAGGGTCCCTTTTTGTTTCCTGCTGGGAAAGGGCATTCCTGGTCTGGGTGGGCTCGTGAGGCCATGCTGTCCTCGATGCCCAGGTACAATTTGCTGGTGGTGGGCAAGGGAGCCTGGGTTCAAAGCTCACAGAGGCCCACGATGATGGTCCTTGCTGGAGGTATGTGCATCCCCAATGCTCACAGCATCACCTGAGGGGCACCTGCAGACCCCTGGGGAAGGAGCCAGACCGTGGGGCTCCCTGCCTTACCCTGCCCTCCTGTTCCTGTGGCTGCAGGCTGACTGGCAGTCCCTTTGCAGACACCAGCACTCCATGCTTACCTTGCCTCTGGATGCTGCAGCAATACCTCATTAAGTCCAGGTCTTTTTCTAGGAATCTGCTGAAGAAAACCCTAACAAACCTTTGTTTTTATGGCTCATCTCTGCTGCTGAATTGCCTTGAGTTTCATTGCCAGCGGGAAGCAGAACCCCCATACCCATCAGGGATGTCTTTTCACGTGTTCTGCCAGGTTTTCTCAGAGCTGTAAACATAGCCAAGCAGAGAAAACCATTTCCAGAGCAGATTTCTGAGGGCCCCCACAGGACCACAGCCAGGCAGGCAGGTCAGCACCTGGGAAAGCCAGCTCTTGCTGGCAGCTCTCCTCTCCTTTTGGTGGATCGCACCGGGCTCTTGGTCTGCATTTTTAGCTGCGAGGGACTGGTGAGGGCTGGCTCCCCACGGTTGGGGACAGGCCTTGGGAAGCTGCCCTCTTGATGCATAGATATCAGTGGCACCAGGCCAATGCTGAATGGACCTGCTGTCACTCATATATGGCCCTCAAATTGGGGCTTCCTCTGCTGGGGAAGAGAATTAAATGATGCCTGAGCCGATTGTATTTTTGCCTTGTGACACAGAGAAAGGCACATGCAATAGGAGCCCAAAGAGAGTCTGATTAATGTGCTTCTAGAATTGGATTGTTTAATGCAAACAGCTTTAGAGATATGACTAAAGTAGGAAAAGAAACTTGGAAAAGACCCCATTTGGGATAAAAGCAAAGAAGGCTATTTTTTGCAAATACCAATATAGCTTCTTCTAAAAATACTATCTTGGATGTCTGTTCGAAAATGAGAACCAAATGTGATTCTGAAGGGTCTAATGCAGCCTGTCATTTCAGAGGAGGAATGGAGACCTCTCACTGGAAGCAGAGGATGTGCTTGCAGGCTCTCAGAGACACGGCAGAAACCAGATTGTGTGGAATCCAAGGCACGGCTTTGGAAGGAAGCGTGGATGTGAGCGAGCAGCATTTGCCCACAGGCTGCTGCATTGCGGGATCACGCTTTGCCATGTTGGCAGCCGTCTTCAGTCATGGCTCTGGGAAGATTTTTGAGAGTATGTCAGAGTTTCTGAGGATCAGGAGAATGGCGTGGGGCTGGCCATGCTTTCCCATCGGCAATGGCATTCACAGAAGAAAAGGAGACGCCCACTGTTAACTTCTGGTGGTTTTAATTTTCTGAGCAGAAGCAGGAGCAATATCAAAGGCTGGGGGAGAAGAAGGAATGGTCCTTGCAAGAGAGGCCATATCAGAGCTGTCTTTCTGTTCAACTGTTTCAGGCCCTTTTTGGCTGTCCTTGCCTCTCTGGTGCACTGTTCCTGAGAATCTTCTTCTTTTTGCACGTCTTTGCCTCAGCCTCTCAAGCAGATTTTTTTCATCAGCCAACAGCTGAGAACACTGTGTTCAAAGTGAGTTCAGGTTGCAAACATCGATGCCGGTGCCAAAGCCTTGCAAATGATTGAAAACCTTCAGGGTACCCTTCAGTACTAACTCAGCATACAAGCAGTTTTGGAGTGTTTTCATAGACTTCTCACCAATATAATATTAAGCTCTGCTCCAACTTTGCCCTTTCCAAGCAGTGATCCAGCTGTCCTCTGGCCCTTCTGTGAAAAGCTTACAAGAAGTTTTTTTTTTCCTTTGGAGCTGATGAATGTGAGTGCGTTTTATTTGAAATGTACTGATCAGAGCACTCCGCCTCAGGCAGGGGTACAGTGACATGCACCCTACAGAGAGCACAATTCTCCAGCCCTGCCTGATGTCTTCCCCTGACCTTTGCAATGTATGCTGGGGAAAGGCCTGCCTGCTTCCTTTATGGCCACTGTCTGTGAAGAATACAGTGAGAAGGCACTGAGGCCACCGGCCTGTGCAGGATTTGCATTGGGTAGCACTGGACCTTTCCTAAGTATGAATCACAGTGTGTCTCTGGAGGAAAAATTTTCTCTTGGATCTCCTTAATGGGTTTTAATTTGTCTGCCTCTGTCTGTATGAAAATGTAGATGATGTCATGATGGGGCTGAGAGGCCAAGATCACACCAGGAGTCAGCAATAGGTGATCTAATGGAAAAGGTGGGAAGATGTCAGCTGTACTTCCCCAGGGGGTTTGTAGTGGCCTCAGCTGCTCTCACCTTTGTTACGCCGTTACACAAATCCTTTGGCACCATGCCTAAGGCCAAGAGAGCTGTCAGGTGGCACAGGGAGGGCCAGGCAGTTGTATACCAAGTCCCTTGGGCTGAGGGTAGTGAGCAAGCTCTCCACCTTGCAAGCTCAGAGCACCCTCTTTGCCCTTGCCTGGTAGCCTTGTGTCCAAGACGACTTGCCCAAAACCACACTAACCTTAGTCCCTTCATGGGACTTAAATAGACCCCGCAAGCTGGAACATCACATGTCCTGCAAGCTGGATGGCTTCAAGAGAAGTCCTCACTACTAAAGAGAAGAGCTACTTCAGCCCAAACTGTGCCTGAACTATCACAGGGACAAAGCTGCGATATTTCTTTGAGCTGTTTTAAACTGATCAAATGGCAGTGTTGGGAGCTTTTCAGAACCCAACTGGGATGCCCCCCTCAAAACCAAAACAACACCAGAAGGTGTTTTTCTTGTGACATGTTTTGGTCCTGTCACTGTGTGTAGTTTTTGTGATCACTGTGTTTTGCCTGACTGCGTTGCTCTAGGCATGATGAGTAAGAAAATCCATCTTTCAGTAAATACTCCTCAGGCCACCTGCTGTCACAGCAGATTGCTGCATATCTCTCTGTTCCCAGAGAACAAAACCATTGTAAATCTGAAATTCCAGGTCATGTTCCATGCCTTCTGCTGATCTGATCCACCTCACAGTGCAAAATTTTCAGCATGTTTTGGATGCAACCCAAAACATTATGCTAGAAGTTTGAAACAGCTGTAATATAGAATGTGAATCTCATGTGCAAAGACTTGAGGGTCTGGTTTTCCAGGCAAGAGGAAGAAGAACATCCTGCAGCAAAAACCCTTCTGCAAGGCCTTGCTTTTGTCTCTCTGAGACACTGCAGCAGGAGGGGAGACTTTTGCACCGGCCTGGGAAGAACTCGGCCACTGTGCACGAAGTGCTCTGACACGCACCTGAATCCTTTTGCCATGGTACATGGAACTTGAGTGTGTTTCTCCATCCCCAGCTGCATCAACAGTCTTTGCAGGCTCTATATTTGAACTCTGGGTTCTTTGCCCTGTTCTGGGTCCCCACTCTCTAGCCTTGCCCTGCAAAGACAGGGACTAAACCTTCTCCTGAGCTTCTCAGTGACTGGATCTATGGATGAAGCAGCTGGCTTTGTAAGCAAACGTTTGCCCATCTTTATGCCTGTCACAGCTTATTAATGTGTGGCATGACCACAGTGCCTCTGGAAAGAGCCCAGCACTAACTGCTCACTTCCTGGCCTTGTCATCCATTCCTTCTGCCATGTCGTCTCCACTTCAGATCTGCTTTCTTTTGGATGCAATTTTTTTTTAAAAGTGACAGTGCCCTCAAGGATTTTGGCAAAAGAAAAGCAAAATGGAAAAATCTTCCTAGCAGAACCCATTCTTCTGACACAGCAGCAGCTGCCGTGGAGGAGACCCAGCAGCAGGGATCCTCTTTGGAGGAGTTTGCCGGCTGAGGATCAGAGCTTGTGCTTCTCTCCTTGCTTGGTAGCACAAGCTGCCTCCCTGCAGGGAGAGGTGATGGCCAAATCAAGCCTGAAATGTGACATTCCCAGCTCTAATTAGACATATGCAGTTTCACTTTGACTCCAGAATCCAGCCCAAGCAGGTGACAGTCTTCCAAGGCCTGCCAAAAGGTAGTCTAGGAACTTCCTCAGTGCAGTGACCAGCCAGTCCAGGACTGAATAGATTCAGCCTGTTTTAAATGTCTGCATTAAGGCAGGTTGAGTCATGCTGAGCAATCACTTTCTCTTGGTCCACGATGAAGGGAACCTCCAGGCCAGCTCTAGGAAAATGCTTCCTCTGTAGAGCTGCAATGCTGGGAGAAAGAAATCTGGTCAAGGAGGAACAACATGCATTCCTTCTACCTTTTGTCCTGATGGGCTCCATCCAGCTCTACTGCAATGGACTGGCCATTTGCAGCTCCTCATAATTTGTGAAACCTTTACTGAATATTTTAATAAGCACAGCCACAGCAGAAAAAGAGAAGAGCTTGGTAGGCATTTCTCATGGGTCTAATGTCAGGATAGGTAAGCTTGGAGTGGGGCTCTGGGCACGGACTGGAATGAGACTGCAGAAGATGACAGCTGTCGATCATGTCTGGATTTCATGGGCTGAGGAAGCTCATGGCTGCATGTACACGATGCTCTCAAGGGTTTGCTGCTCTCATAAGCCAAAAGCAATGTCTAATTTTTAAGGAAAGGTCTTTTTCCTTCATCTTCCTGTCGCTTTCCCTTCCCCACTTCACACTGTTAATCACACTGGCAGGATGCCCTCCAGGCTGAGACTGTTCTGAGAGCAGGGTGAGAGGAGGATGCTGAGGAGGAACAGCAGGCTGTACATTTTTCTTCCCTAGCATGATTTAGCCATGATTAATGCACATGGAAAATAATCAGTGCATTCAGCCTAATTCTGCAGAATTATTGAAGGGATGATAACAAGGGGAGAGGAGATATTTTGCTGCTCTTAATATATTTTTAGGAAGGAGGGCAGGTGTTGTGTGAATCTGGTTAGGTGACATCAGCATCTCATATTAAGTCAGGGAGCAACATTTGTCACTGTTTTTCTTCTTTTTTTTTTTTTTTTTCCTCTGGAAAAGGCATTGCAACCCTGAGCTTTGGAGATCTCCTGTTACTTCCCAAAACCAGGTCAAAAGAAGCTCATTCATCATTAAAACAACACAGTCTGTATTAAAGGGAAGAGGGATTGTAAATGGGGAATCTTTGGAAAATGGGATTATTATGCCTTGCTCTGAGCTGGCGATCGCCTCAGCCTTTCACCCCTCCTTTCAATGTGCTGCCACTGGGGTTGGGTACAGCAAATTGCTCCTGGTTCCTGGGCAAAATGCACCATGCAGGAGCTGGGTCAGGCAGACAGCTGGGACCTGAGCACGTCACTGCAACGTGGTGCTCGTCTTCCTTACATGCATTACCAAAGCTCCTGTGTTTCACGTTAGGTCAGATAGAGCTACTTCTCGTTTGCTTACTGCCATGATCTGTTTATCCCATTAGGAAGGAAAACATCTTGTTTTATAAGCCAGAGGTCTTGTAAAACTTTCTTCCCCTCATGTGTTAAAACAAAATAATAAGACATTGTTATACTGGAGAGATTTTAATATTTCTCCAGATTTTATAATGCACTAAATAATACACAAAAATTACTGATATGAAAAATATTAGAAAAGCCTATTTTGTGGTTTTAATTGCATTCCTTTCTGGCTCAGGTAAGCGTGTCAGCTACTTCTTTTAATTGTGGTTTTTTGTGACTTTGAATTTACATTTTATATATTTTCCATTTTGTTGTAATTCCCATTTACCAACACAAAATTAACACTTCTTGTCCCTGCTGAGCTTACTGCTATTGATTTTTTTCTTTAGCTTTCTAATTTTGCAAACTTTGATTAGGGTTTTTTTTCTCTGTAGGTTTCCATAGGTGTCTGTGCCTATTCAGAGAGATTATTGCCCATATATGCTTAATTTCAGAGTCCAAAGACATAACATTTAAGACAGAACTAGTCATGTGATCTCTGAGTCAAACTGCAAAGAACAATTGGATGCCATGGCATTTAACAGTCAGGCTCTTGGGTGTTGCCTCATCACAGATGAGGGCAAGGCTGAAACTGCCTCCTGCTTTGCGTGGGCACCTTGCTGCCTTCTGGGGCCATTGGAAGCAGTGAGTGCCTGAGGCTGCAGTGCATGGCAAAGCCTTGGGATTGGGATGTCCAGGGAATACCCTCACTGCCTTCCTGCCTGCCTTGGTGCTGGTGGTGCCTCTTGGGACTGCAAGCAAGTAGCTGGGGACTGGAGATGGCACTGGTGTTGCTGTGAGGATGTGGCAGCCCTGAGAGGCTGGGGCACAATGGAAACCCTACTGGGGTTTGGTTCCTGGGGGCAGCCTGACCTCGTTAGATCAGCTTGTCACATCATGGTTAGGTTTGTTCTTTCAGATGCTCTGCAATGATCCCTTTTTAGTAGAGGAAGGGGATTTGCCTTGGCTATTGACCCATCCTTGCAAATCAGGGTGCCAGGCTTTGGTGAAAGGGTGAATAGAGAGTGCAAGAGAAATGGGTGCTCTGGCCTGGCAAGTGGTGAGCAGAGTGAGGGGATGGAGGTGTCCAGGTGAGCCTGAGTGAGCTGGTGCACACAACCAGGTCTCAGGTGTGCAGCTCTGTGCCGTGTACCAGGCCCCAGAACCTTTGGAGAGGTAGCGGGATAGGAGTCGTATTCCACTGACAGTTCAGAAGTTGGCCGAATGTTTTTCTCCTCTCAGATCAGCTTCAGGAATATGCTGTAGGTTTGGAGATTGGAATGGAGATTACAGCTAATAATTTTAAGATTTAGGAGGTAGGAACTAAACCTATGCTGGCCAGACCTGAATAATCTGGTGTAAGAGAAAAGGACAATCCCATGGTTTCTGCCATGTGATGAGACTTCCTCTGAAGGCCCAAAATGCTCAACAGCTCAGGGAAGGGCAGACAGATGTTGTCAGGGGCTCAACCCCTGGAATTATTTTGCCCAGATGAACAATAGTGATCTACCAGGTGGCCCAAATGGAGTGGCCCAGTGGTCCTTGCTGCTGAGGTGTCCAGCCAGCAGTGGGTGCATTTCTGTGAGACTGGGAAGAGCCTGGGAAAAGACTGGAGAGAGATGTGGCCTCCTGATGCAGGCTTTGGGCCTTGACTCACAAGAAAAAGCACAAAATTGTTCATGCAGATGCTTTTCAAATGAGTGAATGTCAATTGCCTCTGCAGGGCACATTAGTCTGATACCCATCCAAGGTATTAAAAGGGAAATTTGCTTTTGACTGTGTAACTTGCCCTTGCAGAGAAAACCCTCTGAGGTTTTTTTTTTCTCTCTTTCATGATAAGCACAAGAGCCTGTGGTGGTCACAAGATCACTTCAGCAACATCCTGACTCAAGCAGCTTGTTGCATTGTTTGTAAAAGTCCAATTTTCTTTTTGAGGAAAATCAATACAGCTCATTACTTAGCCGAGAAAAGATCCCTGTGTCAGTTCCCCTGGAAGGCAGCCCTTGAGCAGGCTCGGCCACTGTTTGTGAGCCAGACAACAGGCTGGTAGCCTTTGTCTTAAATTATCTGTTCCAAAGTAAAACTGCCCCACTGAGAAGACTGATCGGCTTCCCGCAGGCCACCAAAGAACTGCTCAACAAGTGAATACCACCAGCCTTGGGCAAAATACACACTGGAAAAAAAAGTAACAACACAGAAGACACTTTTTTACACCTGCTGTGATGACTGTAAGTTCTCATGCTGCTTCTTCATTATGTTCTTTCTTCTAGGCTCTGGCTACATCATCAAGTCTTTTCATTTCAGTGCTAAGATGCAAGATATAGTGCTACAAGGCTGACAGATAGCCAAATATTCTTTGTCTAGCCTATTTTGAGTGGTGAGACAGAAGTCAGGTGCCTGGGCCAAACTTATGGTGAGTTCAAGGTGAGTTCAAGACATTTATGTAAGCGCACAAGATGTTTTAAAGCAGCTCTGGAATCTGAGAGGGGTTGAGGCAGTTGGGTAGACAGTGCCCTTGCCTACCGTGTGTGTGTGTATGGCTTTGGGGACCGCACCGCTGGTCACTGTGTTGATGCAGGATCTGGACTGGGGGCATCCTCACCTGCATTCCCTAGGAAATATGTACTTTGAGTACTCATATGAATATATACCCACTGACATTTGCTCCTTGCTGCAGCCCAGCTTCAGGATCCAAGACTACGATCCCTTCTCAGTAGTTTGCTGGTTTAGAAAGTTGGAGGAGGAATTGGTCCTGTGTGAAATGGAGAATGGGGAGAAAAAAATGCACATTGTGGCTGCTGAGCAATAGGATTGGGGGCTAAATAGTAATATTTTTATGGTTTTGCTTTGAGATCTGAATGAAGAGAATGAATGAACAGAAATTTAGCAGAGACATTTCACTGCAGTAAGTTCAGTGACAAGGTCAGTGAGATGAGAGGACCAATTGTGCATGGAGAATTACTGAGAAGGTAACCTAAGGGCTGGGATACACACTCAGCTAACCAGGAAGAGCTATAAATAAGGATGCAAAGCTGGTAAATTCTGTTAAAAAAATTCCCTGTCTTGGCTATTTACAGGCTGCTTCAAAACCAGAGTGGATAACAAAAGGAAGAGTGCGGTTTATTTTAAGGGAGCGATCAGCCAAGAAATCTCCTCTCTCCAGATCACCTTTGTGGTGGCTGCTCTGAAGAGAAGATTTTGGATGCATGGAATGCTGGTGAGCTTAGCTCTGCCCTGCCCATCTCTTGTCCATAAGGCAGTGAGGGGCAGCTTCTGCCCTCACACCCTGGGATGAGCAGGATGCTCGGGGCTGGGGAATGTGTCCCAGCAGCAGGGAGTGGGGCAGTGCTTGCAACAGCATTTTGTAGTGCACTGACCCCTTGACCAGCTCCTGTCTGCACTGTGTGCCACCAGATCAGGAAAAGCAAAACTGAAACGGATTCACATCCTTGCCCCCACATGCTGTCCACAAAACCCCTCTTGTTTTGGCATCCATCACTGCTCTGTTTCCAGTTTTCCTCTGTACCAAGACATGGTCTGGTCTCCTGAGCTGTCTTTAAGAATTTATTCCAGATTCTAGATAATTTCAGGTTGTAGAGACTGTGAACAGATGACATTGCTTATATTACCAGGCTCCTCCAGTGTTTGATGATGGCTATTATTGCAGTACATATAACATTATTATTTGACTGCAGTTACAATAGCATGGGTGGTGTTATGCCTGACTAGCTGATTAATCATCTGGAGCAATGAGTAAATCTCCCCCTCTTTTGCCATAATTAGTATGTACAGCTGGATTGCAGTTGGCTGAGTGAGCGTGGAAGTGATCAAGGCAAACAGAGAGGTGTTTGGCAGCTTTAGGATGCTGGAAAGGACGAGCACATGGAGGCAATTATTCCCTCTGCGATATAAACTGTAGCTTGAGCCAGCTCTGATCCACCTCAGGGAGCTGCATTGCTGTGGTAGGTGGCCAAAGTGCTACAGAGAAGCTGGTCCATTCAGAGTTACAAGGTCTGGCTTTGAGGGTGGAGCCATTTGAGACTGTGGGATGCAAAGCTCTTTCCTCCTTGCAGTGGTTAACCAGAGAGCCCTTTGCCAGTGTGTCTGTAGCTGCCCAGGAGTGAAGAGGAGAGGGAAATTCATTACTGCAATTGGATTAAATACCTGCTGTGCTGGGGACCTGCCATGATGGCTTAGGGCCACCGTTGTCGCCAAGCAGGTGCAGTGGCTTTGTGGTTCTCCCTGCAGCCTGGGTCACATCCATCCAGTCAACAGCAATACAGATTGTCTGAAAGTGCCTCCTGGTTTTGCTTGTGGGCATTTACAATTCAAATCAAGAGACATTGCAGCCTCTCTCTTCCTCATATGTTGATTTTCTTTGCTCTCCTGATACAGCAAAGATCAAGTTGAAATATTAAATATCCTCCACAATGCAATTACATATAGCTGGTTGCAATCAATTCCCTCTGCCTCATGTAGTTTGCTACTGTTTTCCCCTTTCCTTCTCTTCCTGTAAAAGACATGAGCCTTTGATTTGACAAAAGATAAAGACTTTGATTTCCACCTCTACCCAAGGAGAACTGAGCTCTCAAATCTCAGTTTTCACAGAGGTGAATTAAAGGTGATTAAAGGTGATGGAGGCAAGAAGACTGAATGGAAACACAACCCTGCAGCTTAGTGGACACTGCAGGACAGGGAAGAGAGGATGGATGCTGATGCCTGCTACAGTAAGGTTAAACCACTTGGTAAAAGCAGTGAATCAGCAGCTCTGAACACCTTTTGCCAGAGATATGATTTATCCCTGCAGGACACAGCTGTATTCCCATCCCTGTCAACCTCTGGTTATACCAAGCTGAGTGTTTCATCACCATGGGCATAAGCTCTGCGAGTGGAGAGTGTTCACACACCATCAGGCAGGAGTGGAAGAAACTGCAGAGCAGAGTGGGAGTGAGGCCCCAAACAGCCCCCAATCCATGGTCCCTCCTTCAGCGCCGTGCCCAGGAGCCCTCTGCCGCTCCTGTGGTACAGGTGTATTGAGGTGAATTTCTTCAAAATCGATCAGACCCTTCACCACACTTTAGTCTTTGCCTTACCTGTCTGAGCCTTACACTTCTTTGTGTTTGTGGTTGCTCTCAGTGCTGGTGTGGCTTTGTTTATGATGCAGCCATTTTTTATTTTCTGATTGCTCATATCGCCTGTTTTACATTCTTTCCACATCAGTCTAGGAGACCAGAGATAACTTAGATGAAAAGGAGTCAATTATGTGGTGCCTGGGATACTTGTAGTCTGGACTTTATGACCCAGGAAGTTTCTCTCTGCGCCATGCTCCCAATTTGTTGGATTTATTTTTTTTTCTTCATTAATATAAACAAATAACATATCCTGGATACTCTGCAGTCAACAGCACTCACTTTATTGGCAGTAACTGACTTGGAAGCTACTACATCTCTGTGAATTTTAATTTATATATATGGTTTTTTTTTCTTTCCATCAGCTAGGAATATTTTTTTTTCATTTTGCCTTTTTTCTTTCACTTCATCATCAAATTGAAAGCTTGCTGACACTAGATTCTTGGACAACTTGTGAAATTAACCCAAGCTAGGAATTTTCCATTGTTTTCCATTTATGTGATGGTATTTTCCAAAGCTTTCCTTCCCACTTCACCCTTGATTGGCATGCTACCATGGATATAGACAGGAGACGAGTTGGGTCAGCGCTGAGTCCCTGGGAACTCTCTGCAGGTGGCTGCTGGGAATGTCAAACTAGTGATGCAATAGGTTAAATTTACCAATGATGTACTGCTGTTGTCTTCAGGGAGGTGTTCACCATGGACAAATATCTCCTGTTAGTGTGACTGCAATGCTCAAAGTCTTCCCTTCTGAACAGCTCTCTGTCTAAAAGGGCAAGCAGCCAAGCAATAATGGCTGCGCTTAGGTGACTTTTGAATTTTTATTATTTTTTTAAAAAAGGTGAGCAGAAGCTTATAAATTTCAGCATGAGAATGCATTGAGAAGCAGGAGGTTTGAATTAAAGTCACCACACTTTTTGATCCAGTCTTTGGACTTTAGGTGTGGGGACCTTGGAGGGAAGAATGTGCCTCATCATAAAGTACTGGAAAACGGTTCTTCTTCTGAAGTTTTGTTTCCAGACACTTCTTCCAGAAGTTTTGTTTCCCCACTGAAATATCCTATATATCACGCAGTATAACACTATATATTATATAGTTTCTGTGCCAGATGAGATTATAAACAAGCATTCTTCACTGTCTTTTATTTGAGAGCAGACTGTTTGTTACCTGTCCTTTATAATTTTTTACGTGGCAAAGGGTTCATTTTGAATTTCTCTCCCCGTGTGTCTCTGCCCAAGCCTGGCAGGGGTGGGAGCCAGTCCTGGACCTGGAGAAAGCACCTCTCTTTCCTCCTGGAGGCTGCTCCTTTGGCAGTCGCCCTTCCCAGGGGACACTCAGAGTACAAGTGAGGGAGAGCTGGTTGCAGATGTGAGCCTGCAGGCTCCAGGGCTGTTACCCAGCAGACTTCACCAGAAGGAAAAATTACTGAAGAAAAAAAATATAAATAATGCAAACACAGGACACAACAGGAGGAGTAGCCTTAAGTACCTTAAATAATTAGGGGAACTGAAAGTCCTCTCACTGCACCATGACATTTTAAGCAAAATCATTATAATTAATCTTCTTTTAATATAGAATAATAGTCTAAGAAAATGCAACACAAGCCATACTTCTCCTGCTAACACGTATCCAGGAGACAGAGTGGATTTAAAGTAAGGTGATCTTTGTAATATGGTAGAAATAAATTCCTGAAAGCAGCAATTGATCAGTATGGAGAGTGGCAGGTAAAAGCGGTACAAATACCTTCTCTAAAAGCATTGGATACAGTAATTCCCACAGGCACCAGAAGCTGTTAGCTAATCAGATACACCATAAGCTTCACTATCACAGAAAAAAAAAAAAAAAAAAAAAAAAAGAAAGCAGGAAAAAGAGAAAATCTCTGAGCATATGGTCAGCAAGTGACAAATGTGTATGCTGGGACTCTCTGGAATGGGGAAGGCCATGGCCAAAGCTGTGACTCATTCCTGAATGACCAGGGCTGAGTGGCACCAAGGAGGCTGTTTGGTTTCATGATGAAAGTGGCTGTGTGGCCAGCCTGGAGAGTGGCTTGGCAGTGTGAGAGTGTCGACCTGGTGTTGAAGAGCCAGCCTCTTCTCCTTTGTGCACCTTCGAGGCAGCTCTCTCCCACTGACAATAGGTGCAGTAAGTAGGGGAGGGTGTTTGCAGGGGACTCTGCCATTCCCCTTGGTGGGAAGGACCAGGATTAGCACAGTCCTGCTAAGCCGGCCCCAGAGAGGCCAGGTGTCCTCTGAGAAGGTTCAGGAGATCTCTGTCCAGCACATTTGGCTGTAACCAAAGGAGTAGAAAATAGCAATGGCTTGTACTTCAACTGGAGCCAACCCATCAGACATTAAATGGACTTCTGGGAGAATCCATGCACAATTCACAATAGGTGTCACTGGTCCTGCAGGAACAGCTCCTGTACATCACCTTGATCACCACTTTTCACACCCACCCACTGAATATATTGTAGAGATTATTTTATACTCCTATGTAGAGGTGGTGGTGTGTTCATCATAGCTTATACTTTATTCTGGCTGTACTGTAAATTCTGTCTTTCACAGATGTAAGTACACATGAAGAAGTGCACAGAAGTGCTGAAGTACAATCCCTGTCTCACCAATGTTACAGACTCACAGTACCCTCAGATGGGGTAAGAAAGTCTCCTTGCTGACTACTGCTCACCAAGCTTCTTTTCTCTCCAGTCTAACATTTAAGATCCTGCCATTTATCCATGCAAGCTCTGGTGCCTGTAGGACCCTCTCTGTGCTGATTCAGCTCACAAATCTCGCAGAAAAAATAGTACAGCAGAAAAGCAATAAATGGTTTATACTGAGTTAATGAGTTGAACTCACCCCTGGCTTTGTTTGCATAGGCAAGCTGGAAATCTCCCTCAGTGACATGGAGCTAATTCTCATCTCCAATTTTAGCTCATCTCCCACATCATTCTCTTCTAGATTTTCTTTTGATGCAGGTAAGTAACCTGCAAAATGGAGCATATACCTTTTTCCCCCCCTCTGCCTGGAAACATATTTTTTGTCACTGCAGGTGGAGCCTGGACTGAACATTTCCTCCCCAGAACCATGGGAGCTGGGCTTCAAGGGTGCAAACTGCTTGAAAAGTGGAAAAAATGCAGAGCACAGTAAGTGTTGGGAAGGGCGAAACAGTGGTTAAATAATTAAACCAATTTTTTGTGCATCTGATAGCCTGACTGTCAGGCTGGGCACCAGCGTGTTGTTTGTTTTTCCTTAGATTTATATCTTCCAGAGCTGGTTTGTTAATTTTTTCGTTAAGCAGCTATCTGTCAATGCACTGTGTTTTAATTATGCCTCCTGCATGAGTGCTGGTCTGAGCTAGTGATGCAGGGAAAAGCCTTCCCTGTAGGACATATCCTCCACTCCAACCTCTGGCTGCCCCAGCCTTGTTGCAGAGCTTAGTCCCTGTGCAGGGATCAGGCCTTGGTGTGCTCAAGCAGGACTCAGGCAGGGAAACATCTCTGTCAGTGCACAGTTCCTGCTGCTTTTTTAGGAGTGTCTTGAGAGCATGGAAAAAGAGAGTGGGGTTTGATGCTGACTGCTGGGTTGTGGAAATATTCCTGACAGTGGTTGCTTTCTCTTTTTTCAGCCCTCAGCTGTACATCTTCTCTGCTACCAAACCTTTCTCTGCCACCAAACCTTTCTCTGCCTTCTGTCTGAAGCCCCTCTAAAAAATCTCCCACAATTATTTGTCTCTATTCTCATATTCGACCTCCATCTCTGCAGAGATGCCTGGAGCAAACTGCTTCTCCTGGACTGCAGCTCATGAACTCACCTACAGTCTGATTCAAGTGCAGTCATTAAAGGGTATGATGCTCCATTGTCTTGAGTTATATCTGTATTGCACGATGTAGTGGAGATTTATCAAACTAACCATAATTAATTTAGTCAGCACAATAAGCACTTAAGCCTGGCTGCCATGGGGCTGCTAAAGGGCTCACTTACCCCTCAAGAAGATCAGCAGAGACCAATCTTAATCTGGTAGGTGCAATTAATATGTTCATCCAAAACTCAAGCTGAGCTTTCCAGAAAACACCAAAAAGCTATCATGAATAAATACATAATTCCACAAATTTATTAATATTTTACCAAACAACCTCCATAGATTTATTCATATTTTATATCCATAGATTTTATTTGTGGAGTAGGGAAAAAAGGAAAAATGTGAAGGCTCTTGTTTCTTAATTCTGGTTTTACTAATTCTAGTGCAAAAAGGATACTTTGCATCTGTGTTTAATCAGCAGGGGCTGTTTGCTGGGGGCACAGAGGTGTAACAGAGCCATTGGCACTGAACATGTCCAGTCTGAGGCTGGAAATAGGAATCTTACTTTTAAGTGTGGGGACACCTGAAGTAGCTTTACCCAAGGAAAGGCACTGTATGTGAGAAGCACTGAGCTGGACAGGACTCAGTGCATGACCAGTTTGTGGGAGGAACTGTGTGTGCTCATCACTGCACTCCTGTTCAAACACCCAAGAGGTACCTGGGGTGAAGGATAACTCAGCAGTCAGGTGTTCCCTGCAGTGAAGGCTCTCCTTCCTATCCCATTTTATTAGTATTGTCCATGGTTCCCCTATCTGTCATTGTCTGATCAGATATGAAGGGATGAAATCACCCTTATCATTTCCCCTCCCAGCCTAGGTGAGAAATCTTTGTGCTTTGTTGGATTGAAACCTGCTGTGGTTGTTTTCAGGACTCACTAATACCAGGATTAATCTGAAGCTACTGTACAAAGAGTGCATTCTGGCACCTCTGACAATAGACTTACTGTGACACTGGTCTCAGCTGGTGTGGCATCCAGGCTTGAGTATTGTGTGGTAAAACTGGACCCCTGTGCATTATCCTCTCATCAGATAAAACAGAGGCTTGTCCTTACTTAAATTGTCCCTGGAAGAAAGGAAAGCTGGAACACTGAGCCTCTTATAGGTCAGCTTGCAGTGAGCATTCATGAATTTTAGAAAACTCTTTCATGACACCAGCAGGGTTGGGAAAGAGAGAACCACAAAGCAGACAACTGACTCACTGCTGCCTAAAAAGCTGAAAGGAGAAGAGCAGAAATACCACAAATACAGCAAGTCTCCTTTGCCAGGCCACGGAGCATCATGAGCAGCAGACAACACAACTTTCCTCCAAACACATAAAAATGAGCATGACGAAAGCAGGGGATAAAGGACCATGGGGCAGTGCTGGTAGAGTCTACTCCACCCTTGGGCAGTGGCAGACTATGTTTGGTCATGAAATGTGGAGACGTCACAACATTCCAAGTGCTGAGTGCAATTAGGGATGCAGTAGATCTCTTGCTAGGATGTGTGCATGGGGAAATGTTTCCCAGAGACAGAGGGATTTTGACGTAAAAATTCCTTCTTGTCTCATGTATTGCGCCAAGGAAAACAGCACTGGGGCAAGGCAATCTCACAGCAGGAAGAAGTGAGTCCATGAATGAGTCCACTGTAGCACCATAATGGGCATGAATGCCTGCTGGCCCTTTGCATGTGGGAGAGCTGGCAAAGGCTTTGGGCACAGCCCTGCCCTGTGGCTGGTTGGTCTTGATCCCATCTCAAAATAGAAGATGGAGAAAGCAGTAATGGCCTGCCAGGCTTGGCAGTACTGGAAGAGAGAAGGGAAAGGAAGGGAGGGTGGAGGGACCAAAGAAGGCGAGGAATCACGTGAGTAAAATACCTTTTAAAGAAAGTCTTACATCAATCCCTGTGTTACTGAACCAAGACAGTCTCAAGTGAGAAAGTCATTAGAGTTCATTGCCCCTGGAAACCTATGGCCATTAATTCTCTCTGGCAGCAATACCTAAGGCTGGAGGAACATCCAGGCTATGGCTCTGAGTGCTGGAATGCAGAGACACGATAGGGCACAAATACTTTCCTCACAGACGTCAAGGAAGTTGAAGAAGACAAAAACGGTGCCATAGGGAAAGGAACAGTTAAGTGATGTGGGGAAACACAAGTCATTGACAGATATTGCTCCTCCTGGCACCAAAGTTCAGTGATCCACAGGAGGAAACATCTCTTCTGAGGACGACAGACACTCTCCATCTATTGTTTGATATCTCTTTACCTTTCCCATGTTGTCACATGATTTCTCAGTCACAAAGCTCCTTATTAGCTTGGACTTTGAATGGTCCAGTAAAGAAATCAACCTAACTCAACACTCCTTCCTATACTGAAATGGCCTGAGAATTGCTGAGTCTGGTTTAAACCAAAAACTCCCTCAGCTTTTCCTCAGTACTGCAAAGCAGGGTGGTGGTTCTTACGTAACAGTCTGGAAAGGGGATTTCTCACCAGGTTTTCTCTGTCTTTGCTTTCAGGACCATTCTGGCTGTCTTCCTGGGAAAAAGAAATATCCTGTCGCCCACAACTATCAACCCCTGCCTTTCAGACCCTTTTACCCCCTAGAAATACTGTGTGCCTTGTAGTTTAGGGTTTTCAAGCCAAATCTGAGGTCATAATCTAGATTTCAATAACGAAAGATCTTCAAAGGGAATGCCTGATCTTTCCCTCTGATACTCACGGAAATCCACTTCAGGTCCCCCGCTACTCTCAGCTCTGGTTATGGAGGCTGAGAGAGAGGAATGCTCTCTCACAGAGTGTACCTGTCAGCCACTCTTGATCAAAGCCTGGATCAAAGCCTGGCAGCCTGGTATCCATCCAGAAGCAGACAAATAAGTGCACAGGTGGAGAAATGAGGATCTGAAATTTGCCCTTGGGTAGCCAGCCTTCTGTATCAACACTGTGAGTATTCTCAGCTGTTAAGTAAAAGCTGAGAAGATAAATCCTAAATATAAGAAATTAAAATCAATAAACTCACCGAGTCCTCGATGTCACAGTTCAGACTCATAAAGAGATACAGCCACTAAATCCCCACAGTGCTGCTCTTTCACAATTGCACACATTAAGAAAAGGGAGGAAAGAGTTATATGAAACATTTGTCTGGGTATAGGAATCAGTTATCTTAATGATGCAATATCAAAAGGAAATATTGTCTCATTTAGACATCTACCAGCTACAGTCACTACAATGCTCCCAAAAGAATGGTAATTATTCTCACAGATGCCTAGAAATTAAGAATTATACTTTCACTGTGTTTAATATCCTAGCTGTGCTTTCAAGGGTCATCTGTCTTAGTAAAGCTTTGGGGATCTAATTCAATTGCTTTTTGCCTGTCATTGCTTATTTATAAAACACGTGTCTTTCTGGTGATACTGTGTTCCAGTGGATCTCCCAGAAGCTGGAAGAAAGGATGAACAAGACAGATGTGATCTGCTCAACCTGCCTGTAGGACTGCATCCTGTCCTCAGCTGTCTTCTTTTGCTGAACAAAGGACATACCTAAAAAATGCATCAGCCTTGAGCTGATCATGCCACACGGTAGGGCAGAGACATAGCCACCTTTTGATACTTTTTGCTGATTGTTCTGCTAAAACCAACAGCCAGCTGGTGATTTTTCACCTCAGCTAACAACATCTGCAAGGTGTGAGACATTTGCTTACCTGTGTGCAGACAAAGAATAATTTATAATGGATTATTTACAAGATCACGCCATTATGGAACAGCTTTACCGGGAGCCCCAGAGTAACACCAAAATTGATAAGCTCTGCAGAGACAGCTGAAGTGCAGCCATTCCTCAAGAGAGACACTGTAGTGCTTGGGGATGTCACATACATGTGCTAACGATAAAGCCAAAATATTAGTGTAATGTTAGAGGATGAGAGAAAAGTAATCTATATAAAACTCCCCAACCAAATCTCCCAGAAATGTTGGCCACTGTGCTTTTTTGAGGGTTATTAGCAACTCATCCAGTTTGTGTTCCAGGTCATAAGTGCTCAGCTTGAATTTTTTGTCACTCCTCATATGCTTAAAATTAACCATATGTTTAAGTGCTTTCAGGTTGGAAATGTTAACAGATAGGCAGCATGAAATTTCAGGCTAACAAATGCATGTAGAGTCTTATCATCTTCCTATAGGAAGTAACTGCCAGAGCCTTTCAGCCCTGAAAGTTGCTTCTCTCAATAGTCTAGAGTATATTGTTCTGATTAACAAACCACAAGATGGATTTCTTTCCAAACATCTGATGCCATGTGAATAATTTTCTCAATCAAAACAAATAAGCAGGAAGCACATATTTTACCATTGTTGCTATAACTGTGAATTATTGCAGTTTTTACTCAACTGGTCTTGTGGCTTTGTACAGTTCTAGGAAAGACACGAAGAAATCATTCTGGAGATGGCTTTAATGTGGTATTACAGAAGTTTGGATTCAGCTGACTACCAGATGCTGAGTCATAAAGCTAGAGAAGTTTCAGAGGTAATGGATCATGGATAGAGTTTGTAGGATTCAGTATTTATCCTTATTCAAAATCATTGATTTATATCACCAATGATTCTTGCTTGTCCAGGATCACTGTCAGTTATAATTTCTGGTCAATGTGGGGGAGCATCTGACCCTGTCACAGCAACAGCACCAGCTGGTGCAGGTCTTAGGGCAGGAGAGAGACTGAAAAACCAGCCAGTGCATATAGGGGGAAAAGCTGTACTGAGAGTCTGGAGAGTGAATAAGGGAAAGCCCGGTCAGTTTTCAAACATTTATTGATTAAATCCTGCCCAGTCTCTTCATGGAGCACAGCTGCCTGCTATAAAAGTAAAAAGCCAGCACAGAGCAACAGCAGAACCGTGCAGGGGGAAGAGCAGCTGTACGGCTTCAACAAATCTGGTGGCAAATGTGCGTGTCAGGGCACGGAGCTCTGGGCTCTCCCAGGTGCCCCTGGGGCTCTGAGCTTGGTCTTTGTCACCGAGCTGTGGCTGCCGTTCTCCGGGGAAGCAGCTGCTGCAAGGATGGATGGAGTGTTTGCCTCCACCTGCAGTTAGTGTGGGATTCAGACCGTGTCACTGGCTGGCTGGGTTCCTCTCACGCGCTCCGTACGTGCACACAAACGAAATGACGACGATGGCAAAACACAAGATGGGAAGTGCAGCTGTCAGGAATTTCTTGGTTCACACAAGGAAAATGGAGAGTAGCCAAGAGAATTGAGAGAAGGAGGGAAAAATCCCTGATAAAGAAAACCAAAGTAGACAGAAATACTAAAAGCAGGAGGCCTTTTAAGGCTTGAGAAAGTGTAAGGAAAAGAAAATGGTGTGGAGGCAGAGGAAGAAAAAAGAGAGAGGAAAAACCAGAGAGAAGCTGTGGAGTTATTGATGCTGCAGAATCACAGACCTGATGGCTGTATGCTAACTGCTCAGTTTATAATAAGCATCAAACTTCAGCGTCTGCATTCAGATGAGCTGAGAACACATTCCATAGCAGTTGTTCGGGAATGTTGTTTTCCTACTGAGACATTTAGTGACAGATAGGAGATGAGCTAGTGGTCTCTGTCTCCACCTTCTAACAGAAGTGAATTGCTGCAAAACCAGAAGTCATGAAATTCCTAGCTGATGTGCTCAATCTCTGTTTTAATTTCTGCTGGAGAGTTGTGAAACCAAAGCTCTCAGAGTAAAGTGGGAGTGAGGCCAGTAGCTGTGGGCAACTGGAGGGATAGGAAGGAGAAAATCACTCTGGTGGCTAACTGTGGGCATGTGCCAAGGAAATAATTTACAACTACAAAGTGTTGCACTGACTTCTAAAATATGTATCTGACAAAAGGGCTACTTAAAATGAAAGGCATTTGCTAGTTCTGGAACAAGCAGCAATAGAAGTTCAGAGACACTTGTGAGGACCGCAGAAGGTTTCCTTTGCTACGCTTCCATGTGCAACACACACACAGAGGGAAAAGAGGACTGGGGGAGCTGCAGCTATCCTTGCTGAATGGGGCTGCTGAAGCTGCATTCCTGAAGGAAGAAAGACGCAGAAGTCAAGAGTGAAAGAGAAGCAGTCTGTCTTGAGCAAGAGGATGAAGAGCTGACTTGCAGGGAGCCCCTTGGTGTGGAGCTGGACCCACCTGGTCCTTGACTGCCAGGTTGAACCTGAAGACCTGTCAGCTGGTGGAGGACGCTGAGTTCTTTCTGCAGCAGCGCCTTGGAGACTCCCAAAATGGGACCACAGGACAGAGAGGTCAGTGCCAAGCACATGCTTTTCAGTGTCTCTGATTCTCTTTTTTAAGTCTTCAACTTGGCAGCTGAGAACTTAATTAAGCCTTTACTGTGTTAGAGTAGTTTTTGTGTCTAAGCTTGGCCAGGCACATGCCTGAGCCCAGGTCAGTCCAAGGTTCCTCTGGAAGCAATGAATCCATGTAAGGTCGTGTGTGCAGACTGCAAACCAGTCTACCCTAAGAAGTGACCATGGCATGGTTACAGCCATCAGGGCTGATCCACCAGCCTGGGATTGGTACTGTCAGTGACAGTTCACAGACAGGAATTCCTCAGGTTTACCCGCCTGTCTGTCTTAGGTTATGGATAAGCTTTTGGGAGGTGGTTCAGTATGCCTTTTTATCGCAAATGTCTCACCTAACAGACACAGCCTCACAGGCTAAAGTAGATGGCACCATCATTAGGCAAAAAACAGGGGGATTTTGAAATGGGACCTGATTCCTGGTACTCCAAAAGCAGTTTTGAAGAGTAAAATGTGTGCAAATCTGTCCTCTACAAGGTGAGCCACTTCTGCCCCTGCCATTTGCATGAGCATGAAGATTGGAACTCCTTATCTGAACTGAAATGCACCCATCTCCCTCCCTCCCCTGAGTTCTCAGTCCCAAATGCTGAGTTCTTTCAGTCACTTATCTGGCAGGTACATGAAATGCAGCATTAGTTCAAGGACACGTGCTAATAAAATAAACATATCACAAAAGGCAACACCTGGTCAATATGCTTAACCTTTTCTGCAGCAGATAAGCTTGGAAGGAACTGATGAAGCAACAACTACTGTTATGTTTACAGAGTAGTTGCATGTTACTGAGCAACTCAGATGAAAAGGATTCATCCCTGGTCAGTCCTCCTTTGCTGTTATCACACTCCAGGGAAGTGCACTTTTATTCAGCTGCATGGGAAACCTGGGGTCTGAAGTGCAACAAATTGGCCATTGGCAGTCCCATTAAGAGGCATAAGTGCATATTACTCATTTTATAGTTTGTGTGTAATTTGGGCCTTTCAAATTTCCCTTGAAAGCCTTAGTGTAGTTGCATATCATCACCTGAAGCAAAGGTGATGAAGTTCAGAGGAGTTTTGCTGTTGGACTGGTTGCTGTAAGGTGTTGTTGGGTCTGGAAGTGTGCATGCATTCAGGATGAAACTACCAGAAGCTGTGAAGGTGTGTTGGGGAAATATCATGGTTGTTGCTGGTGACAGCCTATTGTGTTAGATGGACTGTTTCTCCAGCCCAGTGTGGCTCAGGTGATGGCAGCATATGGCAGCTTCAGGAAGGGAAAAGGAAAGTGTTTTGTGGGGACATAAGTACCTAAAATATATGTCCTTGGTCTATGGTGCTCAGATTGTACATGCTACAACTCTCCTCATCTCTGGCTATACAAATTCGGAGGACTCTGATCACCTTGGCATGAATTATTGTAAGGAACAGAGTGACTGCTTAAAAACAAGAAAATGTGTCTGTGGTCCAAGATCCTTTTCAAGCAGCTCATTGTTTCCTTCTTCACTGTGTTGCCTGCTGCCTCCCAAACACTGCAGATAGCCTCTAATTCCATTAGCTCTACCCATGAGTGCTTAAGCTGCTCACTAGCATCCTGTCACTGGGAAAAAACTTCCCTAAGGTGAATAATTACACAATTATGGAAGTTTTTTGTAACCTTTTCTGAGGCATTCAGTGCTGGTCACTCAGTGCAGACAGGGCTTTGATTGATAGGGACCAATGGCAGGGCAGTGTGAAGGAGGATCTTTTCCTTGAGCTGTCTTAAATCGGAAAGCAGTAGTACTAAGTAGCTAGCACAGAAATAAAGCCACAGGTTTTGCTTTTTGTCTTGAAGAAACTGCAATTTAATATCAATTGCAATGCAGTTTATGAAGGTAACAAACAAATCAGAGACAGCAATCGGATCTGAACAAGGTTGGAGCAAAGAGGCATTGGGCAAATTCTCTTTCCTGTTTTCTGGTGAATATGTCTCATGTCAGTTACTGGTACCATAATTAGAGATATGATGTGTGGAACCAACAGAAGGAAAAGGGGTTTCCTGTAGGATTAAGTATGTTACCAGACTGGAAAACTTCAGGAATCCAAGAAACATTTTGTGTCTTGCTACCTTTCTTTTTGATCAATATCAATTAATATATCTGGTATTAAAATAGGTCATGGCTCTGCTACACAAAGTGCTGTGCAAACATACCACAGCAGACCTTCAGCTAAATTGTCATGGAAAATCAGTTTAATACTTTTCTTCCAGCTTTGTGATACTTTTGACCTGGGACAGATTTCTCAAGCTATGTGGAGGAATGGTTTACTGAGATGTGGGAAGAACTGAAGTGCAACAGACTACGACCCCTGGGCATTTTTTACCTTTTCAGAAACAAGTCACAGAGCTCACCTCATTAGGAAATGTAATTTTTCCTTGGGTTTTGAGGGAATTGAGCGGTTTGGGGATATTGTGGAAAGATGGGCTGGTGGCTGACAGTGGTTTTGCTGTTGTGTGTACGTGAATGAGAGTACCAACTCAGATAATTCTGGGTTCGTTGACCATCAGTGGTGTTAATAGTGACCAGTTTTAGCAGTGGGAAAAAGGGAGGGAAGGCCACTGCTCAAAAAAAAAAAAAAACAAAGAAAAATAATTTGAGATCTAAACTAGCTGCATGCAACTGAGCCCTTTGTTAGGTATCCCCTGTCATATAAAGCATCACAAAGCTCTTCTTTATGGATGTTAAGAGATTTATGAGAGGGAGCGAGCTGGAAACAGAGCAGGAATTTACAGATCATGAAGTCTTGCTGAATTATTGGGGAATATAGTTCACATCTCTTGCTTTCCCAAAGTCCTTTGTGGAGTGACAAATGGCATACTGCTGTTTCTTCTGTTGGAATCTGGTCTCTGTCAATTAAACGTGTAAAGGAAATCTGCAGGGATCCTGGTGACACTGGGCAGTGTCCAGACTTGCTATTGAAGCAATGTACATGCAAAAGAGGAGGGATGAATATCAATCAAGAATTCCTCTTGCTTGATTTTAAATTACATTTCTGTGTATCAGATTCTCCTAGGTACAGCTAATGTAGAAAACAATGTAGCCGTCATGTCACTTGGACAACAGCAAAATAGCACAAAGGGAATCTAGAGCCTGATCTACAGAAGAAGTAAAGGACTAAAACATGTCCTTAAATGCCACATCTACACATCTTCAAAATACCTCCAGGGATGGTGACTCCACCACTTCCCCGGGTAGCGTGTTCAAATGCCTGAGAACCCTTTTGGTGAAGAAGTTTTCTTAATATCCAGTCTAAACAGACAAGACAATCTGTTCTATAGCCTTCCCCGGGACTGAGGTCAGACTGACAGGTCCCTGAATCCTCCTTGCAACCCTTCATATAGATGGGCATCACATTTGCTAACCTCAGACTCACTCTGGACAGATAAAACAGAAAGGCAACAGCTTGGCTTTCAGTATTGCAATCTGGAAAGCAAAACAATAATAAAAAAAGGATTAAAGTGATGATTTTTAGTTGACCAACTTTGTTTGTAAAGCTACAGTCATCTAATGGGGAACCTGAATTTCGTGGATAGAGTCTATATGCTGCTCTGGGGTTGATGGATTGAATAATTGACAGAAAATGAAAATACAACTGCATGTGGGATGATAAAGTACACGGTCAGTCTCTGGCGCCCCAATTTTTTTGATATTGCTCCAATCCCACCAACACACTTCTGAGGGAAGCTTTGTCTTCATCCCTCGCTCCTGCGGGAGAGCAGGCTGGTACGTGTGAGTCAGACCAATTCTGGTAAGTCAGCTTGGATCAGATATGGGGCAGAAAAAAGCTGCTCCTCCTGGAGCACAGTGTTATCTGGTGGGTACAGCTACATTAAAGAGATACAGCCATTCTGGTCAGGAGATTTATTAACTCTTCATCTCCCCAGACTCCATCTCACAGAGTTTGTACAAGGGCTGCGCTGGCTTCCCAGTCAGCCTGCTTGTGAAAAGACTCAAGAAGCCAGGGCAGCTGTTTCCTCTCCTGAGGTAGAAAATGCCCTCTCTCACTCTTACAGCCCAGGTTAATCCGGGAGGCAGCAAATGTTAAAAAGTTTTGTAGATCATTTTGTAAATGATTGGTGTGGGAAAACGGGGTCACCAAAGTGTACCCCTGAGATGTGGCTCAGAATCTGCATCAGCATGAAGACCACAGCCAAGCACAGAGCTTCCCTCTTGCTTGCCTTCCCATTTCTACCAGCCAGAGTGCTCTGACTCATGGGAGAAGCAGAACTTTTTGGTATTGGAGATATCCGACAAGCCATACCAAAGCAGAAGTATATGAGGTGTTTAATACAGAATAAGCTTCAGCACAGCTGCAGACTCATCAATGATTATGTTCTTGGCTCTCATTTTGTAGGCAGACCTTCAGCTTTGGTTTATTTGACATAATTACTGTAATAGTACCCATCAGCCTGTTAATGTAGAAAGCTCAGGTATTTGGCATTCAGGTCAATATGTCGTACATAGATATTCCCTATTTTTGTACACTGCTTGTTAGTATAATGCTCAGGAATGGACTAATGTCATGTAAATAATTTCATCAGGGCAAGATTATTAGATCTACTCACCCCCAAACTCAAATTATTTTTAAAAGCCGTATTTCAATTCATAGGAAGCAGAGAAGACTGCACATATAAAAGGCTGCCTCACAGCCAATCTGCAGTTTTTAAAAAAGTAACCCTTTGGGAGGGTCTAACTTCATTTGTAATTTCTTTGTCTCCAGCTTGGTGGAGCATGAAAAGGACACTTCTTCTCCCAACCAAGCAGACAGGTGGAGGCTAACTCAGGGAAAAGCAGCACACAATAGTCTCTCAGGCCTGGGTGCTGAACAGTGTGGACATGTCTTGGTGTCCATGTTAACAATCCAGTCCCTACCAAGAATTTAATATGTTAGTCAACGCTCATCTCAGTTAGGTTTATAGAGCTATGGAGACTTATAACTGGTCCATAAATTCTTTTCCCTAAGTCGTTGTTAAGACTGTTATTGGTAGGAAATTATTTGGCTTCTCTGTTTCAGGCCTTTTCCTCTAGGGTCCTGTAATTTTTGGCTGCCTTTTACTTACATAATGAGAGTTCCTTTTCTTCCATTTTACTACAGAAATATTTCCTTTTTTTGCATAAACATTTGAGTGGAAGTTTTTTCATTATTCTGGAAGAGGCATCAATACCGTTGCCTTTTTTATATACAAAGGAAAAATCAGTCAAGGAAGAGGTTAAATGACTTATTTTGGTTTCTGTTACAGTGCTGATGAGAGGTATATGCTGGCAGATGTGACCTTGGAGGCCAGTGTTCTGGGCACCCTGGAGTCCCACAGGAGCAGAGGAAAAGGACCAAGCATGAGAAAACAGGCTGTCCTTTGGGCTTTGGACTGTCTCAGGTCACAGGCTGCCCTTTGCCTGCAATGTGCTGTGCACACTAAAAGATGCTTAAATATCCACACATCTCACACTGCAGGGTAAGGTACCTTTGTACTGCCTTGATTTCTTCTGTATGAGTTATAATCCTGCTCCAGAAAAATGCCTTGAAATTGAATTCACACTGGGAGGAGGCAAGAAGTTGGAGGAGTACAGTCACCTGTGTGTATCCCAATTAAATGTGCCTACAGGATATTCTAAGGGAATACAGAATAAGTGCCCAGAGACAATAAAAAGACATTTTGTTGCTATTTTTATTTTTATTGCTGTGGTTATTACCAGGTATTAGTTTATTTTACCTCTGAATTCTTGACTGAATTCCTCAATGAGTCCTTTTGGACTACCTCTGTTCCTGTGTAGGTGTGTCCATCAGGCCAGGGCATGGTCAGAGGATTGCTGCTGGATACTCCACATGTGGGAAGAGATCAGAAACTTGGAGAGTGGTGAACAAGCAATAAGAAGTCAAGGTAAACACTTCAGTGCCTTTTGAAGGGTCCTAACTGAAAACTGGTGTGTAGGGTGAGGACTTTATCAAAGAGCAGATCATCATCATTATACTTCAGTTCAAAATACGGCAGCACCTCGGTTCAGCTTCCATTTGCTGAATTTGTGATAAGATGATAGCTGGCTATTTAAAGTGACTTGAAAGACTTTTTTGAAGTATTTGGGTCTGAAAACTTTGGCACCGTTTCCTTCTGATATGGACATGGTTATGGGGCTTTGTAGCCTGCCTTATTTCAAGATTTGTTTAATACCCTCATAATTACATTAAATTGGCCAGTAAAAAGGCTGAAGTTGAGGATATGAAGACCTGCCCACTATCCACAATCCTGGATGGGAGCCTGATTTATTGTCATTCCAAGTTTGCCTTGGTTTCATTGCATTTTTGATATGGAACAAAGGTATTTCTGTATTTTAATGTGGTTTTTTTTCTTTAATAGATCTAATTCTAGTTGTGTAAGAGGAAGTTTTATGATGCAGACATGTTATACTACCATCCCTATAACAGGAGCCCAGAACTATTAATCGGAATTGTCCAAACATGGTGAGCAAAGGGTAGAAAATGGGGAAAGGAACAGATAAAGCCACAGCTGCCTCTCTGCTTCAGAGAGACATACAACTGTTCCAAATATAAAGATCAAACAAAAATCTTCACATTCACTGTGATTTGATATAGGCTAAATTCACTTTAGGCTTAGATACCCATCAGATTTCATCAGCTTTTTCATCTCTGCTGCAACAGGAAACTTTAATTTGATTTTCAAGGGACTTGAGTTTGGGTTCCTTCTAAATTAAGTTGAGTGTTAGGGCCACTGAAAACTGCGACTGAACTCTTCCATCCTCCTCCATTCAATTTCATGCCTCCAATTTCTGTGTTTCTAATGAAAGGGATGTTTACTACCAGGCATCTCACTTGAACTGATTTGGCAAGTTGCTGAGAAATGTAAGTTGAAAAACATTTGATATGGATGATTTTTTCCTGCATCAAAAAGATCTTATGTCAGAAGTGAAGACAAGTCTCTGCTTTTGGTCCTCCTAATTACTGGATGTTAGACATTAAACATTGAACTGGAAATCCAATTACATGATTATTAATCAGATGCATTTTTTTCAACTTGGGGAAAAAAGACCAAGTGAAACATGAGAGTCCACTGGGAAACACCACCAATTAAAGCAATTAAAAAAGGATGTGGAGTTCTTAATTTTTACACTTGGCTACAAAGTTGATTGACTGGGCGCGACTCTCCTGGGAGTGGGTGTGCTGGGCAGTTTTTTATTTGCTTCTTGATATCACATGCTTCTGTTTCCTTATGAAGAATAATTAATTTTCTTTGCAGGAAAATTTACTTATTGTGATATTGGTAGCTGATCAAGTTTAAAGTGTTTGATCAGGTTAAGCAATGCCTTTCATTTAACATTTCCAATCATGTGAAGAAGCACATACTTACTCCACTCTTATTCTGCAGACAGACTTTCTGACAGCTGAAGTGTAGCCAGTAAATTTCTTTTCCATTAGTTGCAAATTGTACAACAATATACTAAAGTAATTACACCATAAATCTTCTTGCCTTGAAGTTAGGCTCTGCGGTACACCCTCATAAAATAGTGCAGTAGCAAATAAAATCAGTGCATCTGTGTATATTTGTCTTGCAATAATTTTTCTGAGGGTGGTCTATAACACTGACAAACGCGAATTAAGGAGGAACTGAAAAGAATTCAGTGTTGGTTTGTATAAGAGAGGGGCTATAGTTCTTCAATAATTAGGGCTACCTTGGAGCTGCACACGGGTCAAAGCAAAGATTATTGCCAACACTCTCTTTAGATGTGCATTATGAACTGAATATAATATTCCCTGGATCATCCTGGGTATGGTGAGTCTGTTGAAGATCTGAGTTCAAGACAGTGTTGAAGCACCTTAGGGGTGTACCCAGTGTAGACAGAATACCTCTAGGATAAATCTAACCATTGCATGGCTCTAAAATGCTTTGAATATCAGGGAAACACAAATGAGAATATTTGCACTAAAAGAAGTAGCTGCCAATACACCTATTTTTCTTAGCTCCCTAGAAAAGGACAGACAGGTAATGTACCCAAAGCACTCTCTTGGTACCTGAATGTGAACAGGCATCATTTAGTATTCACTGCTGTGTTGCAAACTGTGGCAATAAAATTATGGTTTCTTGGCAGTTTTGTTCCCAAAGCCAAGGGCTACCCTGGAGATAAAGCTACCTGTAACCCTTCTGATACTCCTTGAATTGTGCAATAGGAAAGTTCCCTCCTTTTTTTGGGAGAAGAGGGCAGCAGTGGTCCTGTCCCATCCCATCCTCCTTCTCCAGGTGGGCTACCAGATCCCCAGGTAGCCATATATTGCTGAAGAGCTCTGGATCCAGCTCTTCCACTGCCAGGCTGGATTTATAGGAGTGCATGTCAGGTTTAATTTGCTGCAGTGTGTATGGATCAGCAGTCAGAACGTGTGAGCTTTGTCTCTCCCCAGTGCAATGTCAGTGCTGCCATTCACTTCTCCCGAATAAGGGGCAGCATTTATAGAGTTATTTCCAGGTTATTTGTGGGTCATTTCCAGGACAATCTATTTCGTGTGTTTTGGTGGCACAGAGGGAGAAGGGGATTCATGGTGGTGATCAGATTGCTGGAGAAAATAGTGCAGGAAAAACTTACACCAAAAAAGCCAACACTGAGGCTTCTGATCCTGCATAACACTGCAGCCATGGATCAGCCAGGGCAGCAGGAGCCCAGCAACCTCGGGTAAAGGGGCTTTGCTATTCTGTGGATCACTACCCTCAAATAGACAGCATCTCTGACTGGGTCTTGAAAGCTTGAAACAGGCATTTGACTGATTCATCTGGGAACCAGGCATGCACAGGAGCACCGGAGAGATATTTTCCCTGCACAGGAAGTACATTTGATTATATTCACTATATTTGGTGTGATTTGCTGCACTCAGATATTCAGCTGCAATTAGGTGGTTAGAGACTCATCATTAATCTTGACTCTGTGCTGCCTGTCAATCTGTTCCCTTACATAGCTTATGGCATTATTCTGAATGTTTTGATGAGGAAACATCACTGCTTTGGAGTGGTTGCTGATGGCAGGATTTCTGTGTGTATCTCCGGTCAATATCTAAATCTCTTCTGTTCAAGGCTCTTTAGAGACTTGTCTCTCAAATGACAATTATTATGTCTCTTGTCTGATTCAGAGATCTCTCAAAATCCTGCTAAGCTGGTGTCCAGACATTAGACCCCCCTCAAAATTACTTGTTCCTTGATACCTGAGCATATTCCTTGATGAAATCTCTGATTTTTTTCTTCTCACCTTAGGATTTCTTAGAATGTTCAATTTCATCTAAGTTACCTCCTTCTGCTTTCCTCCTTCCTAAAAAGTCTCATATTCTTGTTGCCCTTATTATATTTAAAATGCTTTGAGGTTTATTATGCACTCACTGGCCTTCTTGCTTTTTAGTTCACTCTTTCATAAATAACTCTCTAGAGTCAACATATATTTTTTTGCTTGTAGTAGAGCTGTCCAATCAGTGGAGATCCTATTGTCACTTTTCTGCTTCCAAAATTAGAGACCTTCCTCAAAAAAAAAAAAAAACCAAGCTGTTATTCAGTCAGAGTATCGGATATACTGAAGAATGTGAATAGAGAGATCACTTGAAAATAGTGTTTCTGAAATTTGTGGATCTCCCTCATAAGTTATACCCTCCTGTGGATGAAAAAGCTTTGAATGAAGCTGTAAAGCTGGGCATTTTGTGCAATTTAGCATAAATGAGCTCTGAAGTTTTCTTTCCCTGAGAGTATCTCTAGGACATCTCTTAAGCTTCCTTGAAGTTCAAACATTTTTGAGTCTCTGTTTAAACAAATGTGGGTTGAGCTCTATTATATTTATGTATGGATACAGGAGAGGTGGGAAACTGAGATGTCTCCGCTGCACTTTACTTTCCACTGCTGAATAGAGAAGCAAATCCAGATTACTCACTGCACATCTTGCCTTGCTTTTGTTTACATTTGGCACCAGGATGCAGCTGTTCTGACTCTTCCTGAGTAAGATAAGGTCATATTCATCATTCCATGTTTAAACAATCCTGGTGTTTTCAGTGTCTTGTAGTACACATCCTATTAGACCATTAAACTATCATCCCTGTTGGGTGTCTATGAAATTTTCCATTTTTCCTGCAGCTGATGAAATGAATGACGATGATGTATTTCTAACCAAAAGCATCTGTCATTTAAACTCCCACACTTCCACGAGCTTTCAGAACTGTTGAAAGTCAACTTAGCTCCTTTTTTCCTTCAGTTCACGAAGACTGGCAACACTGTTTCAGTGGAGTCCAAAGGGTACCTCCAGGTATGTGTTGTTTGGACTAAGATCTGGATTGCCTTGTCAGAAGTTCAGTTTCCTCTAGACTTCAGACTTTATGGTAATCTAGGTCAATTCTATGCAATTATGGAAGAGCAAACAAAAGTTTTTCTATTAGCTCCTATGAAAAAATGATTATTGGGCATGGAAGCTGGGAGGTTTGCTTTATGAAATTGTGTTTTCTTTGTCATGCCCTCTTTTTGGCAACTGCAGAGATATTAAACACTAAACTCGATTTGTTTTCCAGTTCCATGATGGAATTCAGCTAAATGAGTAAGCATGAAGCAAGTTTAGATTGCCCAATTCTTAAAAGAACCAAAAGACTAAGGTGTCATCTGAACTAATGCTGGTCTTTATAAGGCTTGTAATTATATTTTATAGTATCCAGGTGATTACCAAAACTGGGAAAAACCATGGGAAAAGGCTATCTGCCTGGGATAGGTGGAACTGACAGTTATTGGCAGAGTATTTTCACTGTTTCAAACAGTTTCTGGCCTTATCAGAAGTTTTCAGAAGGTTGGTTTTTTTTTTCTTTTTTTTTTGAGGGTTCTTTTTATCCTCTTGATATCATACTTTATGTCTCCTGGTGGTTCCTACAGGGATAATACAGGGGACTTCCAGTGGAAGGTGACACTTTGGCAAGGATTGAGAGAGATGAAGTTGATTTGTGCGAATAGATTCTAATAATAATAGCATTAAGAGCTGGATTAAGCACATTCATTCCGTATTGTGTCTTGATCCAGAGGACCTACTTACCCATTTCTGACATAAATCAGGGTGTCAGGACATTTCATAGATGGGTGATGTTTGTGGCAAGCACTGAGCATCACTCAGGGAGAACAGATGGAGATGATGATTTTCTAGAAGAGACTTCCCTAGCATTTTTGATTGACTCTTGAAAATGACAATCTTAGCCACTAAAAGGTACCCCAGGAGGACAAAGCTGCTTGGTTCAGTATAGTTTGTACAGTTTCATTCTCTGTGTGTGTATATTTATGTCTTATACTTCTAAATATATTAGCCAATTTCAACTAAATCAGATGAAGGGGCACAGGACAGTAGGACTTGGGATAATTCAATTCCCATGAGGTTTTTGGAACACAGCATCTACAGATTGTGCCAAAGTGAAAATTAAGCACTCTGAGGAATTGTATTTATTCCTTGGTTGTACATCTCTTGCAGGATAGTTTCAACAGAAATGAGGAGCCCACAGGACTCGCTTTTAAGCTGATATACTGGAGGCGTAGAGCTGTGTTAGCTCTCTGGTATGGGCCAAAGTCACTTTGGAGTGCTTCAGTGGCATAGCAACGCCACTTGTGAGATGATTCGAATCACAGCTTTTCTACCTTGCCTACATTCTGCCTCATAAAATACAGAAAACACAGAAATGAAGAGGGAGTGTGCTCTCCACTGGAGACATCTCCTGTGACATCAGAAACGGAGTACAGATAGAGCAAACCCCACCATGCAACACTGAAATGTAATGCAGCACAGCCTAAACAGGGTCAGCCGTATCTTCAGCCCTTAAATAGTATTCAGGGAACACCTCCAGCCTTTGTGCAGTCACCATTATTTTTGTAGACTGTGCATGTTGGAGCTCAGTGGTTGTTGATGATCCCACCATCACAGTGATGATCTGCACTGTGAATGTCTGAAAAAAACCAAACAGATTCAGCCTCATGGAGATAATACATCCCACTGTATTTTTGTTTTCATTTTACATCACTGTTCCCTCATCTTTACTGCCTCTGGGGTGAAAAGGAAAATACTAAATGCCTCATCTTGGGCAAGAGAGAATAATTCAGAGAGATTTTCACTTCAGTACAAGCCTTCAGAGTTGGTTCTTTGATGGTATATATAGCACCAGATATCTCAGGGCTTGGAGAAAGATACAGAGATTTTAACTGCTGATTGAAAACTTGACTGAGAGCACCTTCTCCAGCATGGGTAGATTTCAGAGGAGCCACGGAGTGAAGCTGCAAGGAATTAATCTGGTCTCTCTCTAGATATGGAGCAGGAATGGAGGAAATCCTGGGGCTGAGCTTTCCGCTGACCCTCCCAGAGGCTGTGAAACTCTGGTCTTTAGGAATCAGAAAGCAAACCTGCAATAATGGCTGCATGCTGGCAGCTTCCCATAGTGAATTACACATTTTTTTTGCTGCAGAAAGCACTTCAGCAAAGCTGTGGAGTGTGGCTGAGGGGTACCATAGCCCTCTAACAGGACTGCCAGCTCAGGCTATCCAAAGGACACAAGGGGACCAGACTTGAGGGAGAAAAATTTGTTTCTTCCACCGTCTTCATGTCACAAGAACTCCTGAGTGAGAAAAGCTGGGATATGCTGGGAGGAGCCTTTCTTTTTGTTTTTCCCCTACACCTTCCTCATAATTAGCTCAGTTGTTTTCTGCCAAGACCCGGACTTCTGTCTGAAGTGCTGAAAATGTCGAGGCATTTCTTATGTTCTCAGTATAAGAAACCACAAGCAGCAAACCCAGCCAGTCTTTTATCATTATGCAGCATTATGAAAATCATTTCTCCTTTTCCATAGGCCAGTGGTGCCATTGATTGTAATATTCTCTGGCAGTCGGCGCCAAACCTATCCTTTCAAACAGATAAAGATTAACTCGCTTTCCTCTCAGCTGTGTGATTTCTTTATTGACACTTGCTGTGAGAACACAGTTTGGACTACCTGGTTTTCTCCCTTCAAGTATGATATCAGGCTTGTGCTTTTGTAGGAACTCAAGACATTCTTTTGTTGTGGCAGTGAACAACAGGGTTTCAAATGGCTAAGATGAAACATGACAATCTCCTAAAAATGCCAAGTGTCGCTTTTTCTTCTCCACTGTAATGCTGGACCCTGCTCTAGATGTAAAGAAGACAGGCCATTCTTCTTTGCTGGAGGCTTCAGGGATCTTGCAGCAGAGTCCCTGGGGCTTTGTTGTGGTTAAGCAAAATGCATGTACTGCCAGAGGGCAATAAAATTAAGAAAAAAGTCAATAGTAAACAATGACAACTATTTATCTTATTTGAGGCCTACAAAGCAACTAAAACTGAAATTATCTTCAAGCAGACACAAAATAGAGTTTGTGCAATAAAGGTCCCAAATCAACCTGACATCTCTTCCTAGCTGGAACAGCAAGAATCTGGAATTCACTTGGTTATGTGGCATAATATATCAAATTTAGAACTGTGTAACCCAGTTCTGAAAATGGTCAAACTATGGAAAGCAGTTAGGAATATGGCCTAATCCAAGGATTTAAAACCTACGCATGTGTTTAAGCATTGCAAAATTGTTAAAAAATCAGGAGCTTCTCCTGTTTTAGTTGCTGGGTGCTGAAAACTCTGGAGTATCTGCAATGGCAAATAGTGAATAAGACAATTTTCTTGAACTGGTGCCTGAAACTACTAAGTCTGTGAGCACTCCCAGGAAACCGATCCAAGGATTGATTTGAGAATCAGCACATCATGAGACCCTCTGGGAGCCTTCCTTCAGTCCTTCATAGATTGTAAGGCTCCGGGCAGCTGAATGTAAGTCATTAAAGCTCCTAATTCTATCCATTAGTATACTCATTAATATTTCTCAGTAACTTGGGATACAACATTTCTCATGACAAACTTGGAAAGTTTTCTCTTCCATCTAATTTTAACCTAGAGGCAGCTGTAAGGAAGAAAAGCTCACCACTGAGTGGAAGAAAAACTTTTTTGTAAAATTTATGTTTGCAGAATCTGTCCTTCTGGGCAAAGCAGTTAGAGACATTTTACTTCAGAGATTAAAATCTTCCATGAAGTTGTTGAATGTAGGGATGTTTAACTTTTGTTATTGGGCTCAGTGTTCCAGCCTGGAGCTTATTGAACTGCTAACGGTAAAACAATGAACTTTTCACAGCAGGTCCCAAAAGGAAAAACAAAGAAATACAAAGAAAAACTTCTGGGACCTTAGGAACTGGCTAAACATGCCGCTAAATTGTTCATGTGCTCCAGAGATGGACGCCATTAGAAGACAGCCAACTTGAATAATTGCTTTTTGGGTAGAAAAACAGAATTTCAGGATCACAGAATGTTTGAAATTGGAAGAGACCTCCTGAGGTCTTCTTATCCACCCCCCTACTCAAGCAGGTCCACCTAGAACCAGTAGCACATGACGATGTCCAGACGACTTTTTAATATCTCCAGCAGTAGGATCTGTATTCTTCCACTGAATGAGTATATTCAAACACACATAGACAAATTTATATACTTTCAAAACTTATATGAATATAGATGATATATGCACATTTTTATATATATAAACTCTCATATTTGTATATATGACCATGTATTTTAACAGCAACATCTGGATGATCAGCAGGAATTTGATGATGTGCATTTACAGAGATATTCTGTAAACTTGAGGGGAAAAGCCCTGAGCTGTTTAATTCCACTGAGAAGAAAACCCTTCAGTGCTAACCCAGAAAGAGTGCTAACTGCTGGCTGGAAATGGTGACATTGTTACTGTTCTAAAGCAAAGAAACAGTGAGCAGCAGGTCCTCCTCCAGCACTTACCATGCTGTAATTCAGCCCTGAGTTCAGAGGTTAAACATTTGCTTTTTCATCTTGGCCATGCATGAGAAAACTCATTAAGCAGATTTTTTTTTTTTAAATATAAAGTTCATTCATTCCTAAGAGGAATTTATGGGAGTAAAGAAGTAGGGGCAGTCAGCTTGAGAGACTTGGAGGCTGGTAGGTTGTACACTGTGCTGCCAAAGTCAATATTCCCTTTCTGTACGCAAAACAAGGAGTTCTCAGGCTCCAAAAACAAGTAGAACTCACTTTCTGCAGGTTTTTGTTTTAGTTTCTTATCTGGGATGTAGAATTTTGGTTCTTGTGTGCACAGCAACACTACTGTAATTTGACTTTCTCATCAGTGTTCTCTACCACCTTGGATACTTATGGCACATCCCTGCTGATAGTAGGTTGGTTATTTCTCCTGTCTCTAATTCCCTGGTTGTGCTGACGGTCACTGAAAGCTCAGTAGAACTTTCTGGGTAAAGTCTGGATGGGGCAAGACCAGAGCAGTGCTGGAGTGTATCTGCTGAGTAGAGCCATACAGTCAAAGACAGAGCAATATAGTCCCAGGGATGGGATAGGGATGGCCTGTGGAGACAGTGCAGCCTGGAGAGAGTGCATTGAATACCATGCACTTTGAGCTTTCTTGCTTGGAGGACTCTCTTGGGGTACTTGTGGTGACCTGTGGCTGTGGAGGATTTCTCAGCCAATGATACCTTGCCCAGAAAGAGCTGATGTGGAGGTATCTGGTACCTTCACTGATAGTTCAGGGGTTTTGATTGCAGCAGCATTTCCTCCTGTGCACAGCAGCACTGGGGGTGTGAGCAGAGCCTTTTCTGCTTGATCTCTCCCTTCTTGCTGCATTTACTCACAGCCTTCCAGCCCTGGCAAGTGTGTGCTCACCAAGTGCACTTGAGGCCAACAGAGCTGGCTGACAGAGAGGCTTTGGACAATGCTGACAGGCCAGGCCAGGAACTTTCCTGGCATTCCAAGACAAATTCCCCCTATGGATTCAATGAGACTCTTGGCACAAGCAAAACTCAAGAGGATTAAAAGACACATCTTCTGTCTCTGCCTCCTTGCACTTGTGTTCCTCCAACACTGCAGGCACCTTTCTGCCCCAGCTCAGAACTCCTTGTTCTGCTGGGACTTCTGCATAGCTGAGGACTTCAAAGCCTTTGCTTAACTTGTGCTTGCACTTCCAAGTACTGAATGAGGTTGTAAGGCAGAGGTAGGTTCCTTCGAAGCATTTGTGTATAAACATGAAAGTTACAACCTTCTGCTCCTTGCTCCTTTCATCTTTTCAGGCTCACAGATAAAATGCAGTAGGGTTTTTGAACTTTACAGAAAGTTTTAATAAAAGAGTGACTCAGACGTTCTTCTGTTGAGCTCCTTTTCTCTTTCACCATTCCTTCTGTTTTGGCTTTTTCTCCCTTTTCCTTTTTCTTCTGCTTCCCTTCTTACTTTCTCCCATCTAATCCTTTTCAGCACAAGTTTCAGATGGTTTTGGTGGACATCTTTATGAATTGTTGTTTTGTGGGGCATCAGGGCTGTGTACCTGGGGACCTCATTTATTACAGCCTCCAAATCTGTCCACTACACAGTCCCTGTCACCTCTGATGGGGGTGAAAATTTGTGGAAAAGGGATTATTTCAGTATTGTGTTGCCAGTTTACCTCCAGGTCACCATGGGGAGAGGTACTAAGGATGTCTCTCCAGTGACAACAGATTAAAATACCCAATTTTCAGGTTCTCCCTACTCCCCCCTCCTGTATTTGGGAGGGGATTCAAGCTCAAGAAATGATTCAACAAAAAGGTGAGAATTGGAACAGGATTGGCAATGATCTATATCAAAGTGAGATTCCTCTGAATGCTGCCATATCATCCAGCAACACAGAAAAACTCGGGTTCTCAGCAGCTTCTCAGCTGCCTTTTCTGTAACTTTTCAGGCAATTTGGTCTATTTACACCAAGTTTAATTTCTTATATTGATACCAACTAGAAAGCAGCTTTGGCAGATAAAATAGCACCAATAATTTCAACTGTTGTTACACATATGTCTGGGTTACAGAGCCTGGGTAATTGTAACGAAGATGTTAATATCGAGATCAGAGGTAGGATCAAGGAATCCTGGGACATTTTGTGTTTTACCCACTAGATCAAAGATATAGAGCAGCTGCAAATATTCAGGTCAGTGACATGTGATATTTATTTTGCTGAGCTTTCTGTTAGTCCAAATTTTCTTTTAATCTTCTGACCAAAATCTGAGCAATGAATACCCTAGTTATGAATAACTTCTTTTAGGTATTTAGGCATCTTCACTTCTGTGACTGAATCACTCCAGTGACTTTCAGGATAACCCCACAGGATAACCCCATAGGCACATAGCTCCTCTTGGAAGTTTTAATTATTTGCTTGACTTGACTTTTGTGCCAGCTGGAATCTGATAATTTAACTGATAATAATGTGTACTGGTGCAGCTGTTTATCTTCCAGTACTTATTCTATGAAGTATTGTCAGAGATTAGCTGATTCAAAGGTTATAAAGAGCTTAGGTCCTTGAGGTATCCTTTTATATTATTTTTTGCTAATGTTGAGAGCAGTAGCTATAATTTACCCATTCTGTGCCTGAAACACATCTTGCTGAACTCCATTACAATGGTTTGCATGGCTTGTATGTGGAGACAAAAATAGCCTAATATCCTGCAAAGCTATTAGCTCTTCTATGTGCTTGCCAATGTGACATTCACCCACAGGTACCTCAACAGTTTCCTGAGATTCAGATACTGGCCACACTGATTAGACTGGGCCAAGAATATAGGGTGTTAGGTGGAATTTGCAGCTATTTTTTTAAAGAGTATTTTAATGAGGATTTTTCTTGTTCAGATTGTATCCACTGCCTTGGCATAAAAATGCAATGCAAGGTTCCTTTTGAGGTCCACAAAGAATTAAAATTATGGTCAGATAGTTGCAAGCAATGAAATTATCATCTCTCAGGTGAGAGGATGCAATTTTCTGCATACCTTTGTGGCAACCATTTCCAGAAAAGGTTTTTTAAGATAATCCATTTTATATTGCATTGCAGGTTGCTGGAAGCCCAGTAGCTTTCAGTTTCTGTGGTTCAGCTAAGGGTAGGTAAATTCTTTAAATATGTATTAGTATCAATGTACATTAATATTAAAAGTCATTGTTGATTTCTGGGGACCTGTGACTGTACCTTTGCTAACGAGCGATAGAGAAACCTTAGAAACCTGAGATTGTTGCTGAAAGGAATGCACTTCAGATGTTTTCTTCCCATTCCTTTTTTTTAAAATTTCTCTTGTTGCACTTTGCTGAAAATCATCTCTGAGGTCGCTGGGGGATGGTGCAGGGAGGATCTGTAAGCCTGCAGGACAATGTGATGCTTATCTGAAGAACTCCCCCTTCTCATGAAGCTCATCTCCTCCCCAGCCTCACTTGGCATCTGGACAGCAGCCACCCACATGTGGCACATTAAAGGATTAAGGCTTTAATGACAATTTTTAAATGCTGTTATTAAATGGGGACTTCCATCCTGTAGAACACGTGAAAAATAACATTTGTAAAATTGCTTCCTGAGCAGTATATCCCCTTTTCCATTATCTCATCTATTTGTATGCTAATAACAATTCTTTTGCCTTTCTACTCTGTCTCTGCTTGAGCAGTTCCATGCTGAATTTGTGATACTGTGTTTTGTGCTCTTAGGATTTTACGTATATTTTAAAAAAATGGTATCTCAATAATTAATTACAGATAAATTATTGAGAAAGCAGCAGCAGATGCAAAGGAAGAATGCTCTGTATCTAACACAGACTTTTAAAATACATATCTTTGCAACATCACATATTTTATAAATCTATTTATGTATATATACACACACACATATATTTAAATTTTCATAGTCTGTTATCAGAGTGCTTTCCTAGCATTTGATGCTCCATGTGATACCACAGACTACTGACAAAAAATGAGCATTTCTTCTCAAATTATATCCATAATGAATATCTGAAAAAAATGTCTCCCAAGAGAAAAATATAACAGTGTATCTAGACTACACTCCTGTGAAGGAATTCCTGCTGCATATTTAGGAAGAACAGCTCTGCTATCAGAGAAACTAAGTGAAGAGCAGACATATAATTTTGAAATTTTCTGCTTATTTGAAATGTTTATATAATCTCAATGTTGAGATATATCAGTAACAGCCCCGGACTTACTGAAACTTCAATGCCTGCTGAAAGGATTTTTAACCAAAGTTTTCAATATCTTTTCTGATGTAGACAGGACTCCCACTGAGCTTAGTATGTTCTTGTGCATCTCCAAATCACAGTAAGGGTTTGGATACCCTGTCTTAGCCTGAGGTAATTAAGTTGTATTAAATCCCCTGTAAGTCACCAACTCAAGGAGTGGTTTGGGCTGGAACAGACCTCTGGAGGCTGTCCAGCCAAATCTCCATCCCAAAACAAGGACAACTCCAAAGGCAGGTCAGGTTGCTGAGGGATTTGGGCTGAGCATGGAAAGTCCACAAACTCACTTGTCCTGTGTTTCAGTGGTTATTTTCTTCCACAGAGAAGATTTATTTCTTTGTGTCCTTGTGGTCTGTGTCCCTCATCCCATCCTTGTGATTCTACAAGAGCAGCCTGGCGCCTTTTTTATAAAATCCTTTCAGATAGTAGAAGACAGCAACAAGTTCCTCCTGAAGCTTCTCACTGCCAGCCTGAGCATCCCCTGTTCTGTCATCCTCTCCTCACACAGCCTGTGCTCCAGCCCCAGCCTGATGCCCTTCAGCCGGGCCCTTCCCAGGATGTCAGCAAACAAAAATACTTCTTGCATGTGGCACACACAGAGCGGCGAGTGGGGACTTTCATTGCAGCTCAAGTGACACACCAGGTACGTCTGAGCTCTGAGCAATGCTGGCCACTTCCAGACACGTACATACTTCTATTTCCTGGTCTCCAAATAAGACTGCATTGGTAATATCTGTTTGCTTCACATGTCTGCAGAGAACTGGCTTTGAAGGTCTAAGGGTGGCAGGGAGATTCTTCCTCTTTAATGTGGTGGTAAAATATTTAAGACTTTAGACTATGGAAGTAATTTCAGGGCCTAGTTCATCATAGTTTCTCTCCCCCGGAAAACCCATCTTCAAAGAGCTGCTCCAAGGCACAGGGATGCCAAAAAGAGTATTTCCATTGATGTTTGTCCTCCTTGCTTTCTATTCTAAAGAAAATCCGATTTTCAACTAAGCTTTCAACTGCGTTTATCATAAAACATGGGCCAATTTATCTTCTCAGTTACTTCAAGGAGAGATGATGCCAAGGCTGAGCTTCTGTTTTCATGAAGAACAACACAAAAACCAGGCTCCTTGTTAGCAACACAAAAAGCTCTCTATGGGGAAATGAGCTGTCCTTGGAATGGCACAACTGATATTTTAGCCTCAGGATCCTTTTCTAAAGGTCACAGCACAATTTTAAACCCAGAATATTGCAATGTATTTAAATATCTGAGATAGAGGTTAAACAAGATCTACTAACGTAAAACAGAAATGAAGAAATCACGTCTACCTTCTTCATGCCAGAATTGACTCATCCCAGGAATAAAAAATTCCAAGCAGTGGGGAAATAAAGATGGCCTTTCCATGCTATGACATTGGATTTCAGACCTTCTTCTTCACTGCACAGAGGGATGATGATAACCTCTTTGGTGAGCTGACTGGCTTAGTGGATGAGAGGAGAGAGGTGGATGTTGGTTATCTTAATTTTAGGGAGTGACTTTGAACACTGTTCTTCATTAGGTCCTCAGAAACAAGCTGATGAAGTAGGGGACCAATAAATGGAAATGACATGGGGTGAAACTGGCTCTGCTTTGAGAGAAATTCAGAGCAAAGCTTCACTGTAGCTGAGAGTTTGTGTTTATAGCACAAAATGATGATGGGCTCATCATCATTTAATTGTTAATTATTCTACAGCAAAATGTATGCTTTTGTGCAAACATTTTTATCCTAGGAGAAACATCTTTGTTAAAGTATTTGAACCTTTGAAACATGCCAGTCGATTTATCTGTAAGATGGTAAACCCTGCAAAGCACTCTCATCCTTACTAAAGGATCAATGAAATTGAAACTATCTCAGTATGCAAGTATTGACTTTTATTCCTAACACTGATTTAAACTGTAAAGGCCTATTAAACTAGAGATCAAAACATCTATCAAGGAGTTCACTTAGCTCTTTAGAAAAAACATACAGTATTTAGAAGATAATATAAGGAAGTGATAGAAAATACAGGTTTACAATGTAATTAGTGATGGAAGTTCAATAGGTGTTCAGTGTACTAAATCTTGCCAAAGAGAAAATGCCTTGGACTTTGCCTCCTGAGAGAGGATAGGATGAAAGAAAAAGGGTTTTTTCTATTTGCATAATAGAAGATGAAAAACTGAGTTCCATGAGAAATTTGAATCAATACTGAATGTGAAATCTGGGTGTGAGTCCTAATCTGGTATCTTCATCATAAAGCAGTTCTTCCTTGTGCTGTAGAGAGATGGGGATAAGATATTCCAAATAATCTCCGGACTGTGCACTTGAATTAAGGAGCATAAGGGAGGGGACACCACCGTGCAAGCAGCCATAGAGTGGCATGAAGATAGATGGTGTCTGGGATGAGACAGAGCTAAAAGAAGAGAAGCAGCATTTTGGTTTTTTCCATTACAGTGAGTCACTTAAAGCAGGAATACACACATAAACTGAAGATTTTTTTGTTTTCAACTGCCACAGAGAAGTCATATCAGCAGCCACACAATTAAAGCAACCTGGCTCCTCTCATGCCCAGGGAGCAATTGTTCCTTTGCTTGCAGAAGGAAATGCATTCACGTGTGCACACACACACTTAAAAATCTTTTAAAAATGTTGTATTTGACTTCCTGGCTAGTTTGAAAATTCTCTTCAAAAATAGCTCTCATGAATGCAGGCTGGCAGAGCTGTTCCTGCCTGGATTTAAATGGGAAAACTCAATTAGAGTTTGAATCTGTTGCACTGAAATGGAATTGTCTCTTGCAGGCAGAGCTCAGTCACGGACACAGTGGCATGAATGAGAGGAGAGGGAGAGGAGGAGGTTGTGCCTTCGTGGAGGGCAGGTTGTGGGGGCTCTGAGCTAGAATGTTCCGTGTCCTGTCCCTCTGGAAAGGAAACTTCATTGCACTTCTCCAACCATGTTCAAGAAACAGCAGCTTCAATCAGGCTTTTTCCTGGAAGGGGCCCTGCTGAGTCTGGGGATGGCAGGGACTGGGCACTGAGCACCTCAGAGGCACAGAGCAGTGACTTGTTCCATGAGGATGACCTGCCTTTACTCTACCTCTCTGGCTTTGGACAAATATCCACCCCCCCCNTTGTATTTCTGTAGTCTAGAAATATTTTTGAGGATCTTGGGAAGGCTGGAGTTTGGGCACAGGAAAAATGGCTTTTTGGTGGCAGGTTCACCACATGGTCCCCCTCTCGTCCCTCCTTGTCCCTCCCTGTGTCCCACTGCAGTCCCATGTTTCTCCTTGTGGTTTCCAGGCTTTCAAGCTGTGAGGGGAGACCCTTCAATACTGCCTCTGCTCCTGGGAGCCCTGAGCTGGCATCAACATTTTTCTCATCATTGTGCATGAGATATAGAAACGACCTGCTCCCCCTTGCCTGTCTTATCTGGGATCTCAGCCTGAGCCTTAGTTTCCACTTGCTCTTTAAGTCATCTGTGTTAAACTGCTCCTCATAAATAGCAGCTTCCAGCATGACTTCTTTTATCTCTGACTTGTATTTGTGTGTGAGAGGGAGAAAACAGCTTCATCTGCATCAGAGCAGCTGGCTCCTCTGATCTGCCACCTGGAGACCTGGCTGACAGGGAATGTGTGTCTGCAGGCAGGGCAGACCTCTGCTTCTCCAGCTGTCCCATCTCTGCTGTCGCCCTGCTGGCAGGGGGCAAACTTACCCCTTTCCCCAGTCCTCTGTGACCTGCTGGATGCTGTTCGTGCATGTTATGGGTTGGGAAGAAGATGCACAACTCCTAGCAGTGCAGAAGGCTCCAGGGATCCTCTTGCAAAACCTGCAGTGAAGAGATTCAAGTGTGTTCATTGAAGCAGACCAGGAAAAAGGCTTCTGCATGTGTGGGAGGGGATGATGGGCAGGCAGGGCTCAGGCTAGCTCTGACTCCCTGCCCTCCCTTGACTCTGCCATTTGGTGCCACTGACACCCAGCTGGAGATGTCCATGTGGGCTGCAGTGCCCTTTGTCCAGCAGAGAAGGATGACATTAATTAAATGTTTTGTTGTTGTCCTTGGAGAGAGAACCCGTTGCAGAAGAGGTGTTTAGGTTTTCATTTGGGCACTTTGTGCAGGTGAGACCAGATGGAGATGTAGGAGTTTTGACAGCCACACGCTCAGAGGAGCCCTGGGTAAGGGTCAGTGCCCTGCACTGATGTGGTTACAGCCTGTCTATCCTTAGAACAAATGCTGGTTAATGCTGTAAAACTCCTCATTGCAGGCTCCTGCTGCTCTTGCCTGCATGGACAAATGCACCTGCATGGTCTGAACTGAGGTGGTGTTGCATGTGCTCGGATTTCTCTCTCTTTGACATGGGGCAGCCCAGGGATGTTTGACAAACTGTGACAGTTACTGTGATAGCACTCTCCACACTCTGAAGAGATCACAGACTTTTGGTTTCTACCTGATTAAGTGGTGAGGGTTTTTTGTTGTTATTGTTGTTTTTGTTTTTGTTTTGTTGGGGTTATTTTTCCATCAGTAGTCTGGGATTTTCTTTGGTGTCAGTTTCAAAAGAGTAAAGGAGAGTTTGGAAAAAATGCCATCTATGATTCTGATGGCTGGAAAAAGCAAGGTCCGTTAGCAAGGCAAGAGCCATGGCTCTGTGGTCCAGAGGAATTTTCTGAGGAGGGCATTCACAGGTGTCTGTGGCACTTTTGCAGGAACAGGGAGGAACCCATCTATTCCAAAGCTGTGTTGGGGCCAGCAGCTACCTGATGTTCCTGGGGCTGAGTAGGGCTCTCAGCAAATGTCAGAGCTTGTCAGTGAGAAGGGGAGATTTTTCTCACTGTAACAAATCCCACAGATTTTTGAGACACGCAGGGAAATTTTCCAGAAAGATCTCCTGAGAGAAGCCAGCTGAGGGCTGGTGGCAAAATGGTGAAAATGGAAAACCAACTCATAGCTCAGACTGTGGCTCCTGCAGCAGGAGTGGTGACTGCAGCTCCAGGGAGAAACCCCAGGATGGAGATGGGGATGAGATGGGAACAGGCAGCAGGCCCAGGAGGGAACTGTTCCTGGTCACGCACTGCAGACACCATCCACGTGGCCAGTTCTGCCTGCAGCAGAACCTTTAATGATCTCAGAAGAGAAAGAGCTAAAATGAAACCAAGAGCTTTGCCTGCTCTGAGCTCCTCTGGAAAGAGAGTCACAAGCGGGGCAGGCACTGGGAGCAGGGGCTGTCGCGCCCCCCGGGGCAGGGCTGCTCGCTGCGCTGAGGCCGCCGCTCCCTTCCGAGCCCCCGCCGGGCCGGGCCGGGCCGGGCCGGGAGCTGCGGGCGGCTGCAGGCGGCACAAGGGAGGGCTCCTCTCACCCCGGGCCCTGCAGAGGGGTGCCAGCAGCCAGCCGTCACCGGCTCGGAAGGACAGGCTGAGGAGAAATCCATCGCGGAGTGTCAGGCGGTGGGAGCGGCTCTGTGCAGCCACAGAGCCCTCTTGTGTTTTCTGCTGGGCTGCAGACCGGCCAGAGGAGCAGCCTGTTCCTTTCACAACACCAAGCAAGGTAAAAAATGGGTGTCTAAGGTGTATTGTTCCCTGTTCAGGAGTTTTCAGCTTGTGGGTGTTTCTAGAAGGCAAGAATGGAGGAGTGAAATGATCCAGGTCCCCCTTGTCTGTAAGAGAAGGAGGTATCTTCTGTACAACTTCTAAAGAGCCATACACCAGGAGGAAGAATTCACTCTGGAGCTGTTCCCATGTGCTATTATTAATTGATTGATTTTTCAGACAATATTACCGCTTCTTGCAGAAACCCGAGCTCCAAGAACTTATTGTTTCAGCCAGAAGAAATCTGTAAAAAAAATGTTTTTCTTACAGAAAAGTTTCTGTTTATTTTTTTTTTTATTAATGTGGAAAATAGATTTTTTTTTTTTCTTTAAAGTGAAACCTAAAAAACACCCTTTGGCTGAACTGTCAAGTCTCCAAAGACTTAAAGTTCAGGCAACCTGCCTTTGGACCCACCTCCCTTCACTGCTGTCTCTCTTTAAGGGAAGCCACCTCAGGCACTGGGACTTTGTGCAGTGGAGGCTAATGAGGTACGGGAAGCCTGCTCCACTGGAGTCCCCAGGGACACAATACTGTCTTCCCCTGGCAGTCGCAGTTCATTGGACAGCTTCCCAGAAATCACAAGCAGATTAAACATTACAGGATCTTTTCCCTTGCAGTGGCACAGGTATGCTTGCCTCTCTAATGGTTTCAGAAAGTATAAAGCCAGAGATCATTTTAATTTGCTCACTGATGGTTTTGTGTAATGTCTTCTATTAACTAGACATTAATCACCAGCAGGCACCACCAGCCAGGAAAAAAAGATTCAAACAAAGCTAAGAACGCTTTAAAACTACTGTGGGAGGAAAAAGGGGGGGGGGGAAATGGTTGTGAAAACATTTTACTGTGCTGCAGAAAAATGCAAAAGATGTCCTTCTCTCAGTCTGCACTAAATTACAGTGAATCTGAACAGGCAGAAAATGATTTCCTGCATTCAGATCTGATGGTCTCCAAACCCCTGATAATACAAACAAGGACTGTACGACTCAATCAGCCAAATACAGTGCAAGGGAGGTCTTGTTTTCAATCACATCAACAAATGGCAAACAGAGCTGTGTGTCAGAATCTGTTCTTTTCCTATTTACAATCAGTCGAATAGACTCTTCTTGTATATGTCTAAAATGTTCATGAGTTTAGAAACAGGTGGTGAGAGTTCAGGAAGCTGATGTGTGTTTTGAAATTTTCTATCCACTGAACTAGTTTTTGTAATAATTCAAGATGTTGTCACATTAAATAAAATTATCCCAATGATGATGCTATGTATGTGTCAGCTTCTGTTTCCATAATGTATCCTGCATTTTGGCTGCCTAGGATTAATTTTTGGATAACAAGTGTTTTTTCTTTACATTGCTGCCAGCATGATCCTATTTGAATTCAGTGTTGGCAACAGAAGTGTAAGAATAAAGATGTTTTAGTGCTCCCTTTAGTTTACATTGATTAGTTTACATTAATTTTCACCTGAGCTGTTGCATTATCACCTTGCCAAAATATTTGGATTGGGTTTTTTTAAAGATTTTCCCTTCAAAGTTTAAATAAGTTAATTTATGAAAATATTTTTACTCATTGCAGATTTGGGAAATACTGCATTATTTCAGAACAAAGCTCTTGGGTCTCTTTCTTTCCTGTCCTCAGAAAAATGTGTTCATAAAAGACTGGGAATATATACAGATTTAAAAAGCAATCAAAAGAGCTGAGTATTACAGCATGACTTTTTGGTGTTGTGTTATGTCAATACAAATGAAGTGCTGCCCAGAGTGTTCTCTGCTATAGCTTTAGTAGTGGTTTTTTAGTGGAATCCTTGGCCTGGCCCATGATAAAGAAAGTTATTATGTCATTCGTTTACTGATTCCTTTTCTCATTATCCTCTTGCAAAGCCACCTCTTCTCCTATCAACTCTAATTGAATTGACTGCCTGTATTAGGTTCTTAGATTCACCATATGCTCTCTAACAATATTTATTTCAGATGAATGGTAACAGCACAAAGAGCAAGCGAATGCAAAGCCTATAGGAGAGGTCACAGAGGATCTTGTTGTGCCAGATGGTGTTGCAGCTCTCCTGAAAGCTACCAGATGGATGTTGCAGAGACCTATATTCTTCACCTTTTGAATTTGAGGAAAATTTAAGGACCTGCTACGAGACGATCCCTAAAGCCTTCCAGTCCAGAGAAAGAGAGAAGTATCATTTGAACAGTCAGGGAAAGAAGTTGAAGTGCTGTGATTCTCAGGTCTAAAAAAGTCTGTAAAAATGGCAGATTTTCAAGATTTATATCTCAAACATGAATTTTGCTTCTCTGATCCCACTCATCTCTTGGTATTGGGTATGTTTTCATGGATTACTTAAAAAAGAAAAGGGTCTTATTTACAAGCTATCTGTATCTGTTTCATGTTACCCTTGCCAGAAGGTGTCTCACTTGCATGATCATTGCAAGGACCTGTAGGTTCATTTACACTCTATGAGCTATCTTTAAGTGCACTACATGTTGCTAGCTTGGTTTGAGATGATGTATAGCAGCCAGCCAGCAAGATAATTAAGAGAATATATTAAGCTAACCTGAGTGTTGTGAGTGCAAGGCTTGAATAAGCACAGCACATCTAGCAAATTCTATTTAGCAGCAAAAATATTTTTTCCAATGTAGATTGTGTTGAAAAGAGAGAAAACCAATAAGGAAAAGGGGAAAAGAGAGAAGGAGGATGAAAGAGAAACTGAAGATTGAGGGGAGAGAAGGTATTCAGCTACTGCAGTGATTGGAAGAGCTGAAGGAGGTGGGAGGTGGGAGTTTGTGTATAAGGGAAGAATATAGAGCAGTGAGGGAATGCACTCTGGATGGGAGAGGAGATGGCAGTGGAAGGAGGGGCTCTGGAGGAGATCTCTGATTAGAGGAAAAGGTGTAACCAGGAAAGGGGCCAAGTGTCCCAGGCCAACAGCTCTGCCAGTTGTCACATCCCTGGGTTGCACTGGTCCCTTACCCAGCTGGATCCCATCCACGGGAGATGTTTTCACTGGGCTGAGTCCTGCCCTGGCAGGAGGCTCTGTAGCTCCAATTACAAAGTGATTAGCTCACTTGAGAACAGGAGATATGATGGAATAAGGGGGAAAGAGGAAAGCATAGCTAAGAAGTTGCTTTAATGAATTTGGCTTTCCTCTTTGGAAGTTTGAAGACATGAAAGATACTTTCAAGGAAGCAGGAAAGCTTGCTTAAGGAATGGATTATTCAGAGCTTAAAAAGTGCTGATTGCAAATTGCTCTGTGTATGCTTTAGATTGTTAAATGTAAAGAGCTCTTAATAACTAAGCTAATAAACTCCTCACTGTTTCACCTTGATATTTTTATTTATGTCTTCAGAAATATGGTAACTTGCTGCATAAATAGCAACGCGTATTTCCTCTTGGAGCAAATGACAAACACACTCAAAAATTTCTTCGACATAGCAAGAAGTGAGGATTTTTTTTTCATTTATTTTATTGTCCTTTTGTACTTTTTGTGTTTCCTGTTGTCCACAAGCAAACACAAACTTCACCTGCTTGATCATTCTGGAGTATCTAGCAGATCTCTGTTTGCATCCAAGTGACACATGAAATCTGACAACACTGACGTGGGGGGAAGGGAGGCACTTTAAAATGTGGATTAGTTTGAAATGCTTTAAGATTTAGGACTTTTAAAGATAACCCTATCCAGTTAGCTTGATTCCTTAATCCCAAATGAAAGCTCTTGCCATCTTCTGTTTAAAAAACAATTCATAGACCAACTTGCAAATAAGATCTTTTCCTGAGAAGGTGAGAGTTTACAGTGAGTTCCCTTTGTTTGGTGGGCAGAAAGATCTCTTGAAAAAGCTGTTACCCAGCTACTCTTAATGCCTTTCCCCTGAGGCAGGCAGGGCCTGTTCAGGCTCTACTTATTGATCTGTGTTATGAAAACAATTACAGTAGCATTCATGAGCCTTGAAAGCCATAAGCAAAGATAATATGCATACTTCACTTAATTCAATAAGTTTGGTGGGGGGTGTAATATGCCTCTTGGAGTGTAGCTTGAGGAAATCATCTTGGAAACTGCTTGAGGAGGCTCTGATAATGTATTTAATAGTAACAACAATAAAAATAAGGGTACCTGGGTTATGTGATGTTGCAAAACCTCTGCTCTCTGCTGTCATTCTCACCAGCCTTGGCTGGCCCCAGACCTCCTCTGGCCCCACACCTGTGGGAAGAGAGGGAACAAGTGCACCCCTGCCTTTCTCCTTTGTGTTGAGATGGCAAAAAACTTCAGGCAGAAACTGCCTCTGGCTGGCTCTGCACAGCACCTGCTAAAGTAAGGTCTCATTTTAGCTGGGGCTCTCAAACATTACAGTAGTACAAATAATTTCATGTAATGATTTCATTTTGTTTCCAGTCCCTGGCTTTATCCAGAGTCTCACAGTGGAACTATTAGGCATGTCTGGAGTTGTTATGAACCTCTTTTCCCAAAAGTGATTAATCTGACTGAAGGTAACACAGTGTAATTGCATACCAGCCTCTGACTCTTCTTCTAGGAAAGCTCAGCTCCTGTCCTTCTGAAAACCATCTCAAGAACAAAGGCAGGAGCTGCTCTAAACCCAGGCACTGTACCTTCAGGCTGGGCTGGCACTGTGCAAAGCAAAAGCCTGCTGCCTGGATGTGTGTGTTGTGTGGGCTGTGAGAAGCATCTCTAGCACGGAACAGGGCGGAGGAATGGGATCCAGTGACTGTACAGGGGATGACAGTGCTCTGAACTGCTCTGTGCATGAAGCAACAGAGGGCACCAGCTTTGCTTTGATGGAGGGTACACGTGGGCCTGCAGAAATGATTTGAAAGTGTTGGACTTGAAAAAATGCTTTGTAGCCAAGCCAAGAAAGCCAGCATTGGGCTGACCTTCTTCTTTAAGCTCCTGGCTGACGTGTTGAAATGTCTTTCATGCCTCAGTTCTGAAAGCCTTCCTGTGCAGACATGAAACCTCTTTGTCACTCCTCTACCCTAAGCCACCATACACAGCCTGTTTTTTGCCATTCGTGTGGTCTGTCCACAGGAAAGGATGGAACCATTCCTGCTGGAGTTTTTTCTCACCTGGAGCTATCACCAGTGTTGCACTGCTCCGTGGCCAATGCCCATGCTGGGAGCAGCCCCTGAATGTCATACAGCTGATTAATATGGCAGAGTGGTGGATTTTGGGATGCACAGATTTGTGTCCTGTCTCCCAGGCTTGCTGAACCTCAGAAGCATAAGCAGAAACTTGTGGTCTTTGATGCCTTGTAGGTTCCATGTCCCAAATGCTGATAGTAAAACTGAGGTAATTTCAGGTGCTGAGAATGAGTAATTGCAAATTATCATTCTCTGCATATGTACTGCAAACAGTAAACAGCTATTCAGGAGTACCTGGCTCCTTAACTTGTTGTCTTGAAATCCTGTAGCTTCAATGAATCTTAAAACAGGCATTTTCAGGGCATCTTCGAAATACTGGCCTCTGGCAAGGAAGATCCTCATTTGCTGAAATAATCAGAGCTTGGCATATAACAGCCTCAGCACCCTTCCTCCCTTTGCCCCAGCCCTACACTGAATGAATTTATTGGCCTACAAAATACCCTGGTAGTTGTGGGGTCTTCCTTCATAAAGCAACTAACAGTGAGTTGATCCAACAGTTGTGCTGGAAATACCACACTGTCTCTTTACCGCCCTCCTCCTCTTCATCCTGCCTGTCATTTTTGTTGTTTGTTTGCCTTTGTTTATCCTTCTTGGCATGGGAGATTTATCATATTTGGCATATAGATTTCTGGGGCCATGAAAAGCTGTAGAAAACTTTAAAAAAGTGATTGGAGGCTCAAAATTCAAAATCTTAAGCTTGGTTAAGTAAGCAAGTCTGGGCAAATAGTGAGTGCCAATGATCTGCTCTTTTGAAATTGAGAGCTATCTTAGTGGAACAGACTCTGCTTTGAAGCAGGTAAAATGTATAAAATGTACCACCTCAGACACTCTTCACACTGACAGGAACGAGCTGTGTGCAGATTGGTTAAATCTGTCTGTGTTTTCCCCGGTGTTTTTCTTGAGTACAAGCATTTGTTCTACTTTGACTTTAATTAGTCCCTCATAGTGCCACTCTGACAGACTAAATTAGTTGTCAGTAATAATATACTTTGTAAATGCTATGTCTGTACAGAAATTCTCCATGCCAAGGCTGCGATTGTTTCCATGTCTATCTACTGCACACAATTACACATTAATGTAGGAATAAATGCAAAGCACTGGCTAGATCTTAAATTGTGCCATTTTTCAGGAGTTACTCCTGTTACTGGTGGCTTGACCACAGGACAGGAAGTCTGCTCCTCAAGAATGTGAAAGAAATGTTTAATATGGAGACAAGGTGTAGCAATTAGCACTAGAGTCTATTCGGAGCTGATCTGTTTATTTAGCAGAGCTGATCATGAAGTGCAGACACTGAGATTTTTTGCAAACATTTTCCTGTCTGCTGTGTTTCTTAAGCTATGATCTCCAATGTGATACCCAAATCCACTTTACTGTCCATGCACCCCGATTATGGGTCAAAATCAGTTCAGGCCAATTCCTTTCATCTGCTGCCGTGAGCTTTGGCTGAGACACTTGGTTTCAGATCACAGCCACCACGTGAATCGAAGGTCTAAGACTTGAGCTTGAGCATGAGTTGAAGTTGCAAGCTAACACAGAGGCTGTCAAGGGAGATTTTAAGATCAGAATGGATCTTTGAAGTATTTATAACATTAAACACAGACTTTCTTCTGATTACTCCTATTTGGAGTCCAGCAGGTCCTGTCTTCATCAAAACAGAGCTTCTAGTGCTGCTCCTGTCTTAACCAGAAGACACCAAGAGGCAGAGAGCCTGACGTCTCCCTTTGCTGATTGTCCTTATCTCAGGTCACCCTTACTGTTACATAATTGTGTACAATGGAGAACCACAAGAAAACAGAATAATATTTGATCCATATTTGTAGCCTGTAGAAAGCAACCCCCTCCTTTCTACCAAGGAAAAGATGCTGATTTCTACATCATCAGATGTTTTGTAGGAAAATGAGGAGTATACCCCTATTCCTAATCAAAGTCCTCTTTCTGGTTAGATTTTCTTGTAGCTGACAATGCAAAAGGTGATCATTGTGTGCTGAGGCTTCTCTGTGCCATTTCAGAAAGAGGTGCAATGTAAAAGAAGAATACTATGGGCTTTTCATCAAAAAGTTTAATAGGGAAGCTTTGTTTTTCTTCATACTTGATGTGCTTTGAATTTGTACAAAGAATTTAGAAAATTCTGGGTAAATAGCAAGTGGAATGACAAGTTTTTATCTGTTTTCTTTTTCATCCTTGTCAAAACAGAGCTATGTCTTTCTCTGGGTTCACAGTTTTTTTTTCTTTAAAACCAAATTCAATACTGCAGGGAAATTAGACTGGAATCACATTTTTTTTGTCTCATATTTTGTAATGTCGTGTTCTAAAATTTGCTGCTTATGAGACCATTTCAAAATATTCCATATGAATGGGAACTCTGCAGAAATAACAGACTTCAATTTGTCTAGTGGGCTGTTGCCTGAAGAGAGAGAGAGTCTCATTGTGGCTTCTCAGTGGTGGCTGCTTTCTCAATAATGAAGCATGGAGAACAAATTTCTTACCTTGCATTTATACAAACCTTAACAGTTGAAAAATGGGAAACTTCGAAAAACTTCCCAAACAAGACTTCTAACCATTCTTCAAACTTCCCAGGCATCAATGAGCTTTGCAGATCAATGCCATTATTATACAAATGAGAGGACTTCAGAAAGCCATCACATATAGGCAGGGGTCTACGGTTTGTGGCAAATCCTATTGGAAACGAGCATCTCTAATCCCTACGTGACTTCATATGCTTTTGAAAAGGGAGTAGTTTGAGAGGTGTTTGGGATTCAGCATTCATAATGGAATCTGTAACAAAACTCAGCATGCAAACTGCATGAAAGTATTTAAGTAGTTTGAGTGAGACTCAGAAACTGGTTTAAAAAACATTTCCTGAAGGTACAATCACTTCTGGCACCAGAGTAGAAACACTTATGCATATTTCTACACCCCGGGGCAGTTTTCAAGAATGCAGCTACTGTTAAATCTGAACTCAAAGGGCTTTAATTTTTCTGTTTGATGGGGAGCACTCATTATGCAAATCAGATAGCCTTTGGTCAGCTGTCTATATTCCAGATGTTTTTTCTATTTTGGAAGGATGCTAGTTTAAAATGGAAATTTCCACATTGAAGTTACCTATTTAGTCACAGCTTTTTAGTGTGCCTAGAAGACGTGAAGTGGAACATTATCAGATGCAAGCATGATTAGTAAAGCCCCATCCTGGCATAAAAGGATGCTCTTGTCTCAGTGTGGCACTGCCAGTTTTATAACTCCTCCCTGACAGGGAAATTGCAGCAACCTCCACTTGTCCTTGACTCCATGGCACAGTGAAATATCCTTGGCTGTCTCCATGTCTGGCCTCTGGTGGCCAGCTGCATCCCATACTTCCTCACCTACCTTCACACTGAGTTTCTGGGCAGGGACAGTTGGGGCCAGGGTTAAAATGGCAGCTGATCTCTCTACTCTGCCGTACAGTATTGCTTTCCTCCTGACATTTGATGTTTAAGAGGGACCTCAGTCCAGTCTTCCTGGCCACCATTTCCAGTGTGACAGAGCCATGGTGAGCAGTGGGAGACTTCCCTGTGAGAGGTAGGTGGACATTTTGGCCCACAGTGTCCATTTTTCCCACCTGGTGGATTCCGTGGCTCTTCTGAATGTAGACAAGCATGCAGGCATGCTTTGGTTACATGAGGTAAGCAAGGGCCTTACTCACCACCAGCAAAGTCAAAGAACAAGCCAGAAGAGACTCTGAGGACACATCCTTTGCTTGTATAGCTCACATGACATGACAAAGCCAAGAGAGTGAGGGGATTTAACATGTGCAGGGATTTCTTTTTTCTGGTGATACTTTCCTTCTTCCAGCACTGCAATCTCAAAAATCTTACAGAGATTTCAGGGGGTTTTACCTGCATCACCAGTGTGAGTTCTAGGGGCTGTTAGGAACCAGGCTTTAACCTTTGGGGAAAAGACAGTCCATAAGGAACATGAAAAATTGAAAAGCAAGAAAAACCTTTTAGTACCTTTTTAAAATGTGTTCCCCATTGACTACTCTGCTTCAGAACATGGAGGCAGGAACCTGGACATGCATCTCCAGCAGCTCAGTGAGGGTCTGGTGCAGCCCCTCCCTGGGAGCAGTGGAGGAAAAGAACCAGCTTCCCTTTTCTGGTGCCTCTTGTTTAGAGGAAACCATAAATTATCTGACCTGGTACCTGTGATACACTCAGCTATTTCCTCCCCAGGCTGAGTTTCCTTACCAACAACTCTCATTACTCGTGCTGGGCTGGTGGTAAGACATCTGCTTTCTAACATCCAAAAGGGATTTGTTGTGCAGTGCTAAGAGAGCTTCCTCTGCTGAGTTTGGCTGGCTTAATTAACAGTTTGTGAAATGCTTTGGATCCATCTGGAGGAATGATCCTCCCGAAATGGAGCTCGTTATTCTAACAACGCAAACCGACCTGGGTGAGCAGGGGCTGGGGGACCAGACCTTGTCTATAAGGAAGATGCATGGCAGAGGATGGACGGCTTGCTGAGGGGGAAGCAGGTGGCTCTTGTAAGTTGAGTGGGAGCTCTGCTCTCCTGGGGAGGTGAGCAACAGCACCACAAGTGCTGAGACTGACAGGAAAAGTTAGTGGAAGTGCTTTCCTATGTTGCTGGGCACAGCTGCAGCAAAGTGCTTTGCTGTGCTTGAATACTTAGTGTTGCTGAGCTTGCAGCTGGAGGTGGAGAGCTGCAGAGCCAGGCAGGGAGTTGTACGCAGCGAATTTCACTTTTCATCCAACTCTGTAAAGTGATCAGGGTGTGTGATATCAGCACTCCAGGCTTTCAGGAGTTTGGGGTGAAATTAAACAACCTTGGGACTTTTTCAGATGAGGAATACAGAAGCAGCTGCTGAGCAGCCTGGCACAGGGATGTGGCTCGGTTTCCCTCTTTCCCAAGCATTCTGTTTGTCACGTGCTGCGTGTGGTTGTGTCTAAGGGTGGTCAAAGCTATTAATTCCCACTTGCCTCTCTTTAATTCTGTGCAGAGGAACATTGGGGCAGGGCCCTCAGAAGTGTGCCAGGCAGCTCCCAGGGTAATGGCCCTTGGCATTCGCTCCATGGTTACAACTGCTGCTGCTTGGGGTGCACCCTGCTCGGCTGTGCCACTTTCTCCTTAAAGGTTCCCACTCCCTCCTGTTTTGTTTTGCCAGGAACAACCCGAGTGCAGTGGTCAGGGTGTCTTCCTGTGTTGGCAAGCACATTTTGGAAGGAAGAGAAATGCTATGGCCTTATCAGCAAATCACTCCCCACAGGCTCTTTATTCACCTGCTGCAGAGGACGTAGGGAGCTATGCATGGGGAAGGCTGCTGAGGATACAGTGAGTATTTCCCTTCTCTCTGGTATCTGGATCATGTTTGGTGTGGTTGCAGGACGCTTTGAAACCTAGCATCTTTTTTTCTGACACTTGGAAAAAATAGACCCTGAAGGAGGGACAACAAGCAAACCAAACCAAAACATGTTTTCCTAAAATATGCATAAACTTTCCCTTCCAGTAAGAAAATACCCTAAGGACATTGGATCTCATCACTGAATCCAAGCCTTTAGAAACAGGATGCATAAGGCAAACAAGGCTGCCAAGGTCACATGCCACGTGCTTCTGTTGCCTTCATCCTTGGAGGAAATGCTGAGGCCACCAGGAAGATCCATGTTCCCGTGACATTTCAGGAACACACCAGGAGGAGGAGAGCCAGGACGCTTGCTCTTGGTCTTGCTCGGGTGGACGAGTGCTTCCCAGTCTGCTGTGTCACAGCCGGACAGGTGCAGTTCCTACACAGGTTGGACCTTCTCTGTTTTTGTCTAAATAAGGGTGTGGAGTGTTTTCTGAGCTGGGATTCATTACTGTACCGTCTCAAACAAAAACAAAGCTGTGCTTTCCTTTTCAAAATCACACTGCAGGCTTTTTCACTCTCCCTGCTGATTTTTTTCTAAAGGAATAACAGTGACTTTAGGGATTTCCTGGTGTCATCCCAGAATCAGACATTAATGTTGACAATTTTAGGACTGGGTTGGTATTTTCTCATTTCTCTTCAGAAATGAGTTGACAAAGGCTACCGTTGGTGACCTGACTTTACACAAACACACTCTGAGTTTCACTGTGCATTTATAGCCTGTCCAGGGAAGCTCTCTTCTGTCTAGATGCAAAAACCTATGGAAGAGCACTCACAGACATAAAGATGTAGTTTGAAGAGGCATAAAAGATGCTCAAGAACTGTTTTTATTATTTTCCTTTTGAAAAGATCCAGGTGCTTGATTAAAGGCCCAGAAACTGGCTTTTCAAAAGCTACAGAATGGTCCTGACCTATCCACAAAGCACAATGAAAGAGAAAAGAAAGGACACAAGCAAGTGACTTCATTTTTCCTTTATGCCGAGGAAACATTCTGGTGTGATGGCTTCTCTGAGGTTATTGGGAAAGGTGAGATGGATGGCAGTACCCCAGCACTGCCCCTGCGTCCCGTTTCTGGGGCTCTTGAGAACCCAGGAGCAGTTGCACAGAGGTACTCAGTGCCTTTAGGCATGGGCTTTCATCCCTCTGAGAGTCATGGATGTATCTGGGGTACCCAAGGTCGCTCAGCTGAAAATCAGAGCCATGAGGAAAATTGGGATGAAGATAGGAAAATCTGTCAGAGGACAGGAATAAAACCCCATAACCTGACTGTCAAAGGGAATCAAGCTCCTGCTCTGTGCAGTGGTGCAGAAGTCTGGTGTAAGTTGTAGTAGGGCATTCTCAGGACACTGTCAGCCACAGGCATCCAGCAGGTATTTTCCTATTTTTGATTATTCTTCTCTTCCATGTGTCCTCACACAACTTGGCAAATTCTGCTTCCTTAAGTGTTTCTTGCTCTCCACACTCATAAATGTGAGAAGGCCGTGGCTGCTGCAGGATGTGCCCATATGCTGTAGAGCAGATATTGCTCCCAGGCAGCTGGGATGGGTTGCTTATCTGCTGTGAAGGTTCCTGTCTTTTGCCAGGAAAAGTCGGTTCATGCTTTATTAGGTAAAGCAAAAATTCAGAAGAAATTTCAGAAAATGAAATAAAACACTACTTGGTTAGCAATTTGAACATCAGCTGTAGTTAAATATACTACTTTAAAAATGAAAAATCAGCTTCTTTCATCTGTTTGCTATCAGTCTCTATTTCCTGAGTTTTCACAACTGCAGAAAACAAAAAAATCACTTTTGCATTTAATGCATTGAAAAGTCCAGGGAAAGACTTTAAGCTGAAAATATATAATAATTTTACAGAAATCACTCCAGATTTATAGCTGAGTTCACAGTCCTACCTCAAGTCCTATTTCCTTTTAAGGTGTATCTGTCATTTCAAAAGACTTTCTAAAGAGATTTAAATCTTTTAATCCCTTTTTTTCCTTTTCCTGGCAGAATTTAGTATTTATCCTAAATTGTCTGCCATTTGGATAAGATAGGTATGAATTCAATTGTTACAGACTTTCAAAATCCAGCCAGTATTTTTTGTAAACAGCATTACTTAAACATGTAATGTTCAAATCTCATTGCTACTCATAAGCTGAGCAATTAGTAGATGGGCCAAAGGTAAAGTGCAATAACTTCACTGAAGTAAAATGAGCTTGGGCTAATTTCCTTTATGTACAACCCAGCCCATCTCTCCCTTTAGGACTATATTATCCTGCTTTATTTTCCATAACACTCCTTATGCTGGCCTCTAAATTTCTTTGCAAAAAAGTGGAGTTTTGTTTGTAATCTCCTTGGTCATAATTTCTGCAGTAATTGCTATCAGTGTCAGGATGAACTCATGATTTTTCTCATAATTAAAAAAGCCGTGAATGCTGCACTTCCATCTCCTCTCCTAATAAAAGCTATAGCAAACCCAACAGCAGGCAAATATTAAACAAAATACAACTGAAAAATGCAGTGACCTCGGTGGTGTTTGCAGTTTAGGAGCTGAAAAAACATGCATTCATGGTTTGTATAAAAGATCAGTGCTCAATCCTGTTTTCATGGTGTCAGTGGGAGTTCTGCCACCATTCAACAAGGGATGGGTCAGATCCTTAATGTACTTGGTGAAATGGTGTGGCCAAGGATTGTAACTTTCAATACACAAAAGCACACATGAACTGTGGCCAAAATAAACTGAAAATAAAAAGAAAAACTTTCTCCAGTGGCTAAACCATGTCTCAGATCCTGCTTTGAAACCGGGGCTGTTGTGTGTAAATGATTGAGCAGGTTCGGTAGAGAGGGCAGAGAATAACATTTTCCATGGAAATATTTGATGTAATGACATTTTCCCTGGGAATATTTGATTTAATGTCCAACTTTTGCTTCACAGAATAGGCTGATCCACAAAGATCCTGGTAACACAAGAAGGATACTGGCAAGGCCAGGGGGATTAACGTGGATCTCAATTTGTGTCCAGGGCTCCATCTGCAAAGGAAAGCCTGTCTGCACCTGAACTGTTTCTCTGCTATGTTGGCAGGAATATTTTATTTTCCTGATTTATTTTTTTGGTGAATAATTTTCCTGATGTGGTGCCCCATGTATTGCCCTGAAAGGAGGTTGCAGTGGGGTGGGGTTTGGTCACTTCTCTAAGTGGTAGGATAAGAGGATAAGAGGCCACAAGATGCACCAGGGGAGCTTTAGATTGGCTATTAGGAAAAATTTCTTCTCTGAAAGGGTTGTCAAGCCCTGGAACAGGCTGCCCAGGGAAGTGGTAATGTGACCATCCCTGGAGGTATCCAAAAGATTTGTAAATGTGGCACTGAGGGACATGGCGTAGTGGTGGGCTTTGTAGTGCTGGATAAACAACTGGACTTAATGGTCTTAAAAGTCTTTTCCAACCTAAAAAATTCTGTGATTCTATATAATGTGACAGCTGATGCTCCTGCATTTCCTCAAGGTGTTTGTGTGCTCTATTATCATTGCTATGAAGAAGAATGTGTTTGCAGAGAGGTCTTGGCAAACTATTTGAGTTCTCAAATTTCCTTGTGTTTAAACTACATACCTCTCATTATGAACTGAACAGGAAAGGCAGCAGCATAGTTACAGTTTTGTTTCTCCTTAAGTACAAACACTTTTTTTTGATTACTTTTTGAATTTCCTCTCTGGGCTGGAAGCAGAGCTGCTTTGTGGCCAAACCAGATTCACAGCAGGGTGATTAAGCACCACTGCAGCCTGGTTGTTAAGGATCGTGCTGAGGAGAATTGCCAAATGTTTTGAGTGGTCCTAGTGCTGTATCATGTGAATTCAGTTCCAGTGCAGTTGTGCAATGGTATGAATGGATTGTAAAAGACACTGAGTGGTCTCTCCAGAGGTTGCCTTTAGCAGCAGAAATCCTTCTCAGCTTGGTCTAGAAGGATTAGGCCACCAGACATCACTGCCTGTCTGATGAGTGTTTTGTGAGAATTTTTGCTCTGGTTAATTGTGAAGAAAATTCTGCCCAGATGACAAAGGGACCCTACCCAAGTGAAAAATGTGTCAGAAATGGAAGAGCTCCTAAAATTCACTCGAAGCCCAGGTGGTCATGGTGGCTGGTGGTGCATTGCTATTTGAAGCAAAATATATGAAGATCATAACACTGCTAACCTTGTTCTTTGGACAGCATGTTTCATTTTCTACATTTGCCATTTGGATGTCTTCCTTGAAAATTACATTAGCTTGGAAAGAAAATATAGTAAAGACTGGTGAAAAATTGACAGCAGTGCAATAGGGTTATGCAAAAGAGAATGTAAAGAATTTCAAATAATTGACTTTTGCAGATCTGAGCTTTTTCCGTCCTTGTATCTGTCAGCAGCTTAGCATAGAGAGATTCTACAGGAACAGAACTTAGGCAGTAAAGCTGTCACAGCACAGACTTTGGATAGGCAGAAATTATTCTTGTTGAACCCAAGGTCAGTGACAAATACAGAATCTAAAAGGAAAGCACAAACCCTAAACACAGAAATTAGTATCTGAGTTCTCACAAAGGAGAATTGCAGGTTTAAAACAACATCTTTTAAGCAGACTCTATTCGTCACCTCTGGTTCCTTCTTCTTCCCATTGAGGTGGGGACTTAGATGCACCAGATATTTTAGAAATACGTTTGTAAACACCATCTTTATTAAGATCTTATAGAATAAATTTCTCCATGTGTAAGGTATAATTTTACATATCACTCTGAGTCCATGGGTAGATTTCCACACAATTACTTGTGCATAAAGCAAAGTACAATCTTGAATACTTATTAAACCTGGATATACATCTCAAAATTGACCAAAGGAGGGATAACTAGAGATTTTGTAGATATTGGTGAGATCTTTTAAGGTATTTGAGTTATTCCCTTTTCTTTCTGACTTGAGGCTAAATGATTTCTCAGAGTCTGGTGCATTTGTGTCTCACTCAAGGGTACCATTGTGTTATTTGCAGTGGCTTTGCTTTTCAAACAATCCCAAGTAGTGTGAGGATGGTAATGAATGTAGGAACTTTAATATCATTGAGTCTTGATAAACTTTGCATTCAAGAAAGCTGAAAGGGACTAGATGTCTACTTCATGAGAAAATCTGAAAAAAAAATCATCTTTTTATCTTGAATCATCAAGAATAGCATTTTTGAAAATGTGTTACTTTAGATCTCAGCTTTTTCAATATTATCTCTGAATTTTTATTTGCATAATTTGGTTTCTTATTGTACAATAAGTCTCATGCTCTGTTTTCATTTTTGATACTTGGTTTTACTGAAATCAATGTGTTCCCACGAAAGAAATTTAATCTGGCATGTTTTCTGACAGAAAGGTATGTTTCCTTTGAAAATCTAACTAAGTTTAGACTTCAGCATACAAATGTGATTAATCAAAAAATCAGTCCAAAAGTTTGCTCTCTGTAATGCCAGCAAGGCTACTAAATGGTGTTTGTGTTGTAATTGGAATCAAGCAGAGCAATGAAACTGGAAAATAATTAGGGCAATTACGTGTTCAGATTTGAAATCCATTGATTTTGCTCTGTATGTTCCTTTTTACAGGATGCACAACACTTTTGGTTCAGAGAATTCTGTCCATGGGCCTTAGATAATTAAAAAAACCCTTAAAAGGAAAGGAATTCCTTTCATATTGTTGCCCTTTGTGTATCTCTGTCAGGTGTGGTGTGGCAAATAGGGTAATCAGAAGTTTTTTGGGAAGTGGCTTTTCCAAATTGCATGAAATGCTTCTAATTTGCCTTGGCCTGATAAGCACAGGCATGAATTTTCAATGAATATTTGAGAACTTTAGGCTGATTCATCCAGAATTGTCTTTGACATGAAACAACTGCTTCTGGAAAGCCTAAAGTTTGCTTCAGGTTTAAGGTTTTTTGGGTGCCCAGGTTCTTAGTTGTCTCTTCCAACAGAGAGGAGTCTAATGAAGCCTATGCTGTTCTCCTCAGGTACCAGTAAGAGTGAAAAAGAACAGATGGATTGGCTTTTAGCTGGCATCTTAACACAAAACTCAGGAGTGCACCAATTCTTTCTGCCCAGAAAAAAATCCCTTTTGCAAAGATTTTGGCCTCTAAGCACCATTACATGCTGTGTCTTGTTCATTTCTGAGCTCCTGTGTTGTATTTTTTTTTTTTTTTTGCTATTTTCTGCTTCTTCTCTACACTGGAAACTAATTAAAGTAAAGACCTTTTCTTCATGAGTAGCACAGAACAGCTTCCTTTTCATTTTTAATTTCAGCAATGATTATAATTTGTACCATGTTTAAAATAATATCTGCTATTTTTTTCCTGTTTGCTTGAAGTGAGAATCAGGGAAGATAATGCTGAGTGAAGTCAAATGTTGGTAGGGTGGTTTCACACTTTGAAAATATGCAAAGATAGAGAAATAACACAGAAAATGCTTTAAAAAAATTAACGATATCAGCACAGCAACTTTTCCCGTTGTTCTTCAAAATTTATTACAAATTGGTCAGGAAGTTTATTGTCAAGAAGAAAGTTTCTTGATTAATTCCTGGGTCAGTACAGAAACAGAACTGTGGATTTCTGCAGGAATGATGGCTACAGACAGACAAAAAAGAGTCAGTGAGGTCCCCAGAGCTCTGTATCCTCTGATCACAGCCAGGGAAGGATGCTTGGGAAGCATTTTGACAACAATGCTCATAAGGACTGGTGCAGCTCTAGGTATATTCTTATTTCTTTCCCAAGTTAGAAAGACCCTGGGTTGTTCATCTTCTTTTTGTACAGAAATCATCCACTTTTACTGTTAATTTTCTAGGGCTGCTGCTCAGTCTGTGAGCCGGGTGGTCACACTATTTGCTCTTTCTGAAAGCACCAGAGAGTCAATTAAAATTAGTGAAAAGGAAGTCATGAATTCATTCAGTCTTTTGATCCAGCTTGCTTTTATGTAATGAAATTGAAAGGTACAGATGATTTTCAGAAAGATGATTAAGTCCAATCAGGTAGATAAGCAAACCTGTTAAATCAACAACTATGGCATGTCCCCAAGTGCCCCTATGAATGAAGACTCATAAGGATATAATTTAAAAGATTTTAATTATTACTTTTTGAATTTGTAGTTTAGTTAGGATCTTGAAAATGTACAATGATTAATGACTAGCTAGTCAAGTGACTGTAAAAATGTATTAAGCCCCTGAGAATGATAAATCTTCTGTAAATGAATACAGGCTGACAGTCAAGGATCACGTGTTCTCCAGACCTTTTGATAAATGTTCTTCCTTTTATTTCCAATAAACTTTGATACATGAAACTGGATAGTTTATTTCCGCTAATTTATCTTTGTTCTCAGGGGTATCAGCTCCTCTCTTTCCATATTTTCATCCCAGAGAAACACGGTGGAGGTTAGATCATCATCAGTAACAGCAGACATCATAAAATCAACTGGAAAATACGATGTAAGTTCAAATTAATAGCATGGCAGCTGCTTGGTTAGATTAGAAGAAGAGTGGTAAAGAACTTTGCATTGTGTCTTCTGCACTGTGGAAATTCTGTACATCTCAACAATGAATAATTTCATTTTGTCCTCAATTCCACAATGTTTCACTAACATATTATATTGCTACGAGAGGGAAGAGTTCATGGTAATATATGCTCTACATACCAAGAATGAAAGAGTCCTGGATGGATGGATGGACAATACGATGCAAAAAGCTATGAGCTTCTGAAAGTCTACATAAACCAAAAAAGGTAGTTCTTTCTCTGCCCTGACAACTTTCTAATCCATCTTTCCTGCAGCAAAAATCTCAAGTAAAATCCATGCATCCATCCATTTGATAAATAAAAAAAAAAATCCTGTCTAGAACTATATTCATAGAGTTGTAAGTATTTCTTATCTGGANAGTTCAGTCCCGATACATAACAGGGATTAAAATTCTGAACTGTACCTTGATTTTTTGATTTTGCAAGTGATTGGGAGTCTGGACTAGTCATCTCAGACATTATTTTCCTGCCATTCTTTTCCAGTAGCAAAGCTTTCCCCTTCACATTATGTGATCTATTAAAGAAAAGATAAAAATCCAGTGTACTGCCTCACTACAGAAAATAGAAATCCAGGTGAGATACAAGGAGAAACCACTCCAGTGCCAGGTGCTGCAGCAATGTTCATAAATAGGAATGGGACATTTCCAAAGGGGGTGCCACCCCTGTAAAAACAGAAGTAGAAATGAAAATCTAGTCTCCAAGGCTCTGTGACTGGAACACTGTAAGACGCTTGCTCCTAGGAGGAGATTTGGAGACGTATCTTGGAAGGCTGAGGACAGTGCATGCTTTTTGAACATCACTCTGGATTCACTGGCAAGGGGATTCTCTGGGACAGAGAACTTTAAAATGCTTGTTAAGGTGAGACTGGAGCCTAAAGGACCTGCCAGGATGTGAAAAATCTGCCAAGCATGCTGCTCTCAGGTAGAGGAGTAGTGACTTCACTCAGGAGCTGCAGATATCAGGGCTGAGTAATGTAAAAAGGATCTGTTGGGGTTGGTAGGTCAAAAAACCAAAGGTTTTGACGTGGAGAAGACAGATCAATCTGAGTCGTAAATTAAACTGAAGGTCAGTTCTTTTCCCAGCTTATGTGTCATTTCAGAGGGAAGAAGCTTGCAGACTAGTGTGAACAGGGTGTACTGTGTACTACACTGTGCAGCTGGGAAAATTCCACAATGATATTCAGACTGCAGAAACCAATGTTTATTCCCAGTTTTCACTCGAGCTGTTTCAGCTAAATATACTGCAGGAGAGTTCGAAAATCTATGATACAATATAAACCACCTACTTTATTTTTACAGAGTTAATGGGACAATTTTAAGTGAATTTTTCTTCTAAGTAAAAAAAATTGTTTGGAGATTAACTTTTTTTTTTTTGCTTAGGTAGAACATTTATTCCCCAAAGATGAAGTGCTTTGATATTAGAATAAGCTGAGACCACAGTGCTATCACATTCTCTATCGTTTATTCAAGGTTGTTGAAATAAGACTAAACCTCTTATGAATATTAAGTATTCAGACGTGGGATATTTTTACTACCTTCAAACTAGTTCTATTAAGGAAAATGAGGAAACAATGACCTTACTTTGGTCGGTCCTTCTGTGTGTGAAGTCAAATCTCACCATTGTTCTTTCAGCTCTGATGCCAAAACCCCGGGAGATGGAATGAAACTTGTGGGGGTCTTTTGTAACCTGAGGGGTCTTTATCTGACTCGTTCACAGGTGAGTGTCAGCAGGTCAATCTACCAGCAGGGAGGAGGGGAGAGAAGAATATGTCTGGGCTGCTCTGAGCCGACCCCATTAGGGCACCAGTTTTCTGAGGCAAAGACCACAGCAAAGCACAACCGCTGCAAAAGTCCAGGGCAGGGATGGGCCCAGGATGAAGCACTCTGCTTTAAACCACAGCCTGTATTCCTGGGGGAAAATGGATGTTGCATTCAGTCCCAGTCAGAAGGGGACAATTTATGTAAGTAAAAATATGCTTTCTAAGTATAATAGATCAATAAGCTATTGTCAGCCAATGAGCTATACACACAGGATGAAACATCTCCTGCATTATGTGTTTATGTTTCTAAGTATTTATGTATACAGAATTCCATCTTCACGCCACTGCATATCATGCAGTGATATTTCCTCAGGCATCTGCCTTCTGCCTGAAAATTTCCAGTATAGTGCGAAATACGTGACATGAAGAAATAGAGCTCTGCTGTAGACCCTGAAAAAAATAAATGCCGAGCAGCTTAAATCAAATGCCTTAAATCCTGGTTAGTGGAGTAGCTACCCACAGAGCAATAGTTAGTTGTCATGTGGTGAGAGATGGGAATGGCTTGTTGAAGTGTGTGCTCACCTGCTGTGGCACAGCAGAGAGTACTGCAGGTCCGAGTGCACCGGGGCCCTGGAGCAATGGTCCTCTGCAGGAAACACGGCCCTGTCCCCTTGCCAGTGCTCCAGACCACTTCCAGCCAGGGCTGTATGTGAACAGTGAGGAAAAGGCATGGTGATTACTGTGCAGATGCAGAGGGGGCATGGTTTGGCTCATACCTGAGCCAATATTGTACTATTCTAAAGTGCATTGGAACCCTTTGAGACAGCATATGTTGATAATTATACCAGTTAAATTTCCGTACAATATCATCTTTACTATGAATAGGACTTGGGAGAATAAGACAATTGTTGGCTGCTGCAATTTCTCCTTGCTAGAGTTAATAATTAATCCCTGAAAAAAGGTGATCCTTTTTTTTTTTTGTAATCTATGAAAATGGCTCTGGCACCATTTCGTCTATCTGCACATATTTAGGAAAACAGGATCTGGGGATGGGAATGATGGGAATGTATGCTGTTTCATACTGATAGTGCATTGCTGGGCTGGATTGATTAAATCTCTTAACGAGTGCATGATTATTTTCTTTGCAGCACTATGTTTTTGGGGACACAATTGTTCTTTGGCAGGATTGTTTTGGATTATTTCCTTGCTCTTCTATGCAGCATGTCCTTCAGCAGAGAGTTGAAAGTAAACCATTGGTGCTGTACACCTTGTCCTGGTTGCTCTTGCAGCTACTCTTTTGGAGGGGTTGAAGCACAAAACTGTGCCCAGGGGGACATCCTGAACTGGTGCGTTAGTTTAGGACCAAAAGTGGTGCTTCCTTCTTTCCTTCTCCCAGACTTCCCTAAAACCAGCCTTTCTCCCCTCGAGGAGAGGTTTGGGTTAGCAGCAGTCTCCTTTTCCTCTCCTCTTGGCAGAAATGGTGCCACTGCTGCCATGTGGCTTTGCTTCATGGGTTGGAGTGACTTCAGAAGTGACTTCTCTAGAGGGTCCTTCCTGAACTGAAGTTACTGGTGAACAATAAACTGACCAGATCTGGGGTTTTGGACTAACTTTGTAATGGTTTATCCCAAGTTTTAATCGAACTCTTATTTGTTCCTACAAACATTCACCTCTAGATTTCACCCCACATAATTGATATAATGTCATTGCTCCAAAGAGTGTCATTTGCTCAGTAACAGCCCCAATTACTCAGGGGTTACTGACTTTGGCCTTTTAAAATGCATTAGCTACAGGAATTGCCATGACCCCAATTACTACAAATATGTTCATGGATCAAAGACCTTGCAGCCAGACTTCTCCTCACTAAGCATTAACCAGAAGTATTGTGGAGCTGCCACAGATTTTTCTTGAGTTACTTTAGTGGTAAGACCATCTGGCATGTACCTTGCTCCTTTCATCCTTAGAGGACTTTTAGAATATTAGTGGATTAAGATGGACAGGACTTCTGGAAGGGTCTTGGACCAACCTAGCAGAAGTGGAGCTTCAAAATGCTTTGGGATGCAATATCTATCCTGTTTTCCCCATTATTATTGGTTGTTCCATTGACACAATGTAATGAAGAGCAATTTTTTTTTTTTCTAATTTTCCAGAAGTTTGAGAGGCCTGACAGTGCAGCTAAGTGTGGCTGAGGGAAGAATGATAAATAATTTCTTGTTTTGGCTATTGTCTTTGCAACAACTTTCTAGATAACTTTCAATACTGAGAGGGGCGGGGAAGAGAAAAGTGTGTTTAAAGGTAAGTGAGAAGAAGAACACCTGCCTAGTCTGTGTGTCCTTCCTGTGCCTCTTACTGTCTCCCGAACTTGAACTCATGGGATCTTTTACATGACCTGTCCCTAAGAGTTCAAGGTGCAAGGAGGTTACTTCAGGGTGCAGGCAGTTGGGGTGCTGGAGTGCTCCAGACTACGAGATATTTCTGTAAATGAGGGGGCTTTCTAATGTGATCACCTAAATTTTTTCACAGGTGCAGAGAGCCCTTGCTGCATTTGTAGTCAGATCCTATTTTACATCACCAGGAAATACATTACTTTACCCACGCAGTAAATTAAAAAAACATACACACATCTACAGAGTCATTTATGTAAGCTTTACAAAATTGTGATTGTCAGGAAGCCTTGCATTAAAACATTCATTCCTGATTAGAGGATGGCATGCTGAGTACTTCAACCCACTTTGCACTTCAAATCAAACTATTATTAGGGCATCTGTCCGTTCACTCTTTCACTTAATGAGAACTGTTCTTTAGAGATGCAATAATGATGCTTCAATATAAGATTTCAGCTAAAAGTGTGATTTTGTTAGGCATCTCCTCACAAAATAAAATAGTAAATCCTGTTTTTGCAAAGCTTGAATAACACTGAGTACATTGATGTAAATCTGGATCTTGCCATATTCCCTTGAGCATAACTTTCTAGCTCCCACGTGGAACTTGGCCCGTCTTCCATCCCTGCTGGATTAATGTAATGATGCAGTGCACATGGAATGTGTGCTCATTTAGAGCAGAGGATGTAGCCTTTGGGACACTCAAAGGAGCATGCCAGAGAATCATAGAACACTTTGGGTTGGAAGGGACCTTTAAAGGCCATCCAGCCCAACACCCCTGCAGTGAACAGGGACATCTTCAGCCGGATCAGGTTGGTCAGAGCCCTGTCCATCCTGACCTGGAATGTTTCCACAGATGGGGCATCGGCCATGTATCTGGGCAACCTGTGCCAGTGTTTTACAACACTTACCATAAAAAATTTCTTCCTTCTTATGGTTTAGGAGGAAGACCAGAAATAGAGAGCTCTAGCGCTCAAAAGCCTGTAGGATTTCCTTGTCTCCATTCTTAGTTTTGGGAAACAAACAACATGCTAAGAAGCTTTGCCAAAATGCTCCAGGAAGCTGGGTTTCAGGAGGGCAATGTAGACAGCAGTGCATGAAGACAGGACTGCTCCTGAGACCAGGTTGGCAAAAGCAGCCAGGCCCACTGGAGACAACTTGCACATAGCCCCATGGGAGCCATCAGCCAGGCTGGGCTGAACTTTCTCTGCAGTAGCCCTGGGAATGACCAGGCCTCTGTTTGATGCAGTGGTCATTGATTTCAAGAGCTTTTCAGTGAGCTTTAAAACTCTGCACTGATGTAAGGGGGATCACCTGGTATGAAAAAACCAAATTTTCTTGATGTTCTCAGTCTATTTTGTCAGCATCAGTACAGCAGGGTCTGCTCTCATCACCACAACATCAGAGACCTGAAGCCATCTATGATGCTACATTTCTCTGCAAAGAGTGTCTGCTCTGTTTGGTGGTCGTAACATCCACTACCCTTGTGTTGTGCTTGGTGAAACGTCTTGTCTTGTTTCTCCTACCTCAGCTTCTGTGGGAGTATTGCTTTTGTGACAGCTAGCAAAATCATAGGGTTTATAGGAACAAGAAAGTGTTAAAGGAATAGCGCCTTTGTTTATTGCATTCCTTAATTTGAAAAATGCAGGGTCCAAAAATGCATGAACTGAATCTACAGTCTACCATGGCTAGTGTTCTATAAATTCTAAGATGGAGGCAGACAGATTGAAAACTTGCTGGAGTTAAACCTACAATTAAGCAAATTCTCTTAGATGCTCTCAGATGTCTCTTGAGCATGAGAGGAAGGGGAAATTTTAAAGGGAAAACACAGTGACTTCATAGAGGATAGAAAAGATAATGCTGTATAAATAAATCATATATCATTTAATAATATTTACTTTAAAGATATATCTACAGACAGTCATGCAGATAAAGCTCAAAAAAAGAGAGGAGAATTATTTTTAGTGCAAATTGTTCTTCAGCTGTGACTTGTTCAATTTTGTCACTTGTACGTGGAGAGTGATTTATTCTTTAGTCTTTTGTAACACCATTTGTTTTACATTTGAAATGCCAATGATGATCAGGGTGTCTTCTGTGAAATGCCAGCAAGACAAAATCCAGGGAGCTATTGGGATGATAAGAAAAGACCTCTGATCCTAAACTGAGACTGGACCATGCAGATTTGTATTGGAAGGGTTTGTTTTGCCCTAGCTGCTCATACGTATGGGGACACCTGTGCTGGAGTGGGGGTCCCTTCACTGTTGACAAAAACCACTATTAACCTGCACAGCCCCTTCCTTGTGATGAGACTTTAAGCAGATGGTGCTGCAAGAAGAGCAAGTGTGGAGGACACTGACCTCTGGCTGCCTCCTCCCTCTGGGTAAATCCGCGCTCGCGTATTACAGATGTCAGCTGCCCAAAGAGGAAAACTGTCAATGTGCAAAATTTCATTAACTTGCAAGGCAGCAAGACAGAGTCCCCCAGGCCAAACTGCAAATCTGCAAATCATGGTGGAATGTAGAGGTGAATAATAAAGTAGTAGAAAAGAACAGAAGGAACAGTTCTGATGGTTCCTGTCACTCCTTGCTGAGGCTGCTCCCACTGAAATACCCGGGAACACAGCCTTGGTTTTGGATGAGTGGGAACACTCTGGACTCAGCTTCTCCAGAGGGAGCTCTGTGCAGGAGATGTGCTGGCGTTGTCACAGCCACAGACTGCAGGAAGAAAGCTGCACAAAGAAGAAAAACTTTCTGTTCTTAGAAGTATTCAGGACTGCAATAGAGTAACTGCTACCTAGCCTAGGATGTGCACTTCTGCTCTGCTGCTTCAAAAAGGCAGGACTGTAAGAGCAGTGAGTGTGTCAGTTTTATAGTACTTTGAATGTATTGTCTGACATTGTGGTTTTCTTAGTGGCTATGTTGCTGATTACCTGCATTTTAATAATAATGATTTATTCTGTTAAGGGAATTCTCTTATGCTTTAAGAAAGAAATAGTCTGTGGTTTGCAAGCTTTCTTAGCCTCACTCTATCAAAGTCTGAGGGAAGCATAAGGATTTGAGCTTCCATGTACTAAAATCTGATGGAAAAGTTCATAAATGCTCTGAAAAACATCACTCTGGGACTCACACTGCTTCACACATTGCCAGTGTGTGCAGTGTTTTCCACTCTGTGTAATAAATGATAACGGAGCAAGTTGCTAAGAGATAACATAGCTTGCCAAAAGTCAGCAGACATAACCAAATTAAGACACTGTGCACCCTGAAGTTTTCAGGCTACCTTGGCAACGCTAATGAACTTTTAATGGTCGAAAGGGCCAGAACAGTTTAAGCTTTTCTTTTTTAAACAAACTTTGAGCAACCTTTGCTCAAATTAAACACAGTCTCCTGCCTCTTTTTGCTTTCACAATAGATTTTTTTCTGGGTTGAACTCAATAATGAATTATTTCCTCTGATTCATGGGTAGAGAATCCTTCCACGAGTCTTTTGACAATGATAATGAACCCACAGTGTGGAAATCCAGGCTGAGTCAGCCTTCACACCAGTTTCTGTGAAAGAATCACCCGAATTTCCAATTATCTAAAGCAGTGGCTGCTAAAGTATTGATGCTTCTAGTTACAGACAACAGAAATTAGTTACTGAGGCAAATTGCCTTGCTGAGCTTCCATTTTCAAATGTAATTCCACTGAAGGGATTCTTGGTTTTCTCATTAAGACCTTTTTTCAGAAGGCAAATCAACACTGAGAACTCTCTTGGACAGGCAGGTCTCTTGCACAATGATGTTTTATGGGGTAGGAATTAAAGAACTCAGAATATTGTGGTTCTGTCTGAAGCCACTACTTGACCTCTCTCTGAACAGGTCTTCTGCAGGGATCTTGGCTTAACAGGGCCAGCTGATGGACCTTGTCAAATGCAGATTTTTTGGTTCTAGTAATGAGTGCACGATGAGCACAGCAAAGCACCGTGATTACAGGTAGGTTCTGTAGTTGAACTCCAGAGCTCCTGCCTTAAAATCAGTGCAGACAGACCAATTCTGGTGCTTCTAGAACATTAGGAAATCAGTGAATGATCTGTAAGTAGGGCCCCATAAATTAATTTGTTTAACCTTATTCTTGTGTTTGTAGTTTTCTGAATTAGGCACCCAATTGTCTGTAAAATGTGTTAGGAAAAAATGAGAGTTATGAACCCACACCCAGTCGGGCAACTGCCATATGCTGGTAGAAACACTGAATAGGTAAGTGTGGACTTAATTTTATCTGCCAGCAGCTCAGATGTCAGATGTGTGGCCAAGAAGGAGCCCACATCCTATTTAGCATGTGTGGCTCCTGGAAGGGAATTGTCTGAACGCAATCTCTTCTCAGGGGTGAAATGAGATAAAAGAGGAGAGCTCTTCTCATCCCATACCCTTGTCCAGGAATGCAAAGGCAGCTAGGCCCAGATCCACCATCTCACCCTGCCTGCTCTGAATATAGGCAGGGTTTGAGCCTGACTCTTGATGAGAACAGTGAGAAGTGGGAAAGCTTGTGTGAAGTGCCCCAAATGGGAGTCCTGCTCTGAGACAGCCCCCTGGGTTGGGCAGGAATGTGCTGGTTCTGCTCAAGTGTTCAGCAGCTCACATGTCCTGAACCAGCATTTAGAGAAGCTGTAGAGCTTCATTTCTGAAGATTTTTGAACAAAAACAGGAATGAGAAATCTCTGCGTTAGGCAGCACCTCAGAGATGTCTTGGAGGACCCGGGTACTTACATTTCTCTGTACATCTGGTCTTAGGTCACACACTTTGTTCAACAACTGTTCTCAAATGTAATAACCTCACTACTGCAATGAGACAGGGTCCCTGGTGCTGTGTAAATGTACTGCATGAACATAAATAAACATAAAGTGCACCTGCACTCCCTCAGTTGCACTTACCCAGACAAATAACATCCTCATGCTTGCAAACCATTCAGGCAGATGCTGCTTTGCTCAGAGTTACCTGTGTCTGCAGGGTTTGTGCATGTGATTGGAATGCTGTTCTTCCAGAGGTGGCTCACGAAGGAGTGGAGACCTAAAATCCCAGCAGCATTTAGGGAGAAATAACTGCTAGTCTTCTAGGGTCCCCATAGTGGCAGCTTCATGGATTTATTCCTCCCGTTCCAAAATGGACCAGTAGCACTTCCTCTCAGAATAATTCATGCATGGATTTGGCAGAAGTTGAGTAGAAAGGACTAAGAATGAAATTAAATTAAATGAAATAAAATAAAAAAATAAAAAAAATAACAACAATACTGACAAAATAAGAGGGATTTTGGGTCAATCTCAATAATTATTCAGATAGTTATTCAGATATTCAGATAATACTCAGTTAATTATTCAGAAATCCTTTCTCAGACACTTTTCTTGATCTATTTTTTTATTTTCCATTTAATATGAGACATCTTTCAGTGTCTTAATTTGTCCATCCATAAATATGGATTGGTTATTACATACTGAATTAATATCACAGTAATCCTTATTATATTAACTTTCACCTTAAGAGCAGCCATTTCTTTATTTTGAATTAGTTCTTTGTTTATTGAAGTTTAGCTTAGAACTTTTGTGTATTATGTGGGTTAAAAAAATTACTACTTCTCATTTTTTTTGGCCCTATTTCTTCATTAGTACTTTCGAAACTTGTAGAGTTTTGAAACATTTGAACTTCAATTTGTATCTTACGATTAAGAGAAAGTCAATTTTGCTTGTAATCCAAACACACCTTCAGTTAAAAAAAAAAAAGTCTTCCGCTCAAGCAGCAAAAATATGTCTGTGTGTGTGTGGTCACACCGTCATGCTACGAACAAACTGCCTGTAATTTGTGTACCTTTAATATTCAAGACATCAAATATAAAGCAGCGTGCAATTCTTAGTATGATAAAATAGCTTTGCTGTGCATCTGAGAAAATCCCTCCAAAGATTTCCTTCCAGTCTTCTGAACCTCTCCGAGAGTCTTAAATTAATGAAGAGGTTTCCCAATGGATGGTGACAGAATAAAGCACAGATTTGTGCATCTCTCTGGTTTGTATTCCCACAGAAAGCTGCAACACAAACTCTGGGGATGAGATGCCAGAGAGACTCTCACTGCCTCTATTTCTAGTTTCTTATGCTCTTTCATCAAGGATTTGCAACTGTCACATGCAAAATATCAGGAAATAGAAGTTTTGGTTTGCTAAAGCTTGTTTGGTTTTAGGTTCTACCTCCATGCAACTAAAGACACCTATATTAATATATATTTTTAAAAACACTCTTTATTTTAATCTTAAGAAAATAAATAAAAATAATATAGTTAAACACAGAAAAAGGATTGCATAAATTAAATTCTGGAAGGTTTTTTCATACATGTAGTAGGAGAAGGTGAATTTTTTTTTGAGTCATCTGAAAAGCAAAATTGTTTGAAAGCTTTTAAGAACTAGGATACAAAAGGACTGATAAAAAGCCCCTAAGCAATATTCTAGGATTTCAAGTCAAATCCTTTCAGCAAATAACACATAGTCCTACAATGATAACAAGCAATTCAACTAACGATATCCATTGAAATCAAAGGAAAAATATTGGGAGATATCACTTTAAATTATTATAATTTTTTTTTTTAAATTTTGGTCAGTTGGGTTTATGTGTTACAATATACTGGCAAAGGTAATTAAATGAATTCTCTTACTTTTCTACTGCCAGGCCTTGGCTACAACTGAGAAGACTGTCCAGAAAGGATTCAGGGCTAGTGGGATTCAGGGGACCTTTTGGTACGTAGCAAAGGGAGGGACAATACCAGATTCAGATAACAGAGAAGACATTTTAATTGAATCCAGCTGTAACCCCATCAAAGTCACCATTCCTTCTTGATTTGAAGCAGAAGGGTAATTGCTGCTAGATTTCCAGTTCCCTCTGGGAATGTGCTTTGTGGAGACCCCTGAACCATCGGCTTCTGATTCTGAACCAGATCAGGTTTGTTTTGGGTCTGTCCATCAGATGGGTATGATCCAGTAGCTAATTGACAGATGCAGGCAGAGCAAGATTTGAGAAAAATCACCTTCTTCGGACACCATGTCTCCTTTCTTTGCCTCTGAGCTCTTGATTTTGGCGATGGCGTTACGATGAAGTACAGGACTGGAGCAATAAACAATCTTCGGCATTCGGAATCAGGTGACATAACATCTCTGGTCAGGAAATCCCATCGTAAAACTTTCCTCCTGGACAGAAGAACACAGGCTGAGATTAGACTGCAGCAATCATGTTGAGATGATGAACAGGCCCTTTTTAACCTTTGGAGGACTGGCTTTTCACACATTGCTGCAGCATGCCAAAGCATTGTGCTGGTTATTTGGAGAGGGGAAGGCTCACAGCTTTGATGGGACAGATGGAGCAGAACTCAGTGCCCACATTGGTTGCCTGGAAATGTGAGAGCAGGAGTTTGTGCTTGTCATCCCACTCCCCATCACAGCTGCATGGAGCACAAGGGAGTACCCTGACTGCCTGGGGGGGGTCCCAGGACTTTGCAGTGGCTGCAGCTAGTGTGTGAAATTCCCTCTAGGCACTGTGAAAACCTAGGAAAAGAGAGCTCACAGGGCCAGAGTAACAGCATCAGTTCCTTTGACTCTATTTGGTCCTGGAGGAAAAGTAAGTCCAAGTTAGCAAGAAAAAAGTAATGATGAAACCACTGTTCTTGGAGCTCCTGTCATTCTCTTAATCTTCAATTTTGGAGAAGAGCAATAGCTAGATTTTCTTTAAAAACAGAGTCAAAGACCTTCAGGGTCAGAAGAATTTGCAATTTCACATTTCTAATCTTTTTTCTCCCATTATTGTTAGTTTAGGAGAACATAAAAAGAGTTTTGTTTAAATGTACTTAACAAAGAAATCCAAGTCACCTCAGGCTGGAATTTGAAAGTCTGGAATCAATTCAGATGAATTTTTAAAGACCCATTCATAATGCCTTAAAGGGTTTGTGTATGAGGAATGTTTTTAGTTTTTTCCTCAGTCCTTCCAAGAGTGTAAGCATGACATCCTTTTTCTTTAGACTGGTGGCCTGTTTTCTCCTTGATATATCTTCTCATTCGGAATTCTGAATCTAATGATTTTATTTCCTCATGCTGACAAAGAGAATAAAAGGCTCTACACTGTTTTCTTTAACATTTTAAAAATCTCAAGCGAACATGGAAACTGCAAGAAGTCACTTTAAAAGAGTTATATTAAATAAATGCTACAGCAGGATTAGGTCCTTCTCCCTGAAAGTAGAACAAAATAAAATGAAAGAAAGCTCTTCAAATAACCACGGAACTTCCCCAGGTGGAGATGAAACACTGACTGTTGTCTCCAAGGCTATTCATATTAGTCAAAGTGTTGTGCCCTAAGAACCTGAACATCTTCGTGTGTGGAGATCAAACATGGGGCTTTAATTTTACCTTGTGCCCAACCAGTGGCCCTAGAAGTTACCCAGCGTGCTGACAGCTGCCTATTCAAGCAAGATGCATAGCAATGGAACAAAACTCTCAGGTCACTGCCTCCAGCTCCTCCTGTTCCTAGGTACCCCTGTGCTGTGCATCACAGCCAGTCAAAATCCTTCCCCATGCAGTCAAACAAATGTATATTCTTGCTTCACAAATCCCAACACACAAAAGATGGGAATGACTTCCTTGTGTTGTCCTCCTTCATTTCTGCAAGTATCCCTTTCCAACTGTTCCTTGGTTTTGTTTTTGTCATTATAACAGTTGCTAACAGAAACACAAGGGTGAAGGTTTATAACAGCTTGCATTATACTGTCTTGTTTTGGATTTTTTTTCTGCAGAGATACAACTTTCCAAAATTTCTCATTATGAAAAGAAATTTTCCCAGGCTTGGTTATATTTAAAAGTGAAATTATTTGGAAAGTTTGAGTAAAGTCTCATAAGTGGCTTTTAAATGAGAGGAGAATGAGAAGCATAGGAAACTTGGTAAGGTCACAGGACATGATCCTGCTCCCACAGACATCAATAACAATGTTCCCAAAGTCCTCCCAGAGGATCTAGAACCAGGGACAGGGACTGTTGCTCTGCATTCCTTGTATAGAGAGAGTTGCCAATGAGTCTTGGTGTAACACTGGTGTAAAGCACAAATCCCAAACTCAGCAAGGCAACGTGAGCCTGTACAGGTCACCACATTCTGGATGAACCACCTGAGTACACACGTGACCCAAGAGTCCAAAGGTACTTAGTTGGTTCTCCCTCAGCAGAGCCCTGCCCAGTAAATTTGCCTATGTATCACAGGTGGAAGAAAGCAGAACATCCACCAAGCCCTTATTTTGTGTCTTTCCCTAACTTTGCTTTTTTACTGATACGTTTCCATTTAAAAAGGAGAAAACAAACCAACCACCCACCATCACCACCACCACTAATAACAGTAATAACAACAACAACATTGTTGAATATAATAAATNTATTTATACACTCTATATTTTATAATACAGAATATATAATATATAATAATATATATTGCTTATATTATATAATAATTTTTTAAACTATAATTGTTGTCAAAACCAACCCACTGATCAAAAAATTTCACTTGTTCCCAGTGAAAAGATCCTCATTCTTTCAGTCTTTGTGCTGAAACTAAGCTCTGCTTGTGATCAAGGAGACAAGCTTGTTTTTGTCCGTATCCGTGCTATGACAAAAGTCTGTTGCAAAGATAGCTTCATGTTCTATGCAAGAACCCTCAGAAGTCAGTCCTGTGTAAAAGGCCAATAGTGAAAAAGTTTTGGAAGTTTAATAGTCAGTTTTGCTGATGCAGCTGTAACCTTCTCTATTTTTCTGCACTGTTTTCTTCCTCCAGAAGAGAGAGTTCCTTCTGCCATGTTTTTTCTCTATTTCACAGTGGGTTCAACCGGCAGAACTGGGGAGGACCATCACCAGACCAAGACTGTAAAGGTATCAATATATTTATGTGCAAGGTGTATAATTAAGTACCCAAGATACAGCTCAAGCAAGCAAGTATGCCTGATAAGGATTTTGATTAGCTAACCCTTTTCAAATCTGTGGAAATCCTTATTCATGAAAATGAGAAGTGTGTTGCATCCAAAACTGTTTATCGGTATCAGGACGAGCAAATCATCCCAGAATCCAGAAGCATAGCAGGAGGGTGGAGTAGGGACAACATCAGAATCCTGTTTTAAGTGGAATTGCTCTGAGTTGCCTAAAAATAGCTAATTCAGGAGTTATTGGTAAAGCCTGACAGGATCAATGCAGACAGAATGTGAAAGCACTGCGTGAAAATCTCTCCCTGTGGATGCACTTTGATGGAAGGATGCTGCAATCTGCCATGCAACTAGAAACCTACTACCCCTGAAGGTAATTGCTTCCTCAGCCTTCAGCTTCCTCATTGCTTGGATCAGGATGCTGCAAAGAAAACCCTTCAATCTCATCACAGCGACTTCAGTGCATGAGGCAGGGTGAATGCAGGATATCTCAACCTCTAAAATATATAATGTTTATATCTATTGCATCTGCTTCTTCTCTTAGTTTAATCATTCAATCATCATGAGGAAACCTTGCTTACAAAACATATATTGTTTGTATTGTAAGCAAGGACTATGTGTATCATACTCCTGTATCTTTTCCTCTACACGAACATTTTGAGTAACTGTGATATCAAGAGATGCTGGCAGGTCTCCAAGAAGGATTCAGGGTGGAAGTTAAACAGCCTGAATTGTTGCAGTTCAGCAAGCAACATCTTTCTTTTCTGGTAGATCCTGTAGTTTCTTAAAAAATTCTGGACATAGAACAGTAGTGTCTCACACCTGGGTGTCTTTGGGTTGCTGTAAGAGCCATCAACACAGGGGACTGTGTCCACGGACTCCCGATTGGAGTTTCCATCATGGCTGATAAATTTCCTTGCTTTTGTGCCTAAAGCCTCATTTGTAGTAGATGACTGCAGTTAAACTCCTGCATTGGGTTGGCAGGTGAAATGATTCTGGTGCACAGGCTGTATTTCAACTTTCGAAGAGATAGCAGTCCCTCAAAATAAAAGGCACTAATGAACTAAAATTCACCAGTATTCCTTCAGAATAATATGACAGTTTCAGTCTTGCTTTTCTCTTGCAGTTTCTTCCTTTAAGTGACTTAAAAAGCAGCTTCTGAGAGTATTTTTTTAAAGGGAATAAAATTCTGAAGGACTTAATGAGGTTCTTAATCCACCTTCTAGTGCCCTCTCCCACCCCAGCTTCTAGAGAATTGCATTGCTTAGATTAGTGTCATCTTTCACTGCCCTCCTTGGGAGCTGGGACAGGTCATCCTTCCTCTAAGAATGGGTGATGAAATATTTATTCAGTTAAATTATCTAAGCTGGAGCCCAGCATGCAGATGACACAGATTGCAAAAAGGATGGGCAGGTGCTTCCTTGGGTTGCAGGGCTGCATTTGTCTAGTTTTTGAGGCTTAGAGAGGCCTTCCCTTATGCCAGTCATTGAGAGCTGATGGTCTGTGCTGGAGTTTCCAATGTTCAGATGTCTTGGCTGCAAGGACGCCAGCTCCTCTCTACCATGGTGTGATTGCCCTTAGCCCAGTGGAGGTTATGCAGTGGATTTGTCACTGTGACACTGCAGAGGGCAGTTCATGCTCCAGCAGGCTGTAAAGCACAATTACTAAATTGATGGACTCATCTCCCTCTGGATATGCTCAAAACACATGCATTCTTCATGAATTTTTGCTGTCACTAGCAGTCATTGAGGACATCTTAATGACCCGGATACTGTGCTCTTTTGACAAAATCTTACGTATCTTCCTGGAGATAAATCTATTTTGTTTCAATTTTCATCATGGGATGTGAGAATGGGTAGGAAAGATAAACTTTTTTTATGCTGGCTATTCTCTACCATCATGCTAAAAATGTCTGTAAACAAACCAGCCTTTTCCTTGATTGTCACTGACATTTGAGAGGCTAAAAATGACAACTTTAATTTCTCAGTAAACACTAGGTCTATGGGAGTTGGCAACATTCCCCTTGAAAGGAATTTAAATGAAGAAAGAATCAAATCTTTTCCATCTCCAAGGATGTGATATTAAGGAGATAGATGCCCTCTGTAGATAAGTCTTTGGTGTTGCACTGTTTTGAGAAGTGTCTGACTGAGTTGGTTGTTGCTGGTGTGCAGTTAAATGTCTGGGGGAGAGAAATTCATGCCACTGTTTTGCTCTGCTGCTTTGCAAAGGAGCAGCAACTTCCACCTTTGTCTTACTCAGGGAACAATATAGCATGTTACCCAGAAGCTGAACACCCTCCTGTCCGTGGCATCATGCATGCAGGAATTTTTCTGCTTTTTCGTTTCAACTCTCTCCTCTCATGTACCTAGAGAACCAGAAAAGGATCTCTGAACACTTCTAACTTCCTTAACGCAATTTCTTTTCTCAGAGCTGGTTTAGATTTCTTTTTTAACTTACATTCAGGGAGACCAACCACGTCACGCTTTTGGGAAACAAAAGAGCTGTCTCTGCTTAATAAAGCACTGTGGCAGTGTTTGCAAACCTGTGTTTTCTCAGGCTTCAGAAAATAAAGACATGTCAGAGCTCACCTTTTAAAACAACCTCCAATTCACCTTCTAAAATAAGGTCTGACCTGAGGTTTCTACATGGGGAATGAGGGAACTCTGTCAATATAGTACTTCAAATGAGCAATCATTTGGAGGGGCAAGTGCCTCAGGGCCAATCTCTTTTCTTTGCTATCATTATACTCCACTGGGGCACTTTTTATTTCCCTAGCATGGCTTTCAGTTTGCACATGGAGAGGTGTAAGAATTCATGTCAGACATGATAGCATAACTACAGATTGCATCACACTTATATCACAGAGATTTCATCAGAGCCAAGTGCCTAAATAATTGTGGATCTTGGTCTATATAAATAAGAATGATTTCAGCTGTTGTTAACTTCAGCCTCTACATTATCTCTTTCTTTTGTTAATTCAAATGAGCAGTGAGAAATGTTTAATTCCTTATTTCAGACCCATGACCCAGTGAAGGGTCATGTCAGCCTCTTTAATGATTTACCACTGAATGGTGACGGTGTTATTGTTCTCTAACCCAAGTTTTTTTTCTTTCACCAGTGCTCAGAATTGCAGTCCTGAAATCTGCAAGAACTGCATATGGCTGAGAGACAAACTGGATTTAAAACACAAATTTTGCTTGTGAGCGGGATACTTAAAAAAATTTAATAAAACTGCCTAAATCACTGTGTGCCTCATGCAAGGAGGTTCAGATCTACTCCAAAACCCACTTATTTTGCTGGCTGTGAGGTATAGAAATGCCCATTGTTGATATCCCAGCTCACTAACAGACATCACATGCCAGCAGCTGACGGTATGTGCTTCCTGATGCCAGCCTTGCTGCAGCCTGGACTCCCTACTGTTCTCCCTTTCTGAAGAAAGGGACTCCTGCCAGGCTGGGGATGTTTGTCAGCTAACCAGAATCACAGAGCTGATCCTTGGCTGCACGTGGCTGGCTGCTGGGAGGCTGCCTTCTGCCAGTGGTGTGCCACAGGATGTGTTGCAATATTTCCATATTAATAGCATAGCATGAGGCTAAGCAGCAGGGGCTGCTGCCTGAGAACCTTTCAAGACACCAGCACTTTTGCTTATTTATTCTTCTTCTGCTTTTCTTACAAGATCATCAAGAATCTTTTTGCTGTTCCTGAGAACTTAAGCTTTGCAATCTTTTATGAGGAGGAGGAGATGATGCCTCCTGCTGCCTCCTCTAACCCATATTGTGGCCACATCACAGGAGAACAAGGCCCTTCCTTCAGGCACTTTTTTTACTATTTGTGTAGGTAAACAGGGAAGTCTCTTTGCCTTTTAATAAATTTCTTTTTTTTGTGTGTGTGTGTGTGTATGTTTATAAATTCATAAATGTCTCCACTGATTACTGGAGATTTATACCTGTGCAAAGGAATTGGCCCTTCTAAACCATCACCTCACTGGGATTTTTGGCAGGTTGTGCATTGCCTGTAGTAGTAGCAGTGCACAGTAATAGCTGCCTACATGAGAAACACGCTTTTCTATCAATAATGCTCTGAATGGAGGGTTTGAACTGACTTCAACTCTAGGGTCAGACTGAGCTGTTCTGTTAGTCAAGCAAGAGACACTGGTCATAGTTCAATCAGAATATAAACTCTGTTGGCTGCTCCCTTGCATGAAGCCAAAAAGGAAATCAGTGCAAAACAAGGAGAATGATGGGAATTAGAAGTTGTTCCTCCCTCCTGAGACATGGTGTCCCATTGCACAGTTGCGTTTAAAACAAGTGTAACAGGTAGGCACCTGGAGTGGTAGAATGATTGAAAAGCTGATGCATTTCTAGACACTCCAGGTTCCATCACTTCAACAACAAGAGACTGAAGTGCCCTCCAAACTTCTGCTTTCAGACTGGAGATCTCTCTCTACTTTTTGCAGTCACTGAATTCAAAACCAACATCCATAAGCTGTTCAACCACTTGCAATTCAGGAGGAGGAACCATTCACATTGATGACATTTGAGATCAACAGCAATTTGGAGTGGAGACTGTAGTTGAGGAGAGAATGAAGGTACAGGAGATTTCATAGAAACAAAAGACAATGTGCATTTAAAAGCAGGGGGTCAGACTCGGTATTGAAGACCTTGCTTACACACAAAAAGTGTCAAGCAGAACCCTACATTTGATTCTGCTGCCTTCATCTAATGGTCAAGTGTAAAAGTCACAGTTTTCTGAAGGTATGGTTCCTGGGAAACACACCCAATTTGTTCTTACCAGATAACTTCCACAGCAAGTACCAGACCTCTGAAAAGCCCAGAAGAAAAAGCCTTTCAGATCCAAGCAGTTTAAATTCAATGAATGCAATTTGGCTTGCAGTTAGTTCCCTAGGAAGTAATGAAAGAGGTAATTAAAAGACTGGACCACTGCTTTAAGTAAAACATTATTCATTAGTGTAAAAGCATTTCAGATGAACTGTTTCCAGGCCATGAAAGCCAGCTCTATGTCTTTCTGTGCATCACTACAGCTACCCAGTTCCAGATGGGGGAATGAGACCTTCTTTCTAAAGGTCCCACCACATCTGCTTGAGGAGAGAGACTTACATTAGAACATGTAGAAAAATCCAGGAAGTGTTAGGATTTTCCTTCACTCACTTCTCTCCAACAACTTTACTCCATGACTGCAAGCTGCAGGCTTCCCAATCTCTCTCACCTAACCTCCTATGTCATCATCAAAGACCTGCCCTCAACTTTCATCTGGCAGAACAGTGGGAAAAAAGAACCCCTCTTCCCTGAAGGAGGTGGATTCCTTCGAGTTAAAGATCTGTGGGATGCTGGGAGGATGCACTGAGGCTGAAAAGGGGTAATCCGGGGAAAGTCTGACAATGGAATTTGATCAGCACCTTCCTTTTGAGAAAGCAAAAAATATTGCTGGTGTCAGGAAGAGGGTAAGTCCCAGCCATGCCAAGGACAGTGCTCCAATGGCAGCAGCAGAGCAGGCAGAAAACTGCTTCTCTGAATTGGAATGGGAAAACATTTACTATTCAGTCAAGGAACTGGGCAATTCACAGCTTCCTAAAAGCAATTTCCCAGTGAAAAAAACCCCCACCCAATCATTAAGAATACAAAAAAGACCCTTTAAATAAATTCACCTGTGTGCAGGTGAATAGCAGCAGAACATCTGTGCACACATCAGAGCTCCCCCCCACACACCACTGTAGTATTATTGAAGACTATTAAATGGGATTGTGTAACTGCATCTCTGTGCTGGGTTTGAGCACATCCTTTCTTACCCAACACTTGTCCCTGAACAAGACATTTCTAGTCTGAGTTGAGGTGTGTGGTACTAACTGCATTCAGTTTTGACCCTTATGGCTAATTTTACACTGCAGTGAAACCAGTGCTACCAGCTGCCTGTTTTAGCATCCCAGAACATGTGCTAGCTAGAACATCTGCGTCATGTTTTGTTCTTCCACTGATTATTTCTGTCCTTACCCTGTGCCTTCCTGTTAGAGCCTGAGGGACCCATGAAACCTCACAAGAAACATCACCCTAGACCTTTGTCAGCAAATCTAACTACCAGCTACATCAGTGCAATCAGCCTCCGTGATGAGATTTTTTTCTTCAGTCTTCTATTTTTACTAGGTGACAGTAAATCCCTTTTAACCTCCAAATACTGATCCTTAGTTAAGATAAAATAATCTGACCCTGGAAATGTCACACCTTGGACACCTCAAATGAATCACATGAAGGAAAATACTTGCTGCCTTATCCTATGGAATGAGTGAAGGGTTAGGCATTGCTTCCTTGTTCACAAAATGCCTTAAAAAGTTTTTTTTTGCTGTGGCATTGATCCTGCACCCCAGTCAGTGTGAATAGGACTGCCAGTGTGTACAAGAGACCCAGGGACAACACAGGATTTGCAGGGAGGAACTGGTATTACCCTCTTTTATAGCATCCGTAGGATGTTCCTTTTGCAGGTCCTATGACTCCCTCAGACCTTTGTGGGTCAGCAGGGTCCTTTCCTGCTCCTTTGACTCGAGGCTGATGCAGGAGGGATTGTGCCTTGGGAAGGAATGACCTGCCAGCCACCACATTGTGCCTTTAATATCACCGAGAGGAATCAGGAGTAATCAGGAAATAAATCAGTTTTTCATCATTGTAAGAGAGACTGTTTCACCTCTGCAAATCAGTGCAATGGTGCGATGAAAACACAATTAATATCTTCTAGAAATTCCCTGGGTGCATCTTTCCATCAAGATTATAGGCAATAAAATTATTAATGTTTCAAAACAATTAAGCCATAATGAAAATTAGTAAACTTTCCCAATCCTTCTGCCATTATTATTGATTGATTCCACCACTGAAACTTTACTGAGAACATTTTTAAGTAGGACAAACATCAGCAAGGCATAATTCAAGTAGAGTTGATCTTGTTTTAAGGTAAAAAGAATGACCAAACGGCATCTTGAAATCCCTTCCAGACCAGTCTTTCTCCTAAAGCATTTTGAAAATCTGTTTTCTTAGCAGTAATTTGTATTCATTTCACACGGGTAGAGATGAATACACCAGCCTCTTGAAAGAGGAAATCCAGTCTCTAAGGCATTCAGATCAGGTTCACTTTTAACTTTTAGGCATTGAGATACTCAAATACCTGAAAAATATCTTACTTTGACATAATGCATGCTTCTTTGTTGATTTTAAACGAGAAAAACCTCCTATTTGATACATTCTGGTTCTAAAATACTAATTGGTGAGTAAGCTTAAAACATGCAGTAAAATATTCTTCCTGTAGCTCAATGTTTTTTTCATTCTGCCCATTTTAATTCTTTCTTCTTCCACTTTATTTAGCATTTCAATTGCAGTTCATCTTGAATGACTTAGAAGGAAATACTTTTGAGAAGAGTAAATTATCATTTCCTTCGTGTACAACGATTTTTCTTTTCTTAATCAAACACAAACGAAGCAAAAAACCAGAGAAGATATTTGTTATTTTTTTCCCACATTCTTTCTGACAAGATGAATTTTTGAATTTACTTTCATTGGGATTTTACATAAACAGAAAAGAAAAATATCTAGTTGTATACAAATTCTTTGTAATCTTTTAGTCACATACAAACTGACCTTAAGTATTCTTCAAAACGTCTGTGAACAGTAAGGAAAAAAATAGTATAGAAAACAGTACCACAAAACAAGTTATCTAGCTTCATTTTTGTTTTTCTCTGTGTTACGCTTCCCTTCTTTGTTTTCAGGGTCTTGATATTGCCATCTTGGACCTTCATTTAGAAAAAAATCATAAACCAGCCAAGTCTGAGTGAGGGGCATTACCCCAGAGTTGATCAAAACACTCATGAAGAGTAAGAAGTGACTTTCAAGTTCGTTAGAAAATGGTTTTGCAAATGGAATCAACGACGTGAAGACAAATTTGTATTTTTAGAAGGTAACTGGATAATGGGAGTGGGTTTCCTAAGAAGAGCTTAATTGAGGCATTTGGGTGTGCTCATGGAACTCTGCTGTTGAGTTTGGGACTGGAACAACTGTACAGGGAGTAATGCCCTTGGGTCTGGAGATGCCAGAAGATGTTTGCAAGCACAGGTGGCTGAAACCACTGTTTGGGGTTATGTTCCAGGGACAACTTGGGTAACTGCTCTGGACACATATAATTACCTCTCACCTGTAGGCACAAGAGTTTTGGAGAACTCTGTCGTGTGCAGAGTGTGGTCCTCCTTCAGAGTGAGGATCTCCACGTACCAGGCGTTGTGCGCATTGCTAGGCAGGACCCAGGACAAGTGGGGATGTGGGTGGACTAAGGAACCACAAGGGAATAAGAGTTTACATCCCTCAGGGGACTTCTGGTTTGCCCTTTTAAATGTGAACTGATGTTATCTCTCTCTCCTGCATGGAAATCTTTACCTTGCATGAAGCATATAGATATAGGTAGATAAAATGCATTTCACTCATTTTTAAAGCCTAAATATCATAACACATAAAGTGCATCAAGATCCATTTGACACATGCTTAAGTGAGGTGAATTGCAGTGCTGCCTTTCACAATAGCCTTGCTTATAGATCCACAGGAGAGAGAACGTTCTGCCTCCTTCTGTGGAGCACACAGGATTTCATCATGGGTTACACCTGGTACCTACAGATACTTCTTTGTGCTATTGCCAGGTTATATCTTAGGAGGAATTCAAGGCTGAATCACTGCAATTATTAACAGCCCTATTGTTTTTTTCATGGCCACTGTACACAATAGCCCATGCAGACTGTGCCAAAGACAAGGAGAGACACACCTTTTCTTTTCAGGCTTCCTCTGACCTTGCCCTTCTCTTACAAGGCTATTTTATAGGGTGATGCTACATCTAATTAAATCAAAAGAGAAGTTTTTTGCTTTTGTAGCTAGATACCACTTCAGACAATCAAAGAAATCTTTTATTTATTTATTTTCATTTTAAACTGGATAGCTGTTTAAAAAATGACTAGCCTTGAATGTCTTGATTTATTATCAGATCCTTTACCAGTTTTGGAAACTCATAAAGTGAGACAAAATTTACTGGGGTGACATGGCATATGAAGGAGCTTTTACGCAGGGAATGACAGAGCTGCCTGAAATTTTATGAAAATGCAGGTACTGTGCTATTGGCATGCCTGATTAATTAACACTTGTTTATGTTCTGTTTCTTTCAACCTTATTTCAACACCCTAGAACTGATTCTAATAAAAACCCTTTGAGAGTTCTTTTTCCTTCCACATACTTAACTCATGATTGCAAAAATCATTACCGCTTTTGATTATAATCTTTAATTAGCAGGAAAATATATGTGTTGAATTATTTAGTTAGTGTTCATTTTCATCGTGATGTTTTGACAGCTTTTGCATTAATGAATCTTTCATAGACCTGCAGACCCTGGATAGCCTTAGATGTAGTTGTCTAAGGGCTTCTCTTAAACACTTTCCCTTCCAAGCACCTTAAAGCAGGGTGTGCTACCCAGGATTTTTTACTCCCAGGTGTGTTTCCTGATCACTAGCCTGTCTCTTCTGCTCATTTCATAGCTTAATGAATTTTTAAGAGCTTTCCTTCTCAGTGGACTTGGTTCAAAATGAGGGGAGGAGATAACATCTCTGCACAGCCTGTCATGCAAGAGTGGTTGGTGTGGCCTCAGGCCAAATCCATCACCTGTCTGCTGCATGGCTTTCTGGGCTGGTTCTGGAACTGCTCAATTGGATTCCCAAGGAGGAAGACTTTGAATTTAGCTTATTCTTTACAATGTTCTCAAAGGACCCTTTACCTGCCTCACAGAAGCGCCTCAGGGCTTCTGTGCTTGATCTGGCATCCCATTTCTGTTAAATCCACATTTTTGGTGAGTGGTTGGCTCAAATTCTCAGGAGGGCCTCAACATCTCTGCCAAGGCCTTTGGGGTTGTAGACAGCAGAAGTCAAGGGTGTTCTATGGTTTGAGCCATTTATGTAAAGCGAAGTCTATAACCTGCAAAGAGCTTCAGATGGGAGGATATCTGGTTTCCTGTGCAAAACCACATTAGACCCAGTGAGGGTCCCTGCCAAGCTGTAATGTAAGAAAAAAGCCTTTTAGACTTGTTATTTAAGACATGAAACTGTCTCTGCTAGTTCAGCTCTAAGCTTGCTATCCCAGCCAGCATGAAATGCTGAGTACAGCAGCCAGTGAACTGCAGTTCTGTGTTCTCAAGTTCTCTGACAATATTCGAGTCTATCAAGACTTCAAGCTGTAGATAGGATGCTGAGTTTAAGGTTTCGCCTGATTATTGACTTGATGTGTTTTTCTATTCAATGTGATGAAAAGACAGTGTCTATAGTTGCAAGCATTGCGGGCAGTTATTTCTAAGTGAACGTAATTTATTAACTTTAATGAGCAAATAAGCACCTAACCACTGTGGAAAGAGATGCTCCCCAAATCTTTAAATAATAATAAATAATACAGCCTCAATGGGGATCTCAGACTGGAGTAATTGCCCCATGTGCCATTATGCCCATACAATAAACAATTTAAAGCTGTTTTAAATGCTTCCTGTCATCACTGTGGTGGAGAAATAATTTTACATGGTTCATTTGCTGCAGTACTTAGATTTCTTTGCTGCTTCTGGAAGGAGTGATTTTTATCAGAAAAATGACTATAGCAAGACTCTGTTACTACATGTTTAGTTTCCATCAGGAAATTCTCAATCCAAATCAAACTAGAATCAATGCAGCAGAGGAGTGCTTGCAATGGAATAGCACAATTTGTTCAGAGCAGGGTGGTGCTGACCATCCATCTGGAAACTGGTGAATTTCAAAGGGTGTATGAATTATGCAAAAGTATATTACTAATAATGAACTCTGGTTGTGAACTTGTTCTGAACAAACCCCAGAACTCTGGCAGATAAACTGAGACCTAATCATAAAGTTTGTTTTAAAAAAAAAAATAGCAATGGGAAATAGGGATTTCCTCTGGAAAATTTCCTTTGGACATTTTTTGACTAACCCTAAACCAAATATCCCAACCCCTCAACCCCCCCGCCCCAAAAAACAACCCAAATTTTTACAAAAATAAGCTAAAGTGAAATTCAGACATTCTGCTTCCAAGAGTATCCACTCAGGATTTTATTACGATTCAATAACTTCACTTAAAATATTTATTCAAATTGATTCTCCTGGCTGTGCCTACATTGCAATGTTCTCAAATGGATGCAGAAGTATGAGCATTCATAGAAGAAATAACAGGTAGATAGAGATTCTTAGAGTGTTATGGTGTTAATGTTATGTTTCCTGTACTATTTGAGTAAAATTTAATATTCCTAGAGCCATACAACTTTTTGAGGCATCCTTGAACAAAAGATGCTGCATCTCAAGGACTTATCACCAGACTTGCATCCTGACAAACTAATCTTTTCAATTCCTTTTTCAGCTTGTCAACTTATCATGCTGGTCTTTTCACTAAATGAGTTGTTTATACATATCACTCTTCATTTAACTTTAATAAGATGTTTAAACTGTGATATTATCTCTTTTTTTAAGGGACTTGCAAGTCTGGCATCTCTGTAGGGGTAGAAAGGATTAAAATGGTGTTCCTGACAGCAGAAGTGATTAATACAAGGCTCTTGAGAGGGCACTTCTGTGTTCACAATGTTGGTATCACTGTGTTTGCTGAGATTGACTCTTAACACAGCATCAGAAATGCAGAAACTGTGAGCAGCCTATTACCAAATTTCTGGTGTCTGTTGCAATCTGTGAACCCACTGAGCTCTCGGCAGTGAAGGAAATACCTGGTCAGTGCAAAGATTTCATGGACAAATGGAATGCTTCGTTTTGAAAAAGTACAAAATAAGTGAGCTTAACAAAGAAATGTTCCCAAACCTGAATCTGCCTCCTGAGCAGCAGTTAAGCACTTTGGCTGGTGCACAGAGCAGAAGGAAATCAGTTAACATGGCATCAACCCTGAGCGACATGGGAACCAGAGGACCTTTACTAGAGCAGATAAAAGAGAACAAAGAGGTAAGGGGAGCTTTTTGTGGGATGTTTGACTCTGGGCTGTTTCATGTGTAAGAGATCTGAGAGGGAGAATTAGCATTTCTGAGTACACTTCTAAAGAGCATTTCTGCTTCTGCTCTGAAGCTGACCCTGACTAGCTGCACCCTAACTGAGACAGGCATCATCACCACCCAGGGTCTCCCCAGCCTGCAGGGAAAATGAGATTCTTATAGCACTGCCTCCCTGTTTCTCTCCCCTTCTTGTCCATCACACCTCCCAAAAGGCCCCAGTGCTGCTGCTTGGTGGTTCTTGGTGTGAGCCCTTTGTCTGTGGTTCTGTTCTGGGTCCCCCAAGGGAGATTTTTGATGCTCCGGCAGGGAAGGTGATCATCCTCCCATGCAGCTGGAGCTGGGAGAGGGTGAGAGAGGAGAGGACAGAGATCCCAACCCCAGAGACAATCCCAGCTGCTGACAGCCACCTTGTCCCTGCTCTGTGCTCCTGGATAACATGGAAAACCGCTCACCCTTCTGCTTGAGCCAGTGCACTTCCTCTCTGCTGCTGTTCCACCTGTCATACTCCAGTGGTTGAAGGAGGACTCTCCCACTGCCTGTGGTGTGAAACACTTGGCTGCTGGGTACTGTAGGAGAGGAGCTGGCGAACAGGAGGGAAAGAAGTCAAGTTTAATGTCAAGTCTATGGAAAGCTGGGCAGAAAAAATGAGACGGGTGGATGGAGAAAAAAAGTGATCTCCTGGGTCGTGGAGTACACTACTGACATAGGCAAACAAAGTAAAAATCTGTTAATTAAGGAGGAAGTAACTAAAACCAAGTTAATAGAAAATTAATTGATTAATAATTAATTACATATACATAATCCATATGCCTATAATTAGTTTCATTGCTTAATTAGAAGTAACATCGATTTATTAAAATGAAGTGAAATTTTAGATCTGTGTACTGAGTCTACTGTCACTGATTTTGTTTTTGCCTGATAACTGCACATCTTCCTGAATTTCAGTCTAAAATAGTTACTGACTGCAGTTTGTTCTCATCTCCCATTAGAGAGAAGTGTGTGTTTTGTTTGAGTTGGTACGATGGCACTGTCAGCTGCACTTTGTGCACCCCAGCTGCAAAGGTGTAAGAGGTTACCATGCCCATCTGCCTGTCCCTCCCCTCCCAGGGTGCTTGAATCAGCAGCCAGAGTGAAACCAGCAGCTCAGCACTGAGAAGGCTGGGCTGCCAACCTGTTATCTGTTGTCAGGGCATTGAGTACTGCCTTCCCCTCAGCCTGTTTCTTTTAGAAAAAAATTAACCTTGGACTCTTTTAATTTGTGCATTCTATTGGTATGACAAAATGTAAAGGTGTTTTGCACCCTGTTATGGGGGAGAGTCCACCTGCTAGCTCTACAACTCAACTTTCCTAGTTCCTTGTGTGACGTGCACAAGTTGCAGTTCCCGGTCTCCTTTAGAGGTGGAAATCCACAAAAGAACGAGGAGGTGGTTGTTGTGATTGTGGCTGATACCTCAGTAGGCATTTCCTGTCCATGAATGACTGCCCTAAAACACTTTGTGGCTTTTGACCTGTCATCCTGTGAGTAGCAACCTCTTATTTACTCAGCTGACATGTGGGGCTCTAAGCCTATCCACTGGCATTTCCAAGATATTTAATAGTGACAGTAATTATTATAATCCTTCCATTCAGTAGCAGGCTTGAAGCCTACTCTTTCCATTGACATAGTTGATCTAAGTGCAGAATAAGTCACATGTTAACAGCTGGACTGAAAAACCACCCACAGATGTTGCTTAATAGGAACCTGAGTAAGTCCACCTACTGCTGGTACATTTAGTCCTTCTAGAGGAGGCAAGTGTATAATGTAGGAAATTTTCCAGTTCAGCCCTTACAGACATGAATCATGAATGTTTAGTGCAAAGAAATAATGTCCTTTTTACCCACGGGGGAAAAAGACAACAGACATGGAAAACAGGGTGAGGACATCTGGGTGACAGCTCACAAGCAGAAAATAGCCAATTTTTCTTTACACCAAAGCTGGCTACTAGTTTTCACTATGAGAAATAACACATCAGCTTCTCCCAATATTCTGAGATATTTTTTCCTGTCTTACCTGGAGCATTCACACTGTCTGCAAGGCATCAGTGCAGAAGGCATCAGGCTCTGAATCAGCTGAAATAATTAGACACTTCTGCTGCTGGTGGCTCTGGGAGGTGTCCTGCTCTAGTTTTGCTTGAGGGAGACAGCGAACTTGGAGTCTGTGTGGCCCTTGTTGTGTTTCTCTCTTTGTCCTCTGCCTTCCTATCACACCTGGGCTGGGGGACAGCCCAAACTTTGCCTGCCACAGGGTGAAAGAACATGGCACCAGGGCAGAAAGACATGGTTGGAATTGAAGATCATCCTTATTAAGCAATGCTGAACAGAAAGAGGTCCACTGGCTTGTTTTCAGAAAAGAAGAGGCTTCTAGGATAAAGCCCGAAAAAGTCATCAACACACAGAGCCCTGTGTATTCCCGTAGTCCTGAGACAGTGCTGAAAATGGCTAAGTAAATGATAGCCTGAGAAAAAAAGGGAAGCTACTTTTTTCCTCTTTTGCATTTTTGCTCATTGTCTTTCTGAAACTTTTCCAAAACTGGAGGGTTTTATAAAGGTAGAGAGACTAAAACCTCTGTGAGTCAATCAATTGCAACGGGGAGAGTCCCAGAATGGCCATCCCAAACCTCATCTTTGAGTGTGAACTTTGATCCAAAAGCCATTAGCTTTTTGGCAGTACTGGAACATCATCTGAATTGTGTGACCTTGGAGAACCTGCTTCTTTTGCCTGTGTAAACTGGCTTTTTCTCCTCTGTGTGCAGCAGCCCCGTGCTGCTGTAAACTGGCTGGGTGTGGGACCAAAGACCATTTCTTCTTTCCTTCAGTTGTCTCTCTTGGTATTTTGATCTTACTTCAAAAAAGAGTGCTTAAGAAAAGAAACAGAAAGAAAAGGGCATTTCAGTTTTGATTAGTGTGATTTACTAGAGAGATGACAGGCTGTGGAGCTTCTAGCTGGTCCCCACAAGGTGTGTATAATACAATTAGTCACAGGGCAACATAAATAGACACGTCTGAACTGCAAGCACTCCCCTGACCAGAAAACGTGCAGCAGCCTCCTCTGGGGAAATGGCACTTTTCCTAGCATTTACATCACTCCTGGCAAGGTGGTTCCTGCTTTTGCCCAGAGCTCTTGGTTATGGAGCCACGAGCTTCACTTGGCTTTAACCAAGAGCTGAGTCAGCCATACATCTTCATGGGATTGTTGACTTCTTAACGAGGTTGACAGCATTCTAGCTCCTTATCTATTTTTGTTGGAGTGAATATCCTTGTCCTGGAAAAACTAAAACCAAAAATCTCTTGCTGTATTTTTAAAGCCAAAGTTAAAACCCTCTTGGGAAAAACACTTGACTCTGGGGATGAGGAATGGATTGTTTTGTTTCCTCAGTTAGGCCAACTGTTTTGGAATATTCATTCAAAGACTTATGTCTGCTCTTTGTCAAACAAGTGGGAGAATATTAACTCCAGCCCTGAGCCATTTTGGGGTCTGGCGTGGGACTGCTGGGAAATATCCAAGGAGAATCAATGGCAGCTGACTGAGTGCAGAGTCACATTATATATATACACTGTGTTAGGGAAAAAACAACACAAAGTACGATTTCTTTACCAAAAACATCACAGTGTTGGGAAAAGAAAAAAAGTTCTCACTGCCTAATGAAGTAAAATATATTAGTTTAACTCTCTCTCCTTGATAATGTGATTTACTCCTTGCTTGTAATGCCCCTGGAAAGGCAGAATGGTTAGTTATTATGCCTCAGGTGTGAGGCAGTAATTTATTAAACAGAGAAACCTCAATTTTGGATCCCACAGAGACACCTGAAAGAATTTTCTAGGATCCTGCTGTATCTCAGGGAATCATGATGGCTGCAAAATCTCTTTCAGGGTCCCACTGGAAGGAGCTTGTTGGGGGAACTCAGAGGAAAGCAGGAGCCTTTGCTTTCACAATAAATAACCTCAGAGCAAAGAAGGACGTGGCATTCCTGAAGACATGGAAGGGAAATGGGAACTTTGCTAGAATTTTGTTAAGAGACTTTTTAGGAAAAGGATGGAGGGTGAATAAGACCATCTTGCATTGTAGCAGTGCACATGGGAGCAGCATGCTCACATCACTGGGGCAAGCTTTTGTCTAGTTGGGGAAGGGGGATGTGTGCTGGGAACTTGCTGCTGACTTCACATGGAGTGGAAAGGCGAGGGAGGGAAGTTGCAGAAAGTCTTTCTGCTTGGATGGGGAAGCTAAAGAGCAGGGCTGGAGTGTGTGCATTCCCATGCTGGCAAAATCTGGGAGATGTTAGAGGGGGTGACAAGCTGTTCAGTGTGCCCTCTTCACACAGGACATTTCCATTTTGGCTGAGGGGTTTTTGGATGTGTGGGGACACAGCTATGGGGTGTGATCCCACCTCTCTCAGGCCCAGCAGCAGCATGAATTGTAAATTGGGTTTTCTGGGACACCACACCTCTGCTCAGCTCTGTGTCAGGAACTGATACAAATCTGTCTCTTGGCTCCACACAAGTGACAGCCCTCAAGGAGACTGGGAAGGTAAGTAGGGGCTGTCAAAGAAGCCTTTATTCTCTAGTTCTTTTCCTTTTTGCTCCGTGAGCATTTTTTCTGCATTCCCTCCATTACCTCAGAAGCTTTCAACTCTTGAAAGCAATTTTGTCATTCTTCTAACTTTAAGAAATTTGGGCTTGATTGCCTTATTTTTATGGCTTCCTTGTAGGTTCTTTAATGCTCTCCCTGCAAAAAACAGTGAAGTTAGTTTTTGAGCCTGTAAAGAAGCGCTACTGAGTATTTTTATATAAGCCAGATTAATGGTTTTAGAAGACGATACATTTATCATTAGACAGCGTTTTGGCAGCAAAGTGAGCTTTAGTGAGCAGTTGCTTTCAATCTTGTCACGCGTTCTCGAAGAGCTAACCTGAATTTCCTCTTGAATTTGGAGTTTTAAAAAATCATGACTCAATCACACAATAAAAAAAAAAAGACAAAAAGCAAAACCACCCAATATTCTAGAAGAGAAAAAAAAAAATTTAAAATTCCCTCTCTGTATTTATTAGTGTCCTCCTAAATTGCAATTTTTCACGGTGGAACTAAACTAATCACAGAGAGAGATTTATGCATTACAAACGAACACCCTGAAATTTAAGTCAAACAGAAACTGTAAAAGCTGGAAGACAAATCTTAATGTAGTATTTTGCGGGGTCACATAATGGAGCTTCTGTTTTCTTTAAAAAGTTCAAATTCAATGCCAGCACTTGATAAGAATTACAACAGGAATCGTAAACAGCATTTCATCCTGTGTAAGCTACAAGCAGAGAAACTTTTCCAATGATAAAAAAAACCCAACACCAAATAGCTGTAAATTATTTATCACTGTCATTCTATTTCAGATCAGAAGTCTAATAAACCACCCAGAGTGGTTGCTTGCAACGTGTCCCTTGGGAGCTCATAGAATAGATGCATAGAATATTCTTAGTTGGAAGGGACCCACAGGATCATCATGGGGATGGCAATGTGCCAGTTCACACTAGAGCAGGAGCAGAGCAGGAACTCTTTGCCTTAATGACACTGGTTCTGTGAATTGCAGTGCGTGAACTCAGCAGGACCTTGAATGACAGACTTCCCTAAAAATGACTTTTTGGTATTGTGGCAAATTCAGACAATTCAAAGTTGTCCTATTGGATGCATTCCTCTCTTTTTTTTTTGTTTATCTCTAGATGAAGCCTAAGAGTAGTCCACTATGCTTCTCTTCACAGTTCTCAGTGGAACATATTTGAAATTTAAGGGAGGTAAAAACCTGAGTGCAGAAAAGCAAGTCTGGAGCAGAAAACAGTGGTGTTCTTGTGGGGGACAATTAAAACCTAAACCATGGGGCTATGGTTTTTTAGGAAAAAAAAAAAAAGAAGCATGTAAAACAGACCAGGAGATCTATGAGAGAAAATTTCTATTCCAGCAGCAAGCTCTGGGGCTGTGCTAGAGATCACGTACACCAGAAAGGAGATGTGTTTCATGCTGACCTTCCAGGTACTTGCTTTTATAATGCAACATCCTGAAAGATGATCAGGATAGAACCGAGTAAGAGAGAGGAGACAGAATGACAGTGTTTACATTCTGGTTTCCCCTCCCTCTCCCCTGTTCAGTGTGTTTTGCCTGCCTGGATCAAACACCTCTGACGTGGAAGTGCTCTTAGCTGTGGTGTTCCCTGGCACCCAGCACAGACAGGCACAGGGGTCCATGGCACAGGTGGGGTGGAATCTCCAGGGTTGTACCCTGCTGGAGTCAAGCCCTTCCTACAGAGAATATTCTTCTGGATGGATGGAGCCTCAGGGATTAGAAACACGAATATTTATCGCTCTAAGTAAGAACCTGGTTAGCTGTGAGGGAGGAGACACCATAGCAGTGACCTTGGACTGTGAAAGCCCCTTCTGAGCGCCACGACAGAGCCCAGGGCTGAGGCAGGGAGGATGTGGCAGACTCCCTGGGTATTCCTCCACGGAGCTGAAAGGGAAAAGCTTTCTGTTTCAGCTGCCATAGCAGACTTTGATAGATAGGGAGGTAAAAAAGACTGCCCCACTTTCACATGCGAAAAGTCTGCAGTGATCTGGAGAATGTCAGGAGGCTGTTCCTGGAGAACACAAGGGACAGAGAATCCTTCTCATCCCACTCTCTTCAAGGTGCCCAGCAGCAAGACCTGGAGGGTTTCTGTTCTCCCCGCATTGCTGTCAATACTTCCTTCCTTTCCTCCCTACCCTGAGGTTAGAGCAGCCGGAGCAGCAGGATCAATCTTTCTCCCAAAGCATCCAGAACTGGACCATAACCATGCAAACCGCAAGATGCTGACACATTACAGAGTACCTTGCCCAAGGGAAATTTTCCTCTTTATTCCCTTTGAGCTAAACCAGATTTTTATCCTAAAATACATGTTTCCATCTCTTCTATAGTCCCTTTAAAAGAAATCGGACATTTGCAGGCACGCTTTAGGTGTGAAAGTAGGTGGCTGTATTTTGCTTAACAGATGTGTGTTTCCTTGTCTATAGGCTGTGGATTTGCTGCAGGGAGTCTGAAAACTGTGGGGTCACATAGCAACTGTATATTAACTAAAGCTTTTGAGAGCTGCTGAGATTAAAGTTTCAACAGTGTTCAGTGTGCTGGTCAATGTGCTGATCTGCACGTGTCCAGCTTTGTTGTGTCCTACCTGTCAAATGGGAAACCAGGATTTTGCAATAATTATGACTGTTATTCAGGGAATTGCTTAGAAATTAAAGGTCATCTAGAAAAAGATCCAGCCTCAAAAAGAAAAGACAGTGATGAAGACATCTAGTACTAGGAAGCTGAAAAAACCCCAAAGATAAACCGTAATATTCTCCATGGAAACTAGACACAGGGGTTACAATGGATTTGGTGACTTTACTGGATTTTACTGACTGTTCTCAGCACTGAAAACAAATGCAAATCACTCGGGGAGCAAGTAACCATCAAAGGCTCCATTCCTTTCATTCCCTTCCTTGTCATTTCTCTTTCAAACCCTGATCCTTGCTTTGCAGAGTTTATTATTAGCAGCCATACCTGAGACTGGGGAGAATGTTGCAGGAGGAGAACTATAGATACTTTTTTCTTTAAATAAAATAACGTCTCTTTCTTGGCCCTGAGTGTCTTGAGTAACTTCATTGTGGTATGAGAGGGCGTGGGAGTGAAATGGAACCAGTGATCTTTGAAAAATCACCTTGAACAACCCATTTTACTTCCAGGCTGCTCTGTATTTATCTCGGCCTGTCCAGCATCCCTCGAAGTTCTGTTGCCAGTTTATAGAAGAGAAAATAGTTAATACAGGTGCTTGCAGTATCTACTGTGGAAGGTTGGCATTCAACTAAAAGGGGGTAAAACAACCCATTTTCATTTAATACCAGATATATAGAAGAAGGACAGCAGGGACTGCCTCTCTTTTGTGTGTTATTTTACTAGGGGTTTGCCAGACTTGGTGACTCCCAGCCATAATAATCCTAGTAATAAAGTTTCCTGCAGAGTCAGCCCCGCTTCCCAGTGAGAGAGTCAGTGAAGAAGTGTAGAGCAGATGCTGCACTGCTCCAGGGTGTGTTTGTCAGCGGCCAGCAGAGAGAATCAGGGCAGAAGCTCTTTGCATTGAGCAGTGCTGGGGAGGAGGAGAAGACTCAAACCAGAGCTCCTCTGCACTGATTAAGTGGCTTGAGAGCCACGCTGCTGTCTGGCCCATGTAGCCAAGGGTCTTTTTGCAGAGGTCAGAAAGAGAAGAGGGGCAGGGCAGATCTCGTCTTATTGTGGGATCAGGGTGAAAGTGTTTGAACTTTCTAAACATGGGTTCAGAAACGTTCCTGTGACACTATTTTTAGGAAGTGTTTAAGCGTCTTCTCTTAGAGAGCAGTAAAGCCAGGATAATATTGAGATGGTTAGAATGCCTCATCTTCCTTCATTTAATATGCTAGGTGGAATAGTCTCTGTTAAGTCGCTGTGAGTTATTAACTCTCTTTTCCTAGCTATAAAAGAAATGTAGGGTTTTGGTTTTTTTTACAACTTTGAAAGATATTAAAGCATGATAAAATGAAAATGGCTTCACGCTGTAATGCACTGGGACATTTCTCCTGAGAATGGAGTCAAGCAATGCAAAATTAATATTGATTTTATCACTGTTGCCTCCTCTAAGGAAAAAAGTCCTTGCAGATTTAAGAGAATGTTCTTTTTGTGTGGCAATCTTTTGGGAGTTGTGCTGCCTGTATTTAAGGTCTCTAGAGGTCCAAGTCCCTCAAGACTGAATGGAGTCTTAGATGATGATCAGTGTAATTCAGTACTTTAACAATTTAAGCTCTGAGAAAAGGAAGCAGTGTAACCACAGTGAACATCTAAAGGCTTGTCCCAGAGGCCATTAGACATAATGACTCTTGGACCAGTCTCCATCCAGACTTCCTTTCACAGGATTACAATTGTAGATGAAAACCTCTTGCAAGTTTTTGTGTTTCTCTCTTCTCCACAATACTTTCATCTGATCAAAAATTAAGCTTACAAAATAGAGTTTAGGGGGATTTTGGCCACCATGACCCAACATGAAGAACAAAAGTTTGCACGAGGCATTTTCAAACTACAGCGTCCAACCACAAGAAATGTTTTCCAGATAGCTCCTATGCTGGTTTTGTGTGCGTGGATCACCAAGTTCACCTTTGTGAACTGCAGGGAATATGGAGACAGGAACAAACAGAGCACAGACCAGAACTGGGTAGATTACAGAGAGCTGTTATCGGACAGCATGACTGGTAGGGAAAGGAGGTCAAATCTGACATTCATTACCTCATTCACACCCTGATAAATCAGTTTCTGTCTTTATTCTCAACTGTTTGGCTTTTGCCACCCACAGCCCCCCGACTCTATCATTATAATGAATAATTCAATGAATATTTTTAAACTCCAACTATTATTGCCTATTCCCAGCTTCCTACTTTACGGTTTATGGGGTTTTCAGAGATTTCTGTGTGTCTATTCTGAGTGGCTTTTACAGGTTTTATAAAGGACACAGGGAAGAAGCAGTTGGTGTTTGTTGGTATAGCAAACAAACAATTCATTGAAAGCGGCATAATTGATAGACTAGAAAAATGCAATTACAAGAGTGAGTAAGAGGGAAGAAGAGATCAGAGAGTCCTTGAGGGTTAAAAGCAGCAAAAAGACAGTAAATGAAGAGGAGCCATTTGTGGCGTTCATGAGTGGAGGAGAGATTGAAGGGCAGTGAAATTGATTTGAAGGAATACATGGATGGAGCATCAATTATTTGTGCAGGTTTGAGCAAAAGTAAAAAAAAAAAAGCCAGTAAGGCTGGGAAGTGAACAAGGACAGGACAGCAGGGCTTGCATTTTAGCTTCAAGGAATAGTCAAAATGAGATACTCAGGCTGTGGCTGAGAGAAAAATGGCACCAGTTAGAGGAGAAGCGAATGAGAGGGACAACAAAGAAAAAAAGCAGTTCTGAAGCAGAGCAATATTGAAGTTCAAATTGCCCTCACCTAAACCTGTTTTGCTCATTTATACCTTACAAGACATATCATGAAAATGAAGTGTTTGCCTTGGACTGATGCCATGTCCAGAGAACAGTGACCCTGCAGACCCTCAGTGTGTGCAAGGCTCAGGACTTTGGGCATTGCAGCGTGAAGGGATCTCTCACATAGCTCCGTGCAGTGCCTCAGTGTCAGCGTGGGTTGGGACTCCCCTTGCTCTCCTTGTCTGCTTGCTCAGAGCACGGGATTAAGCAAAAGGAATCAAGTTTCTGTTTACTTTCCCATTAGAGATGGTTTCTGAACAGTTTCCAAAGTCTGGGATATTTGACATTTCAAAGACGTCACAACATCCCGTTTCACTTTCTACAACCCTATATGTTTTTCCTGTTCCTAGTAGACACCTCCAGCCTCTAAAGCTGTGGGAATTTCTTATACAGAGACAGAAGATATGCTAGGACTGAAGCTCTTAAGGAGAAAAGCCCAAGGAGCTGAAGTTTCCTTCTCTTCCTTATTTCCCTTCTCTTCACTATTTGACTTACACCTCAGTAAATATTGATGAAACTGAATGGTGGAGAGATGGGGTTCTTGATGTTAGTCATACTAGAAGATATCAGTACACTTAATTTTCAAAACCCTACCCTATGTCCATTCTCCAAGTATGGCAAGTGTGCCAGTTCTTTGCCATTATTGAATTAGATATTTTAATATTAAAAATATTTTCAAACTTATGATTTCTGTATTTTTTATTTTCTTAGACAATTTGGAAAAACAAAAAGATACAGTAAAAGGAAAGATTTTAAGACACTAAAAAAAATCCAGAACTGTGCTTTTGTCCTAGGAAAGCTATAAATGGGTATTCATAGTTTGTGGCAGGAAAAGTGCACAAAGTTTTGTAAAAAGAATAGAATTATAGAGACATAGGTAAATTAGGTATGTGAAAAAGGATTAAAACAGCTTTCTCGGAGGGAAGTCAAGTCTCACAGAAGAGTCAATGAGTACAGCTGTAGCAGTGACCCAGGTAATACAGTGTAGTTCAGTTAAAAAAATTCTGATGAGACACCTCCAAGGACTTTTACAGTAACTAAACTGTCATGGAATGAATGTGGATGTCCTCTCTTGAATTAACTGTCAAAAGATAAGAAACCAAATGATGGAATAAATGGACTGCTTTCTCATGGAGAGGCCATCAGGGGAGTCATGCTGCATCTGTGCTTGTCAACGTATTTCTAAATGGTCTGGAAAAGAAGCTGAATTCAACACTAATGAGTGAGAGTTTATGGAAAAAGCAAGCCATCAGCACCATGATGGAGAGACCAGCTCAAAAAGGGATTGAACAGGCTCAGTGAAAGAACAGGCTAACTACAGCTATCAAATGCAACCAGACAAATGCATCTTCCAAACCAATATCTCAAAGTGTCCATCTGAAGCTGAAACAGTTTAAGAGAGGAAAGGTGTCCCTGTGGATATCCTTTCTGCTCCCTCCCTAGGTTTCTGCTACCAAACTCATCTGCAGGATGCTGACTGGAGTGACTGGTGAGGTGCTGGAGCTTCTACAGTTCTCATCTTCTCATTTCTCCTCTATGCAATTCTCCCTTCAGGGAATTAGGGGAAAAAAAAAATGAAGGGAGTTAAAGCAATTAAATCAGTGAAAAAAGAGGGAAAAGTATAAAGTGTTTTGTTNATGTACAGATGCTGTGATAGGTAGCCTTACTTCAGAAACATCAAATGTGTAATGGTATTAATAGAATCACTTAGGCCTGTGAAAATGGAGATAATCTATCATTTACAAACGAATGACGACTCAAGCCTTCTAACTACTGGACTGCATAATATGGCCACAAAATGCTTCCACAAGCATTGTCCAGGAAATTATTACACAAAATGCTTCCCCAAGCATGAGTCCAGAAAATTATTGCACAGCTGTAGCACAAGTGTGGAGGAGATTAGTAGAGACTTTGAATAGATTTTTAGGTTCTCCATTTTTAAAAATACCTTTCATTCTCAATGCAGCTTGATTGCATATAGTAGCTGGCATGAAGGCAAGAAGAAGCTATAGCAAAGTCTTGGGGAGAAATTGCCAGCATATTTGGATATGCTGACAATGTAGCTTCAGGATGGAAAAAATTTGCAGTATCTGAGTCATAGGAAGAAGGACAGGATCATGATTGTGCAACCTGAAACAGAGGAAGAAGTCTTTGAAGAAAATGGTTCCCCCTTGCCATGATTAAGTATTACAATCTTGATAATATTCAGTCCAAGAATCTCCTGGCTGTATCAATTAGAGTTTGATTATAAATAGGCAGAAAGAATCTGTGGAGTCCTTTGTCCAGCTGTGATGTCTGGTGCTGTGCTTCTCTTCCCTTAGGTAGGGAGGAAAGCAGAGGGTGATGAATGTCTTGGGGCACTATTTCCAAATGACTGGAACAATACATTGGCCAAGTGTTTGGTGGCTAGATCTACCCTTATCTAAAAAAAAAAAAAAAATATATATATGTATTTCCCCGCTTACCCAAAGCAAGAAAGTTAATTATCAAGACACATACTCCTGTCTTTCCCCTCTCTCCCTCAATTAACTTAAATCTAATCCAGGCTGAAGCAGTGGATTGTCACAGGCCTGGAACTGATTCTTAGATTTGTCTCCAAGAGCAGGATCAAAACAGGAGACACACAGGCTCCCATCTGATATTTGTAGAGGGAAGAAAAGAGGGTGTCATTGTAAGGAGGTCCCAGTTTCAATATGCATTTTGACCAACTCTTCTAAACTATCAACAGCATGAATTAAATCCATGGACATTTCACATACAAATTTGGTGTTACAAGCTAGAATAAGCTGGTCATGTCCTCAGTTGATCCTAATTACAACTGAACAGAGGGTTTACCCCAGCTATGCAGATGTACTCTGGTGGAAAACTCAGCTGCATGGTTTTTGCTTGGCTTTGGGATTATGACATGTTAGATTTATTGGCTCATTTGCTACAGTAAATGAGAGTCTCTGGCTTCAGCAACCATTGATAGCAGTAGTGAATGGGCTGGCTGAGGAGCAGGCCAGGAATGAAGAGAGAACATTTGTTCTGAAAGACAGAACACAGTCCTCACACGCTGTCCTAGTCCATCATGACTGTTTTCCACAGCCACTGGACATGATCTGCTTCGCCACTTGAAGTGAAGAAGCAAAATTTTTTTCATAAATGAAAAGTGTTGTAATGCAAAGAATCTGACAGGCCACAGAACATACTACAGGAGCTTTTTTGAAGTGAACTGGCTTCAGAAAAGGGTTTTCCTGTTGCTAATTTCCATGCTAAGAATTGAAGCGTAGGGAATGCAAAGGATTTTCATAGTCTTGCTTAGGGCATAGTGGTGTTTGGTTTTGTAGTTACCTGCTGTATTGATATATCCAAACATGATTTGGGAATCACGAGAATTTGAGGAACTTTTGCCAGAGAGTGTAGGCATCTGAAATTATGGATTAAAAATATCATATTTATAAGCCTAGTGAAAATGAGTAAACAAAGACAGATGAGACATGATGACTTTTTATGTGACAATATGAAGCTGATGAATGTGATGATCACGTGCAATGAATGAGAAAAATATTTTTCTATGATTCAATTTCTGACTCAGAATTTGAATCCTCTCCTGAAAGACCACTAAGAAGTGGATGCTTTACTAAGGAGGGAATCTGCCTAACTTAACAAAATTCAGAGAATAAGTTTCATAAAAGATTTTAGAGCATTTGCACAGAGGCAACAGCGAATGAGTGCAGGTTGAATGGCAGAGGAAGGATTCTTCCAAAATGTTTTCCCAATTTTATTACCTTATCATTAATATAATATTGCCTTAACCTTATGGTAAACTGGTAATGATCATGGGTAGCAATAATAGAGCAAATTTGTAGCAGACAGTTTTTAGTTTGCTATGAGGACTTGAGCTCCTAGAGAAGTCTCATGGGGTGGCCATGGCCCCTGTGTCAGAGTGCAGGGTGCCAGTGTCCAGAGCAGATCAGATGCAGGAGAGGAGCCTGTGGAGAAATACCATCCACTTGCTGCCTAACCCAAACTTTCAGTCCTGTCCTGTTTTGGCTGCCGAACCACAAGCCTTCTGTTCTCACAAAGCTCTCCCTGAGGCAGCACCTCTCACTGCAAGGGCTCATGTCCTGTGTGTGCTAAAATGAATTAAGGTTATTCTGCTGCATGCGCGGCATTGCCATTGACCTGATCTGTTCTCGTATCACCTGGGGAGAAGTGATTTCTGCAGTGCTAGACACAAGCCAAGACAGAATTTGACATGAGTACCCTTTGAAGTATAAAGCAACTAGTACCATAAAATGATTTATACAGTGTCGTGGCATTTTCAGCTACCAAGACGACCTGCTTTGGAGTATAAAATAAAGCTCTTTATCAAACTTGGCTTTTCATGTCCCTTACAGCCCTAAAGAGAAACGTGTGAGAACCCAGCCCCATTGGTTCTCCCCAGAAGGAACAGAAGGACAATTTCTTCAATACAATACTTGACTCTGGCAATGGAATTTTTTTGGTATTAACAGCTTGTAACAAAGGAAGTCATTAATACTGAGAAGTAACATTGAGCTCAATCCATAATCCATAATCGACTTTAAAAAACAAAAGTGGACTCAGCAGGAGAGAGAATACAAGTGACTACTGTGCCAGTTACTCCACTGGTGTGAAAAGGTGTGACCCAGATCTGTTGAAGAGGACCAACTTGTGGGAGCTGGTAACCTGGTATGGCACTTACTGTAGGGCAGTCAGGCTCTCTGGAACAGCCATATGTTTTTTTTCACTTTCCTCCACTCCAAATTACAGAACAGGTCAGGATGAAAGAGACAGAAGAAGTCCCTTACTCTTTTACTTTGTTCAAAGTATAACAAAAATTATTTAGATGAGTAGGAAATTGAATGAATTACTTTTCCAGTGATTTTTCTATTGCTGCTCTTCTCCACCTTCATTTTTCTAGCCCTTCTGTTGCTCTGTACATTTGCCAAGCCTTTGTACTTTTTCAAACATCAGAACTACTAACTTACACCATAAGCCTGGATTTTCAATGTTAGCTTAAATTTTTGAAATTACAAATGGTTCCAAGGAACAACAATTCTCTCTCAACCATACATTGTGCTCTTTTTTACTACTTGGGGAAAGTAATAAGGAAAGCAATAAGGCAAAACACTGAAATGTCCAGTTGCAACCAAAGGTGGAGTGTAAACAATAATTTTTAAAGAAAAGAATTGTTAACTAATTAGTAAAAAGCCAACTCTACCTCTCATCTTTCTGTAATCTTCACCAACACCAACAGTTCTTGATTGATTTTTCCTTGGGGAGTGAAACAGCTGGTATAAACTTAAAGAAAAAGTAAATCTATACTTCTACCATTAAATGTCAAGTTACCAGTCTGATGGTACAAGCCCAGGAGAAGAAACCCCAAGCCTGTCTCATGGCTCATTTCAGGAATTCCTTTTAATGCTGGTTCTTGTTAATGGGGTCCCCTATTTGAACCTCATGCAAGTCTCTCTGAGCTGCTGTGCTCCAGTCATGTAATGACTCAAAGTGTGGAGAGCTGCATGACTTTTCCAAGAGAGGAACAAGAGGCATTGTGTGGAAGAGCAGGGAAATGGATCCTCCTGGCTCTTCTTGGCTGCTTTGTGTATAAAGCCATCATCCTCTCAGGGTTGGAGCATAATAATTTACAGACTGTACTTGCTGCCAAGTCGCTGCTGCCCTGAAAAGTTGTTTGTCCCCAGCAGTACTAAAGAGAAATCACTCCAATATGAGTACATTAAACACATGAACAACTCTGACAAGAGGCAGAGTAATATTTTGTTGGGTGAGCTCACTTATGCTTTATTGAATTCATCTATTGGCTGACCAACAGCTCCATCAGGTGCCTTTGCAGCAGTCAGATACAGAGACATGACCTCAAGTCTGACATCAAGCCAAAAGGTCCTCCCTGCTTCCTTACTAGAGAGGTAAAATGAGAATTTCATATAAGCAGAGGTGTCCTGTCACCCTGACTTACACCACGTGTGGTGCAGACAAAGCATTTGCATTTCTTCAGCTGTGTGGCTGTGCCAAGCTTTGGCAAATTAATGTGCTCTGGATATGTCTGAAGTGCTTAACAGTTTGATGTGGCAATGGCAGGTAATAGAATTTTAATCAAATTTGAGCATTTTTCCCTCTCCAGGTGTAAAAGCTTCATTTGTGCAACAATGTGCAACCTCTTGCATTCATTTTTTTGTGCAGCTTCCAGGGAAATTATGGTGTGTTGTTAGCACACCGATATGTAACAGAGACAGACTGCAAATTTACTAGTGAAATACTGAAGAAGATGACATTTTGTCTCCATGACTGTAAAAGGGGAGAAATAGGTCATTAGTAGTCTACTTTTCTACAAGGGAGCCTGAGATAAGCCCTTCATTGTTGGCCACACATTTACACAGCAATTACAGTAAATAAGCCATAACAGAGAGAAATGTTAATCTATTTCCTGAGGGAAAAGAAAAATGTAGGCTGGCTTCTCCTGCCTCAGCATTGCACCGCAAACTACATGTTAAAAAGGTATTGTACAGAATAAATGGAATAGGAATAACTGATGATTATCACAAAACAGAGATGCTGAGAGCTTTACTGCACTATAGGACAAGGTTTGGATATTTGCTAGTGACAGATGGTAGGCATTTGTAAATAAACACACAAAAAGGAGGATCTCTCTTCTTGGGAGAAACTCATGGCTATCACAAAAGTCCAGGTTAAGGGGCATGGAGATATGTGAATAATGATCTTTGCTCTCAAAGTTTTCTTTTGCCTGTGTACAGACAGGTGATACCAGCCCTCCCACTGCCCTGAGATCCCTTTCTATAGCATGTTTAAATCCATACACACCCGGGTCTAGGTCCTGTTCCTACTGTGGGCCTTGGAAACAAGACCCAAACCCTTACTACTCTGTGGTGCTTTCATTCCTTCTCATGGCAAGTACACTCTGTCGCTGTGCAACCATTTTCTTCTGAAGGTGAATCAACCCACCAGAACTGCTCTTTTGCACATCTTTTGGATCCTTAATGAGCCTAGATGCTCGTTACTGTCCCTCTCCTTGGAAACCTGAGATTAAAAAATTCCAGCCCTTAGAAAAAATTCTAGCCTTAGCCAGAGGCTTAGTTTGCAATTATGAAATAGCATTTCTTTTAGACTTATGTTTTTTTTCTTCCTCACTTCTCACTGTGTCTTCCCATGCCCCAGAGGAATTTATTCTTACTTGTTGAAATACCTTCTATCTGGACTGCCTCCAAACATCAAACATAAGACAGATTAATTATCAAGGACATCATCACAATTTATAATAAGTCATGTGCTAATTACATGTACCCTATGAGTATTTTACTCTCATTTGTCTTGTGAGTGCTCATTTTGCAGATGAGTAATGAACATGACAACTGCAAGTGCAACCACTACTGTGGACTGTCAAATAAAGGCATGGAGGGATTGGGCTCTCAATTAAAACTGGTATTTGCTTTGCATTACAAGTGCAACTACTGGTCTTGCTTCCAGGAAAGTCTGTTTATTAAAAATATATTATTCCCAAGAGACAGATAAAAGACACTAAGACATCAGGCAACACCAAAAGAATCACTTAGTATTGAAAACTCTTTCATAGCCACAACGAATTAGAGTCTGTGAAAAATACCACCCTGTTGGACCTGAAGAGCAACACGCACACTCTCATGCTGTACAAATGAGCTTTTCTCCTCTGTCTGAGCCATTTCCAAAGAACTCAAGCCTGCCTGTGGTTTCATTCCTCCAATTTGGTTTGGTCTAGATTCACTCACTAAAACTGTCCATAGATCTCAGAAATAATTTTTGTAGTCGAAGCAGAATGAACTTGGCTGTGAGTGGTCATCAGTCAGAAGACACTTGTTCAATGCCAGCTTCAGGGGCTACATGAGAATCTGCAGTTTGGAAGTGAAAAGTGGTTTACTTATTTTTATAAAGAGCACCTCCTCACAATCTAAAAAGCAGTACTGACAGTTTTAATACAAGAGAAAATGTAGATGGAAATACCTCAGCATGCAATGCTTCTGAGAAAATATGTCCTGTTTTGGGGGCATCAGCATTTCTCTGGCAGTTTATGGGCTGCTTTGGGATGGATTTCCTTTGGTTGGATGTAGGTTTATCACAGCAATTACCTTTGAGGGTGATAACTTTATGTCAGAAAAACAGTCCTTCTCAATTCTATTCAGCATCCTATTACTTTTTACTCCTTTCCTATATTGCTTTTCAGATTATCACCTGTTTCATTCCTTTTAGTAGCTTGGCTAAGTTTCTGATGAATGTGTTAGTTTCAGTAAGATCTCTTTTGTTCCTCTAAAAAGCCCCAAATTGAATTACTCTAGAGTTGTGCCTCTGCATGTGCCCCCCCTTCTCTCCAATAACTTCACTAATCTCAGGGCTGAAATTTAAGAAGTCATTTCCAACAAGAAACAAATTTTCTTACTCACAACCCTTACATTTCAGAAGGAACAAGAATGATGATGACCTCTTGTGGAATGTCTCTAAAAAGTCTTTTTCTTTTTTGCCCTTTCCATACCCCAGAAGAGATAATTAAAACTCATGTGATTTCTTGTTCACTAGTTCATGACTCAGTGACTCAGGTGCCATGTTCCTCTACTCAGCATGACCTTACAGGATTTGCATCAATGTAGTATAAAATTACAATTACAAATAGTTTAAAAGTCAAAAAGCTTGTCTCTTGAAATGCAAGTTTTGTCCCTCAAAGTGACTTCAAATTAGTCAAAACATGTTGCAATAGCAACAAACTGGCTGGTCACAAGGTATATTACCTTACTTCACAAACACCAAACCACAAATCTTCTGTTATAGAAGGAAGATTGTTCCTATATATTATCACCCTAGATACAAAGATTCTGCTTCATGAAGACTTTCTAAACAGACTCTTCTTTAACTAATCACCTAGAATTGCTAAAATGAAACCCTATCCATAGAACACAACATTTTGATTCCTGTTGTATGATTGATTTTGACCAACCTGATCTCCTTTAATATCCGGGTGATCCACCTTGTGGATGAGGGGAAGGCTGTGGATGTGTCTATCTGGACTTCAGCAAAGCCTTTGACACCATTTCCCATAGCATAATCCTGGAAAGCTGCAGCCCACGGCTTGGACTGGTGCACTCTTTGCTGGGTTAAGAACTGGCTGGATGGCCAGGACCAGAGAGTTATGGTGAATCCAGCTGGTGACCAGTCACTAGTGGTATCCTTCAGGGATCAGTGTTGGGGGCCAGTCCTGTTTAATATCTTTATTGATGACCTGGGTGAGGGGATGAAGTCTATCTTTAGCAAATTCACAGATGACAACAGGCTGGGTGGGAATATTGATCTGCTGGAAGGTAGAGAGACCCTGCAGAGGGGCCTGGGCACACAGGGTGGATGGGTCAAGACCAACAACATGAGGTTCAACAAGACCAAGTGCCAGGTCCTGCACTTTGGCCCCAACAACCCCTTCAGTGTTCCAGGCTGGAGGCGGAGTGGCTGGAAAGTGGCCTAGTGGGAAAGGACCTGGGGATTGACAGCAGCTGGACATGAGCCAGTGTGTGTGCCCAGGTGGGCAGGAAATGTGCCCAGGTGGGCAAGAAAGCCAGTGGCATCCTGGCTTGTATCAGCCAGAGTGGACAGCAGCACCAGGGAAGTGATTATTCCCCTGTACTCAGCCCTGGTGAAGACATACCTCAAATCCTGTGTCCCATTCTGGGGCTCTCAATTTAGGAAGGACATCCAGGTGCTGGAGCAAGTCCAGACAGGGCAAAGAAGCTGGTGAAGAGTCTGGAGCACAAGTCCTGTGAGGAGCAGCTAAGGGAGCTGGGTTATTTAGCCTGGAGAAAAAGGGGCTCAGGGGTGATGTTACTGCTCTCTGCAACTCTCTGGAAGAAGGTAAGGGTCAGGCTCTTCTCCTGGACAGCAGTGACAGGAGGAAAGGACAATCTTAAGCCATGCCAGGGAAGGTTTAGGTTGGACATTAGGAAGAAATTCTTCAGAAAGAATAATTAGACATTGGAATTGGCAGCCCAAGGAGGCAGTGGAGTCATCATCCTTGCAAGTGTTTAAGGAAAGATTGGATGTGGCACTCAGTGCCATGGTCTAGCTGATGTTTGGTCAGAGGTTGGACTCTATCTTAAAGGTCTTTTCCAGCCTAACTCATTCTGTGGTTCTGTGATGTGTTACCAGCTGTGCATTCATCAGAGAAGCAGAACCAGACCAGTCTGCTCTGCCGGACCTTCCAGCACTGTGCAACTCTCCTACAAGTGGCTGGCCCTGTTCTGGACCTATCCTTGCCACAGTTCCTTTCTTTATTCCTGCTTTCCCACTCTCTGCAAAGGAAAACTGCAACCAGCAACATTGCTGCCAAATCCCTTTCTTTCCCTATCAGTACCAATCCGAATGCGGAGCAGGCAGTGAACTTGTTGACACCTATACTTAAATCAGAATAATGTTTCTTATGCAGTACATTTGTTTTTATGACCTTGATGACATATTTATAAAATTTGGTTTTTCTGGTTTGTGTTTGCTCATGCAGCAGCTGTGCTTTGTCCTTTAAAAATACAGGACAAATGCTTGTCCCTATGCCTGGCTAATTTTAAACTACATAGGTCTCACTGGTCATCTAAAAATAAGTTTGTAATGTTCACATGTAGTGTACATGGAACCATCATTTGACCAAACATGGTAGCATAAAGGGGTCCTTATCAGGTCTTTGGCTTCCTCTATAATGGCAATATTGACTTCAAAATGCACAACAAAACCATAAACAGGCCCTGTACTTCCTGTTTGCAAAACACCATGAGCAGAAATTTATGTTTTTGTGCAAATAGAATCTGGGTTAAGGACACATTCAGACTTTTCCCAGCAGTGATCAAACAATAATGTTTTATACTTCCCTGAAAGGCCTGGTTAATCATAACCCCTGCAGAGCAAGGAGGGTGAATATTTTGAAGGGAAAAATAACGCTGGAATGTAAAACAAAAAATTCTGATCCTCTGAAATACCAATTAACGGTCATTCTTTTAAATAAGCACAATCAAAATATCTTGTTATCAAGTATCCAGATCAGAAATATTTCTTAAAGCCAGACCCAAAATGTCTAGGCCATCTGATTCCTTTTAGGTTCAGGCTTTTAGGCTTCTTCTCCCTCAGTGATCCTAGCTCAGAGAAGAGATGCAAGAGGACCCAGAGGTCAGACACAACGCAATCTATATAAGAGAACAGACCTGGATTTTAACTATTCAGGCTTTTTTGGGAGAAGTGTACTGACCTGGATAAGAGAAAATGCCATGGATCATCTAACATTTAGAGAGATGGGCTATGAAGGCTTTAGCAAAATGTTTTAGTTTTCATTAACAGGGCATTTCTTTGACAAAAAGCAGAATGGAAAAGGTTTTCTTGAGACAAAACCTTAAGAAACCTGTGTCTGTCACAGTTTACAAGAACACCATGAGCAGTAGAACGGACTGTCTGGCTTTTTATTGACTTGTGTCCCAAATGGCCACCTTGGTGGGCTTAATAATTTTTAGTAAGGGGTGAGCAGGTGGTTGAAGCCTCTCTTTTCTCACCTTCTGTTCTTTCCACAAATCCAGTAGGAATTCTGTAACTTTGAGACGACTGTATTTCCTCAAACCTGATAGACAACTACATCATTCCAGAGTTACTGGGAAAAGACAGCCAGAATGGGGTAGAGAAACACACAAAGCACATCACCACATCAAAAAACTTTTGTGTGCAAAGCTCACAACACAAGCATTTATGAGTACAGGAGGCACTGACATTTTGCTTCTACAGCTGTACAGCTAAATTAATATGCTCCATGCCCATGTTGTTTTTCTAGACAAGCAAAAACATCAGGTTAAATATGTTGCACAGAAATTAATTAAAATCCAATTAGCAGGAATTTTGGTTATGTAAGGTTTTAAGAATTAATTCTAAAGACCTCAATGCAGCTGTTTGCTAAGTAGTCAGGGCCTACTTATTCAATGAACTGAACTGGAATATGTAAGTCCTGGTTTTGAAAACCTCTCAAGAAATACTTCAGTATGACAAGCTAGGGATGGCAATGGGATATTTTTAGTGTCATGTTTGAGTGGATTACAAGTCTACTTGCATTCTTTCAGAAGAGGATGAGTCATTACACACAGAATGCAATAAATTTAACTTGGTTTTCCGCTTAAGCAGTACTATAAAGTAAAACAATTTCCTGAAATGTATACTTTATCAAAGTTCATTCTTCACTGAGACTATATTTTTTAACTTAGTATTTCTGTCATGTGCCTAGTAGATATATGACCCACCACAGACATTCCTATGACATTAATACAGTCTACCTGTATAAAAACATGCAGCACAGATTTCAGGGAGAGCTTGGCACCCCACACCACTATGAAGTCCTGACTGTATTCCACACCTTACACAAATTTTAAAGCTTTCCTTTACCTTCCCTTTAACCATTTCCCTGTTTCGGTCAGCACCTCCCACACTACTGGAATAGGTAATTACCAATTCTTTTTTCAAACTTTGTCAGTATTTGTGCAGCATCTACAATACCAGAGTCCCAGCATCACAGTTGTGCCCTACTGTGACAGAAATAATAAACTCATCTTTGTTGTTTCTTTCTGCAAGCAGTATGTATATCAGGGTATGGCTGACACTTCCTTAAACAGGTAGTGTTGCACTCAAATGAAAAAAAAAGTGCTCTAAGGATATTGCCCTCTGATGGTGATGGAAAGGGTTCTGCCTGTATGAGAGTACAAAAAAGCCATTGTGAGGCACGGCTTCCCACAAAACAGAAGAAAAAATGTTCTGTGCTTGCAGCTGAGCATGTCAGTTTTCCAACAGCATTTCAGGGCTTTCTGCAGCAGCAGTTTTCATAAGTGAAGATGTTTTCACAAATGATGATAGACTCACACAATTACAGGAATGGGGTTTGAACTTCATGGTAGGATGGATGCCCTAGTATTACAAAGCAGCTCCTAAGAGGAAACTTCTGGAGTGGGAACTTCATGATTTTTATTGAAGTTTAAGTACATATTTTTCCTAATTCATGGCAGCTCTCATGTACAATGTGCTCTGTTGAAAAAACAAAGTTCACTTATATTTTCGCACCATTCCGAACAGAGTGGGTTAGATTTCATGCAGTTCAAAACAGCAGTGGTGCCCGTTGTTCTTGCTTATATTATCACAGGAATCCCATTATGATTATATAGATGGATATTTTTTTGTGTTCAGTAAAGGAAAAGCATTCCAACAAAGTGTTGTATACAGACTGCAGCTGGGCTGAAGGGATGGAAAGAGCACCCAGAACACCATCCATTAGGGAAATTAGGAAGATATTCTCAAAGTACTGATTTATCCAAGCAAACAGCTTATTTAGTAACCCTGCATCATAAAGCCCAGTGCACGTGGAAAATTCACAGAAACTGTGTAAGAAAGGTCCATTCAGAGGACATTGACAGTGATCTATAAAGATGTCCAATGATTCTTGCAGATAAGCAGATTTTAAAGGCCAGAAGGAAACCTTCCGTAACCTTGCCTGTTTTCCATAGGAACAGCATCAAGGGTCTCTTGTAACTTGTGTTTAAAGAGTTTTCCAAAAAAGATATTATGTATTTAAGGAATTAAAGGGGTGAATCATTCTCTATTTGGCCTCTGTTGGTGACCTGACACTCTAGGAACTTGCATTTTTATTTGCAAGTGTACCAAAAGCAGAGTTTATGCAGAATAAGCTATTTTCTGAGGCTTATAGCATTAAATCCTTTCTATTTTGAGTGCCAAGATCTTTAGAGAAAAGGGAAAATAAAGGAATTCGTGGTCATGAGGCTTAGTACATTTCTTCTAATTTGAATATATGCAAAACATGGGAAAAAAGCTAGTGAGTTTTCTAAGACAGTGGAAGGAAAGCTGGGATGGGGAAGGCCTTCCCTGCTTGGCTGAAACGTAATTTTCCTGAGACAAAAGAGAAAATAAAAACTTAGGGCAAATAAATTGACTTTCATCCTGCTCCAGTGGTGTGCCTGTCACAGCCATTAACTTGACAATGTTCTAGTTCTTGCTTCTGATTGCAGGTGTTGGGACAGCATTCTAATTCTTTGACTGTTCAAGATATAGAGCATTTCAAACACAGGACGAAAAGCTTCTGCATTTCATTAAACTGCTTTTGGAAGCATGATGGAAAACTGAGATGTACAAAGAGACTGCAAATGCTGATGGAGGCATTTACACCAAGTTCCTAGGCTCCAGTTGAAATTCAACTCCTGGCCTAGCAGTGCTTGGCATCATCTTTGATCAGCATGAATCTGAGAGAAGGAAAGGAATGTGAGCGAGCCCATTAGGCCAGATATCATAGATCTTGTACTTTTGGGACCTTAGAAATTGACAGCGTACGTTGGTAAAAAGCCTGAGAGATCAGCCAGGACCATGAGTTACTGTTAGCAAACAGCTGGTTTATCTGGCTTTAATTTGCTGCCACTGGGGTGCCTGTGTGAGGGCATGTGGCTACACAAGCCCATAAAAGCATTTGCAGTGCCCCATGCAATTCCAAATGGACATACATGCCATCCCTCACCCCTGGAATGGCATGCAGTGCTGGAGCAACAGAACAGCTACTTCCCCTTTCAGAGGCAAAGCAGCAGGAAATATATTCTAAACCCATCTCATTTAATCTGTGGAATTGCTCAGGTCTCTTGCCAGCTGGAAGGTGGTTGGCAGGAACACGTGGGCTTCCAGCCTCTCTCAAACACAACTTTGTTTGGTAGCCTGCTCTGATGAGCTGCACAAGAAAAGTCAACCCCTAAATGAGGATGGATGGGCTGCAAGTGCTTGTTTAGTCTGAAACACCAGCATTCACTACGTGCCACACACAGCTCGGGAAAGGGAAAAATGCCTCAGAGAGGTCACAGCACAGGATACATTGGACTCCATGTGCTGGGAGACACAGCTCCCTGACCACCTCATAGAGGCAAAAGCAAGCAGACAGCTTGGAGCCAAGAAGAACTAAACACTGAGATCCAAGAACCAGGGAGCTGGAGAGTAGCAGCTCCACTGCTGCCCCACTGCTCCAAGAGCTGCAGAGTTTGGATGGGCAGCTGGGCCCTGGGGAGCAGAGCAATGTCTGCTTCAGTACTGCTTGCTACTTTATTTCACCCTCACAACAGTCACTTAAATTAGCCAGCAATTCCTATGGCAGCACAGACCCATATCCAGTTTAAGACCCATGCAATTCAATCATTTAGCTTTTGCATTTGGCTTGATAACCACAGCTTGGCCACTTCTCTCATATTTGTCCTAGTTTCCCTAAGCAGCAGCCAGGGGATTTTCATTGTATTTCCTGGGGGAAATTTCAGTATGATCAAAATAGAACTCTCAATGATTTCCTGTGAATTTCTTGCAGTACTAGTGTATCTATCAACACAAACCACAGTCTTTTAAATGAACATGTTATACAGCAAGATGTTTGAGAATGTTCCTAAAGGGTGAAGGTTTTTGTAAGATTTTTGTTACAGAATTCAAGAAATCAACAGGCTGCCTATAACCACCAAAAGCATCTGCTGAGGATGTCCTGCCAATAACCCATAATGTTAGATTTTTTCGGGTTGGAAAGGACATGGAAGAATATCTAGTTCCAACCCCTCTCAATGGGGCAGGGATGCCTTCCACTAGACCAGGTTGCTCAAAGCCCCATCCAACCTGGCCTTGTACAATTCCTGGGCTGGGGCATCCACAACTTCTCTGGAAAATATGTTCTAGTGCCCCACCACCCTCACAGGAAAGAATTTTCTCCTGATATCTAATCTCAACTTATCCTCTATCAGTTTAAAGGCATTCCCCCTCTTCCTATCACTACAGGCCCTTGTAAAAAGTCCCTCTCCAGCTCTCTTGGAGCCCCCTTAGGTACTGGAAGGCTGCTATATATAACATGCATATCCACAACGTATGGTTATAGATACTATTCATCTTAAAGCTATGTATTTGACAACTCTGGAGTTACTTTATTGAAGATTGAAGTACAGCTGGGTTCCCTGGTGCAGGAGGGAGATGGAGACTCTTCAGCTGGTGATGGACATACTATGAGACCAGCACCAGGGAGGGAGATGAGTACAAGCTTTTGTCTGTTACGGGGTTGGATGGACAACACTCATCACCCCATTTGGAATTTTCCCATGACAACAAAATTAAAACTGTGATGCCACCAAGCATCTCAGGAAATCATATCAGACTACCTCCAGTGGCCATCCTAGTTTGTATGGTCCTGCCTGACTGCTTATAAACAACTATTTCCTGGCAAAGGACTGCTTTGGCTTCACTGCTAAGAATAAATCCTGGAACTGTTTAGGAAAGAAAAAAACTCCTAGAATTAGAGTACAGCTTTCAAAGTGAAATCCAATCCAAAATTGTAACAATCCCAAAAACTGGAATTGTGGTTCAGTTTGTGGCCACCTCTTGCAACACAGCTTTGACAGGACATAAGTGAAGTTTGATTTATTCACTGACAGAAGGAGTCAAGGCATACCATGAAAACTACATATACCAAAAGTATCCGGAGTTTTGTGGGGCAGAGAGAGTAAAAGCATCAAAATATACAGCTCTCCCTTAGGAGACTCTGCTCCAATTCTGTCAGGAGTACAGATCGATGCTTTCAAGTTGGTTGAAGTTTTGTGTTGTACTTGGTGTACTACACCACCACTGTGTATGTTTTCATTAAAGAAACAGAAATAATTAATATTGTGGTCTTAGGTTTTGGTGGTTTTTCCCCCTCCTTTTTCTAGTAATAGCATTTCTGCATTTAAGCAAATGCTACTGCCATGAACAGAACTTTCAGTTGGTGAAAAGAGACAACACAAAAGAAACCAGTATCCAGAAACAGACCAGGGCAAAAAATACCCCAAACAACAGAGCATGAGAGATGAACAAAAATGCTGAGCCAGCAGACTAATAGAAGGCAGAGGAGTATACTGAACAGTCATGGTGGGAAAGGAAGTATAACCTGCAAATAGAAAGGAATATTGATTCACCACAAACCTATTGTCCTAACAGGATGGTCCTGGATGATTTCCTGGCCCCTAGAGAAGGCATGGAGAAGTCATGAGAATTAGTATGCAGTTCTGTATTTTGTGTTCTGAAGTTTTAAGGTTTCTGATCAGTGGAAGACATTCATGGGGTAAGGACTGCTGGTAGGTGGACTCCAGGGGAAGCTGGCAGATTGCTCCCACTCACTTCCTCTAGAGGAGAAAACTTTCAGGATTTCCTTCAAAACTTAGAGAAAAAAGTGAAGAATGTAACAACAATTAGAAGAATATCAGCATACAGAACACCAGATATTAAGGAAACTGATGCTAACATGGAAGAAAACAGTTCTGGACAACACTTTCTAAAGAAAGACTTACTCTGCTAGAGAAATAGAATGAGTTATGATCAACGAATTTAAGACTCTTATTGCAAAGAAACTAGATGGAAAACCAGAAGGAAATACACTGATTAAAGTAGGAAATGAAAAGAGCTACATGGGGTAAATAGAAAGAGTATGGAAAAAGAGTTGTGACTTAGGTTGCTAAAGAACACCCACTGCTCCAAGAGGATAGAAACAAACATGAAGTGATCTGAGAGGCTGAAGAACAGGTATTATAAAATGACAGGAAAAAATAGATGTTGGAAGAAACCTTGGAAGATCACTAGTCCAACCTTCTGCTCAAAGCAGGACTAACTTCAAAGTTAGACCAGGTGGTTCAGGCTTTTTAATGTTGAATTCTGAAAATTTTTAAGGATAGAGGTTTCACCGTCTCCCAAGAGACTCTGCTGGAGTTGCACATACAGACTTCTACAGGCACTCAAGGTCAGATCTGTTTACAACTTGAAAGCTCTTTGATAGTTTTGACAGATCAATATTACAAGGAAATACCTCATTCTAAATGACATAAAACTTTCCCATTGGAAACCTAGAACAAACATTACCAGTAAAGTTAAAGGCTACGTCAATTTCTTCACCAAATAGCAAACAAATCAATCAAGAGTGACAACACTTTAGATTTGGTTTAAATTATCATAAATAGCAACATAAAATGTAGAGTAAAATAGTCTTGGATAGTGTGATCAAAGGTTTGATATTAAAAAAAGAAAAGGAAAATACACTAGTGGATGCAGTGTAGTGAAACGGCTTTCCCGTTTGCAAGCTGATGTTGCTGAACTTCATGTATAGCGATCCCTGGAGAGCCCAGATGTTCACTGATTCAGGGACCAGCAGGAGACCTTGATCTCCAAGACTTTCGAAAGAAGAAACCCAGGCTTATTATTTTTTGCAATATTTTTGATGCTTGCAAATAGCTTTATTTCTTGTACAGAATGCTTATTTGATGTTATTTTGTTGGCTAGCATTGTTGACAGGCTATGAAGCAATTTATTAATCTGCAAGGAGAATATTTTGTAAATTGCATTTGATGGATGTTGGCATGTCCCTACAGCTTTTACAAAATAACTCTGAAAATGACATTTTTATCTTGTTAACAGATGATGGGACTTATTGGTCAGATGAAATCATCTGTCAAAAGAAGATTCCTTTTGCCACAGCAAAGCTGGTTCCTTGTGATGGACTGAGAGATTGGGGGTGAAACTGAAAGATGCTGACAAGGAATGTGACAAAATCAGGAACAGCTGCTGTTCTCACAGTTGAGAAAGAACACATATAGGCCTTAGTTCACTGTTTATAACCTGGAATTATTGCTTATGGATCATTAAATGAAGAGTTTTCCACACTCAGCATCAAAAAGGACATAAGGTGCACGTACACCTGAAAAACATTAACCTTTTTCTTAAAGAAAAAATGTGCAAAGTGAAAGAAACTGTGGATCCTCAGAGAGGATTAACAGATAAGGAGATGGAGCATGAGGCAGCTTGGCATCACCAGTCACAGGCTATAGATTTGCTTGATGGGCAAAGTTCAGAAGTGGATGAACCCCTCTGAAACAGAGGGCAGCCACATAATTTTTTCCTTTGGGGCACAGGAGTGAAACAGATCGTTGTGAAATTTGATGATAAAGCAAGGGAAGCTCCCAACCAAAATACCAGGGGTGCCTCCAGCTAACAGAGGGAGCCTTTCCCATGGCTGAGCCGTGAGCTGCAAGGCTTTTCCACTAGTGTTAATGAGTGGCTGTGGTCAGCCATGGGCATAAGAAGCAGCTGAAACGACACAGAAGGACTGGGAAAAAAGCGAAAGCAACTAAGGTTGCAGTAAGAAGAAATTTTGGTATTTTAACCTGTGAAAACCATGTGACAATAATTTAGACCTTAAGTGTTACTTCAAAATGGGTTTGGTTTGGAGGGGGAAAGCCTCTTTGATTGCTCTGCTGTGATCATGAAAGCAGAAGTTTGTGCTCTCTTTGACAAGACAGATGACTGCAGTGATGTTTGATTCTAGACTAATTTCTTCTCCTGACCCAAACTGGACTACTGCTTTAGCTGTAAAGGGATAATTTTTTTGTTTATATTCCTATTATAGAGCCTGAAAAACATCTGTGTATCTGGGAAAAAAAAAAAAAAAAAGACATATTATTTATTGTTAAGATTTTCTGATACAACTTACTGGTATAGAACAATCTGTCTTAAATGTCTTTCTTTTATTAAAAGTATTTGTCTGTTAGAGAATATACAGTTCTTTAGGGCAGAATAAAGAATTTTGCAGCAGAACCACAAGGACATTTTAAGTAGTCAAGCTGAGAGCCGGAAAAGGACTAAAAGAAAATTTCCCTCAATTTAAATTGTTTACATTCACTCAGGTCAACTCCTGTTCAACAGGCATGATTAAAAGAACAGCTCTTTGCACAAAGGCAATGAACTACAGAAAGGACCCTCAGTTCTGGCATTGCCAAATTGTCTTTTTTTGGCTCAATAAAAAAAATCACAATGTAAAGTTATGTGAAACTTGGGAGACAATAGAGGAAACAAACGTGGCACAACACATAAGTAGCAAAGGACATCTGATGATGCTCTGTTCAAGCTTGAAGCATTTTTAGATCTTGCCTCAACTTCATGAACATTTAAGAGGCTGTCAAAACCAGAGCAAATCCTTCATGGCATAGAATTATTTGAAACCTTAAGTTTTAAACACATGCAGTCTAAGAAAGCCATTAAGATACAGCCTGAAGGGCTTTCCTCTGTATGTGACATTGAAGACTGCCCATTTTCATTGAACTGTCATTAAAAAGACTTCATATTAATGACTCCCTTTTACAATTTAATTTCCTTTTCAGAAACATAAGTTATCTGCAATTCTGAGTTCTACACTTTCCTCATTTGGTTCCAAATATTCTGTACTCTACAAGCACTTCATATAGAATGGGGGCACTGAGACGAAACAAAACCCCTTAATGCTTTCCTAACATAATAGACTGCATCTTGCAATGCCTTCTTGCAAAAGAGAGGAGTGCAAGTGCTTCCATTACTTTAATAGTAATGGGTTTACACTTCTATACTTATGTCTGACAACAAACACCTACGAGAGCCAGTAGATTTCAAACAGCTTCTTGACACTAAACAAACTACAGTGAGAAAGAGCTTGGCAACAATTACTGCATGAAAGAGACTCCTTGTCCTGATTCAATTACTGTTTCTTATATTGTATCAGTTAAGCCCTCCGCTGAAGTGGTTTCACTTAACACTTTACAAACTTGTCTCTCCCTACCCAAGCTCCATTTAACAAATAGTTAAAATTAAACATTTTTCGCTTGCTTTTTTCTCACTTGGATGAGTACAGGAGATGTGTTTACTGTTGTTTTTTAGCCTATGGATCCTGTTGAAGGCAACTCCTGCTAAACAATTTCTTCACTCTGAAACCAGAGTCTACACCACACTCAGGATAGTGTGACTCTGGTCTCCTGATGCATCCTCTGGACACTGTCATAATAAGACAACATAAGCCCAAACTCTAGTTCTGGATCAGTGGATGAGGGTCCACATCAGATATTCAGGGATCCTGTGGAGCAGGAAGCTAGGAAGCACACCACTGAGGACTGCTGTGGCAAATTGAATGTTGGTATGTTTATGCAAGCATCAATGCCAAGAAAAGAAAACACTGCTATTTTGTGAGGCTTTTACAGTTTTCACAGGGTACGAAACAAAAATACAGAAAGTGTGTAACATGCTTTTTCTCACCAAAACCACCTTTTCCCACATCACACTGATTTTCTAGCTGTCTCCATAGTCTGCTGCTCCACTTATTAGCGCTCTATTTTGGGATTTTGTGCAAGACTGGCACAGTACTACTTCCAGCCATGTTGCTTGGATGACAATGCAGAACCAGCTGCTTGCTCCTCTTATGCTATGATTGCCTCCGAGATGAGAGGCTGTAGGGAACAAACTGAAGCCCTCACTGAGCAGACAAGCTCTTTGTGCAGACATTCACTGGGACAATCTTGCTGAGCAGCAGCCATTTGGTCAGAAGAGAGTCCAGGTCCTGCCCCGTCTGGACTCTCTTAAGAGTATAATCTGACAAAATGGCTTTGCAACATCTTTGAGAGGGAACAAAATGATCATACAGATTTTTAGGAAGTGTTTTTTGACGATTGCAAATGTCAGTAGTGGGGTAATCGTCTTTTTTTGTGTGTGCGAAGCCTGACTCTAACAATCTGTTCATACACAACTATCTTTTCCCTTTCCCAAGTGAGTGAGCAGCTTTTAATCATGTAACCTGAGGACAGCTCTGTCATTACCTGGATTTTTGCCTGTGGTCTGTACTGAATTGAAGAATGTTTATCACCCCAGTTCAGATGGACCATTGTGCAAATAATAAATCACAGATATTACTATTTCAGGGTGTAGCCTAAATGCAAAACTGAGTTATGTTGCCAGATCCCTCATTAGCCAATAAAGAAAATTTGACTGACAGGTAGAGGATTTGAAGGTCCTGAATTCCTACACACTTTTTGAGAGCAGTGCTCCACAGAAGAAAAAGCCCAAGAAAAACTGTCCCTCAAAGATTTCAGATCAATAACATTAGATATCAGTGTGTCCAAAAAGAGGGAGTGGCTATGACTAACACAGACATAGAACTGAGGTCTTGCCAGACACAGGTGTTTTCATATGGGGAAAAAAGCCCAAAAAACCCCCCAAAACTCCCCCAAGGATCCTTGAAAGAAAAAAAGATTCAGAAATTTGGCTACTGAGAATTATTCCTTTGTTTAAAGCTGAGATATCCCGACCTTTTTCTGCCATGATATTTCAGCCACAAACATATCTGACAACACTTGAAACATCCTTTACATTTTCCTTTTCTCTGCAGCTCTGGTGCACTCTGCGTTCTCACAGCAGAACAGACACCACTGCTTCTCTATTCTTTTCATTTTCTGTAATAAATGTGATGCACCCACAGACTGGTGAAGCCATTAGGCATGTCTTCAAGGGAATGTCTCAGCAGGCACTCCTGAGGACATGGTGTTCTTGTCTCTTTAAATGAATCAGCCATGTAACAGCTAAATTGGGAAAGCATCCAAAGAGCCCCCAAGAGACCTGCTGGCAGAATGGCATCATAGTCCTGTGATATAAAAATGTGAACTCTGTGGTGTTGCAGCTCCTTTATTGTAACACTTTCCAAGATAGCTTTGGGTAACAAAACGTAACAGCAAGCACAGAATCATCAGGATTTGAGGGCACAGATAAAACTACCCCAGTTCTCTTCGTTTCTTCTTGCCTGCCTGGAGGTGCTCTTGGCTCTGTGTCAGCCAAGAATGAGACAACAGACCACTGTCGATTGGCATTTTCATTTGAGTTAAACACCTGCCTGTACCTGTATTGGTCAGGCTGTGACTCTCAGCAGTGCAAACTGTGGGAACACATGGGACAGGCTTTTGGAAGCCCTAAACAGCCCCACCTCTGCTGCTGTTCGGACAGAGAAGACACCAGCTACCACCTGAGGAAACAGATGAGGCTGAAAAAAACCCACCAAACCCTACCACAAACAAAGGAGCAATTCTTTGTTTTAACAAACCAGTGGTATCTCTATGGCATGAGTAAAGCCCCTTCCTGCATAAGGGACGGTTTTCAGACTCTAAATCAATGTGAGCAAAGAGAAAAGATCTCTCTAAGCATGAGACAGGACCTTAATAAAATCAAGCCCTAGAATATAACCTTTGATTTTTGCCCTGAGGCAAGGTCTTGAATCAGTGGCAAAACTGAAAACCCGTAACCCAGATGGTTTGAATCACAGCCCTCCTAGTTTTCATGTCTATCTGACAACAACAGTCTCACACACAACTAATGAAGTTCATTCTTACAAGAGAAGGTTGAAAAGGTCTCTGTAACTGTGAAAATATATGACTGTGACAGATAGTGATAAAACAACTGCTTTGAGGTCTCACAGAAATAGTGTTTTCTGCTGAGATTCAGCAGGAAAGTAACAACCAGTGCTCCAGCTCTTGAATGTAAAAGTCAAAAATCTACCTGACATTCAGAAAAATAACAACTGTTTTATATACGTCTGCAACAGCCAGATGCTATGAATCTTGTGCAGCCTCAGGGAATATCAAGGTACTTGATAACATCTGATTTGATGTTCCAAAGAGAAGAATAACCTGAAAACATTTTGCTAAAGGAACATTACCAGAAGCATCCAGCTGTTCCCATTTCTTTCTCTTACAATGTCTCCATGGTACCCAAGGGGAAGGACTGGAAGTACAAGCTTGGCACCAGATAGAAAGATCCAGAGCCATTTTTATAATATGCAGCCCATTGCAAGAATAATACTTAATTCCAGTGTCACTAAAGTAATCAGCATCTGTTTATCACCCAAATAGTAAACCAAATATTGTCCTGTGGGTTACTTGCACATGCAAACCTCTAAGTCTATAGATATTTCCCAATGAAATGCATAATTTATGAGAAAAGAAACACATCTAATTTATTAAAACAAATCATTCTCAAACAATGTGAAAAGAGGAAGCAGGTTTGGTAACACTATTGCCTTTGTGGACCATAGATAAATTCACTTGTTCTCTTGATTTTTAGAAATATTCTGGGCTGTGCACAGACAGGGTGGTTTCAGCACACTCTTAGGAGGCAGAGTTACAAGGGCAGTGACTGCATGCTGATTTATCTGCTCAGCACTGGGGCAGCCAGAGATGCATTCCTGTAGAGCCATGGCCAACAGAAACCCTCCTGAGAGAGGAGGGAGATTCTCCTTCCATTCTATGAGCCATATGGTAACTGGGTTCATACAAATAAACAAATAAAACCAGTTTCTCTCCCACTCTGGCTCCCCACACACCAAAAGGATTCCTGAAGCAGCAGGAATAGGCTTCCTAAAAACATAGAACCTGGTTTTATTTTTGTAGCTTATGAGGAAAGCTGCTCTAATTTCACTTTTAAAGCACAGTCAGAACTGAAATAAGGTATTGCTGGGTTTTGCTAAAATCTTTGCTGCCTAGTGCTTTATGACAATGGTTAGTTAAAATAAATATTAGAAAGGCTGTTGGCCCCCAATGCTCCTCATCGTCAGCTCCCAGTCCAGCCTCTAGGATGGAGCAAAGATAAAGTTGCAGACAAGATCTAACAACAAATGTGAAGAACCACAAATTTCCTTCCTCCTTTCCAGGTTGGAAACAAGATGTGTCCCAACCGAGACAGGATAACGTGCTTGCAATAAGGACCTATGAGACAGCTGGCTTTACAAGTGATGGGTAATTATAAGATGTAACTTCATAATTTCAAAGTGGATGTTGAGCTTCCCCCAGATCCTTCAGAGATAATGATTTCAGTCAGGCAGCTGGACATTTAAATATCCATTCTGTTAATCTGTAGGCATTGTGTACTAACTGCAGCTCTACTAGGAATGCTGAGCCAGCTCCCATGAATATATGACACAGACTGAAAGCTGACATATGGGCTAATTACCTTATTTAAGAAGGGAAGCAGAAATCTACCCCTAAATAAAGGATATTTGTGGTGGCTATTTAAACTTCACCCAGGAACAACATGCAAACAGGATATTTTAAACAACTCTAAAGCCTTTCTGAATCATGGACTGCCCCTGTCTGACCTACACTGGTTTTGACTAAATTTACCAGTGTCATTCAGTGGTACAGAACACATATTTTAAGAATCAGGAGATTTTTAGTACTGCTTTGTAACACAAAACCGGGATTTTTATTTTCTTCTCAGGAATAACATAAAACAAGGACAATGTTTTGTGAGTCTCTCGTTGTGACTTAGCTCAAGGTTAAGGATGTTTTTTATCTGTAAAGTATTCATAGTTATATGAAGATGAAATGAAAAAATACAATAAGAATACAATAGCTACTTTTGATCAGAAGAAAATTATATTAGTGTGCCCAGTCCCACGATAGTATATTAATCTCCAAATTTTTGTGGAAAAACAAACCCCAAACCACCAAAATTCAGAAGTTCTGACAATTTTGGCATGTACAGAAGATATTGAAGTTCACTGACTGCCAGTGGGATAAATACCTCATATTTCGGCATCTTTGATTTTAATGATTTTCCAAATGTAAATTATAGTAAATGAAATTTTGTTTCCCAAGAGTTTTATTCATCACCATGTTCTCTTTAAAGAAAATCTTGACACACCACCCAGGACTGAGATCTCCCTTGCAAGTTGATGGTAAGGGCTAAAGCTGTGTGTGAAGACAATGTCCAGTTCACCCTGTTCTCGCGTCCTCAATTACTTTCTGTAGTTTCTCAGTCTGAGAAGTTGTTGTGCCAACTTCAGCCAATACTTCATCTAAAATGGGATAGCTTTCTTTCCTTTCTTTTGAGAATTAATTTGTCTTGTACACTGTTCCAGTTCTGGACTTGGCTCCGGGTTACATGGCAGCTCTGTCAAATGCTGAGCAGAGGGTTAGTCCACAGCCCCTCAGCACCACTCCACTTACAGGCAGTCTGCACATTGTAAACTTTTAATTCAAAGCATAAGTTGGTTTCTCAGAGGGTTTTTTTCCGGGTGCTTTTTGGCAATTGCAAGAAGTAACTTGTTCTGACTAGCAAATGTTAAAACTTTTAATTCCTGTGGAAAGCCCTAAACCTCCATCTGGTTTAGAGCATACTAACTTCCTTTCTGCAGTGTGAGGGACATTGGGCCATGGGTCCCCTGTGATGGAGATACCTGTAGTCACTTTTTTGTATGCTTCTCCTCCTAGAAGACACTAATAAGTTCCACGTGCTGTCTTCATAGTTGCACTCTAATTTTACCCGATGACCTCTGAACTTGTTCTGATTTCTGAAGCACTAACTAAATCTCCTGCTTTACTGGAAATTGCAGGTTGCCTTCATTCTTTCAAAGGGACACATGCACATTGTCAACTGGATCTGCTCCCATAGCTGTTCCTTCCCCGCTACCGATCACCACATATTAACAAGTGTTTATGACTATTTCAAAAGTTTTACAGAGGAAAACCTGAAAGATTGTTACTCAACACAATTCCTGTACCAGCTTTCCCTTTCTTTTATACTGAATACTGGCTACAGAAGAAGAAAACAAGATCTAAAAATAAAACAATTAAGTGTATTCACAAAACTCTTTCCCCATTGCTTTCCTCGACCTTGGACTGCAACATTAGCTTCTCATATAGAACAAATCTTTGAGCGAGCAGTCTGGAAAAATAAATTAACTAAGATCTTGATACCATATGCCTAAAGAGTTTCCACATGTTTATGAGAAGGGAACTCAAAGTACTGAAAACATTGCTCACGTCATGCTTTTGCAAGCTTTCCACTTTTATTTGTTAAAAATATCTCCCCAGACTTTCCCATAACCACAATGTTCATAGCTATATCACCTCCAGCTGTGATCTCATCAGATGTCTCAGGCAGAGCAAGGTCAGGCCTGGCTGGTTCATGCACATGGAGCTTCCAGGAAAGGCCATGCTGTATGAAATACAGTAATACTGGATGCCAAAACTCTGGGTAAAGGCAACCTGCGTTCAACCTTGGGTTTTCCTACCCACAGGAAAAGAGCAAAGAGGTTGTTTGATGATGAAAGCAAGCAAATTAATAGCTGTTTAACTATTTTTTGCAAGTCATAAATGCAAATCAAATGTGCCAAGATGGTCTGGGTTAGAAAGAAGACCACTCTGCTTTATGCGCACAGCAGTGGGAGAAGCGGCTGGGATTAGCAAAGAACATCTGTGAAAAGGAGCCTGGAGTTTAAGATGCACTTTGACACAAGCTTTCAGTGACTCTGTAGAGCTCCACTGAGGACTCAAGGTAAGAGGCACAGCAGTTGCTGCCGAGTGTTTCTGTGAGCCCAGGAATAACATAATAACCTCACACAGTCATTCACGTACAATACCTCAATTGCTATGGAAACTGCAGAACTTAGGGAGGATTTACACAGGACATGAGAAGCCAACTCCAGGTGCTGTCTCGAAGGTAGAGTGAACTTTACTTGGCTAGCCTCCTAATGCGTTCGTTGAAATGATAAATAATAAAAAACACCATGCTTTCCTTTGAAAGAGGAAAAGTCAGTCTCCAGCAATAAAATGGCTACAAAATGACCTTGAGTTTGAATTGTTGCCAAAGAAGGTGGTTTCAGGTGAAAGTGTCCTCTTCTCATTTGGCTTTAGGAGGGATTTGGTGCATCCTATTTTTTTTTTGAAGAGCCTCCTGTGACTGGTAACCTCACTTGCACTGTTTTTGTTTACCAGTGAGACAGCTCAGGTTCTGTTCATCGAGTGTAAAACCGGGCCAGTTCCCACTTAGCAGCTTTGCAGTAGCATGTTCATACACTCACAGTCCTACTTTATTAGCTTGGATGTTTCCTTACTGGCCTGGCAAGAGGCTCTTTGCTTTGTCAGCTCAAACTCTTTTCATAGATAATGTCTTGCTTGCATTTCTTCTATGATGTCATTATGCCCAAATCTACACCTCCTCTTTTCTTCCTATGAACAGCCATTTAATGTTCTGTTTCCCCATTCAGTTTCCAGTACTTAGAACAAGTGCACTACTCAAGTCCACAGGAGTTTATCTTTACACCTCATGACAAGCAACCAAGCCAGATGCAAGCAAATCCCACACATGCATCATGCCTGTCCCCCAGCGTCCTGTTAGATCAGAGGGACAAGGGACCTGTGAAGTTGAGAACCTCATTCATGCAAGTAGCTTAACATGCCCAGAGACTGTATTTTTTAGTGACTGAAGCCAAGATTTGAGATCCACAGTACTCTGAAATATTCAAGCAGACTGTAAATCCACATGTACTGCATAACCTGCAGCTCCCACTGATTGCAGCTGATTTTGAGAGCACTTTTGTATCACTTAAAAACACCCTGACAAGCAAGTTCTTCTATTTAAATGTAACTATTGAAGCCCCAGATCAACATGATGAAGGCTGTGAGATGTTTCCAGGCACCATATCTCTCTAGGATTTAAAGTGATGTTGAAGAAGTCAAAGACTTTGGTCAAAGTCTGGTTTATTCAGAGGAATCAGATTTTCTCACCTCCATCAGGGAGGACGATGACTAACAGCAAGAAAACCTCAGGCAACTTAATTATTTACTTGCCTCTGCTGAATTCAAGAACTAAGCCTTAGGCATTCAACCTTGAAAACCATTAGCTAAAAATCTTCAAACACCGGGAACCTGGCAACAGAGTACCCATGCCAAGCACAGCAGACAAGGACAGGTATAAAAGTTTTGTAGAAATAAGCGCAAGGGAAAGAGACAAAATGAAATTGAAGAGAAACCTCTACTTTCTTGTGGAAGGGTATGAACTGCAGAAGCTTCAGGACCAGCTTCTTGAGGGGCTGGTTCCTACTCTGATTGAGAGGAACATGGATGGTAACCTTATTAGCAACATTAGTTTTATTTACCACGACGTGCCAGACAACTTGGAGAAATGGGTGAAATAAAACGCACAGAGGTGAAAATAAAACCCCAGAATTAGTGAGCCGCCAGTCAAGGTGTTAGATGTGGCCTACAGCTGAGCTTAGCAATGCATGAGAACAGTCAGATAACAGCCTAGATAACAGCCTCTAAGTTTTAGCTTTTAGGCTACTAGAAATTGTGACAGGTGAGCAGTGGGGAGGGAAGAAAAAAAAAGTAAATCCCAGCCAGATGCAATTTGGAGCATCTTGTAGCAAGCAGTCTCTGTCCAAACATGCTAATTTTTCAGTAGCCTCAAGTTAACTCCCAGGCATTGCTCAGGACATCATAGAGACTGAATGCTGACTCCAAAAACACCTGCTGTCTAGTGTGCCTTATTACATCATACATATGCAACCACTTCAATAGAATAACCATCATCATGTTTACACTATGTTTTCCAAAAGCTGCAAGAAATAAATCAACCCCCTTATCTTTATGATAAATGCCTCTTGTACTCTTTACAATATTCTGTGTCTGCACACAAGCCTGGAAACAAGTTCATTCCAGACATTGGACTGTACTTAAATCATCAGAGAGCCCAGGCTCTGCTCCTGTTTCTGCTCCATAATCATGTGTGCCCGAGCAGCATCAGTGCTTCCCTACAACAATCAATCTGAGAGAGCCAGATCAAGGACTTCAGCCAAACCCTCAAGAGGGTATCCATATGTGAAAGCATAATGCTACACGTAATCTACATAGAATTTTGCAGTATGGAAGCTGAGCACCTCAAGTACAGTTGCAGGCACGAGATCTGGGGCTGGGAGAAGCAGCAGGGTTTGTGGCTACTCTCACAAGAAGCATCTGATAACTCCTTTGAGCTGCCTTAGCAAAGGCCAGTGGGACATTCAAGAAAGGCATGGTACAAAGTTAATAATGAAGAGTCAAACCAAAGTATGTGCCAGTTACCTCTTTTAGGTGCAAGAAGAAAATCTCAATTCATTCACTTTAAAAAGAAGACCAAAAAACACAGTTGAGAGTCAGGTGTAGACATTACCTTTGCTGGGTCTCCAGGATTCCCTTTGCTCTTGCAGTAACAAATCCTGAGACAGCATCAGTTGCATTATTTCTGCTTTTGAAACCTCTTTCCCTTCCCTGCCCTTGAGCTTCTTACTCTCAGTAAAAGAAAAGCTCAAAATAGAAACAAACACACCTTTTAGAAGACAGCTATTATAATTTCAGGAATGAGTTCTTGCCTCAAAATTTATCCTCATGCTATAGCTAAATCACTGGAAAAAGACAAAGGAAAAACAATACCCTCTTCCATGTTCCTATTCCCAGCTACCATTCTAGTACCACCCTTGCCTTACCCTTTATATAAATCAGCTGTTCTTTTAGCAGCATCAGCTGTAAAGATTCACAGGTGTCCTCCCCGATCTTCCTTCTGCATCTGTCAACACTCTCCATTAAAGCTCTTTGGTTGCAAGCTTAGTGTATTTCCTATTATTTACAAATGCTGTTTAACTAAACACTGTTAGAAGGTTCTTCTCAAACCACACACTACTCCTTCTTTAGGGAAAGAAATCTGTTAGAAGCAAAATTTTCAGAAGAGGTCCCTGAATTGTCTGTTCAGTGGAGATCAGAGACTTTTGCAAATCTGATGGAAAGGGATGTAGTTGGAGTTTAGCACTGAATTTCAGCCTGCAGGCAGTTGTCTCCTCTACAAGAATGTATCTAGTAATGAGTCTTAGATAAGTGTATAATTGCATTGCTGTTGTAATTAAAAAATCGATCATTTCCTGTGGTTTAAGCATTGACCTGTGGCCTTTTTTTCGGCTGAGATTTTAATACAGACAAAGACATTACTGTCATTTGCATAACAAAATGATGGGATGATTCTGCTTCTATTGAATATCACTTTTTAATCCTAAAATAGATAGAAAGCCTAGGCCTATGGAAAAATGTGTTTAGGGAAATAAATTGCTCTTTCAGAAGTAGACATTTGATGTTGCTGTTGGCTCTGAAGAACATGCAGAAGCATAAGCTATGTAAGAGCAGAACTTTATCCTTTGTTAAAGTGACATTTTCCAAATGGCACTGCTCACAAGAAGTAATTCATGACTTCCTTGAGGGTTTGAGGGTTGCTTTTTTTACCATCTGTTGGTGAAGAGGTAGCCAAAAGGACCATGCAACTGTGGGTTCTGCCTCTGAAATGAGTATCTCAAATACCATTGAGAAAATGTGATAAACTGAGTCACAGAAAGTGCAAATCAACAGCTGAGGAAGAACCTGAATCCACCTTCTGCTGACTCCACATCACGTCTTTTAAACAGGTGAAGTTTAAAAGCAAGCTCCAAGTGCAAGAAACCCTAATTCACATCCAGAATGTCAAGCTGAGAAACAGGCAGGGTTCTGAGTGGGGAATCAGGCAGCTGAATGTTGGGGACTTGCTATTAATCTATAAATAGCACCTCTGTTAATAATCTAAAAGAGGAGGACCCTGGAAACGAATCAGTGGAGGTTGACTCTCCTTCCCATAGATGCTTCCTTTTGATGTAGTTCTCTTTCTTCCTCCTCTGTCAAAGGGATCTACACACTACAATTATGGGTTAGATTAGGCAGCTGGGACTGATTTTGCGGGTTTCATCTTTCTTTTTTTCCAATACTGCAGAAGACTTTGCTTAGAGGAAAAGAAGAGGAGTAATTGCATTAGCACTGAAAACAAGTCACTCTTAGAAAGTAGTTTCTTTAGGGCTAACCAATTTAATAAAATTTATTTAACTTAAACCACAAGAGCAGAATACAGAACTGCAAATTGTAATATCATATTTTCAATCTGTCTTCCTCTGTGTGTTTTTGCATGTACATACATATATGTGTATTTTTAAATGTATATATTTACAGCAGAATGTTCACTATTAAGTGTGTGCATATCCAGTGACACATTTAATTTTGATGTTTTGGCAAAAGTGCCTAAAAAACCCCCATCCTTGTCTGAAATATTGCAAAGAAGCAGCATGATTCTGTGTTTTCCAAAGCACTAGGTTTTCCAGAGAAATACCAGTTTAATAGAAGTGGGAATAGATTTTTAATTTCAACAGTGATAACTCACACTGCTAAGGCAATGCTGGCCAAAAGAGGACCAGTAGCCATGAGCTTGGAAAATTGTCCTGCTCTCTGCCAGGCACTTCAGCATGTTCCAGGTCAGCAAAGTGTAGTTTCCTTGCACCATTTTTCCTGTGAAAATAAAGTAGTTTGAACATGGTACATGGCCAGGAAGGGGAGACTTCTGCTCTCATCAATACTGTGATCTATAAAAGGGATCAGAAGAGCCAGGTGAGAGAAGAGGCTTTTCCTGGGTAGTTAGGGACTTTCATTCCCATTCCTTAATGTGTTTTGTACAGTCAAACTTCAGAAACCAAGAAACCAACGTGCGGAAAGTTAAGGCTGGAAGTGAGGTCTAAAATGTATGGGCTGAAGGTCACTGGAAGACTTCTGGTGAATTTTGTGCAAAGGGAAAAAGGATTTCTGTGTACTGTGGATTAAGAAAATCTGTAGCCAAAGAAAAATATGTCTCTTGAAAGTAATTTTTTCTGCTGAGGATTGCATAAAATTCTTCTTTTTTTGCCCTGCCTTCGGCATTCCATTTGGCTCAAAGTACAGATAGACAGAGCGGAAACCCTTCCAGTCCTGAAGAACATCAGTTCTTATATCTGGATTTTTCTAAGAGAAAACACATAGAACTTCCTCTCCAAGCTTTCTTTTAGCAGTCTGGGCCCTTCCTGAGCTTTAAGATTCACCTTTCTTGTCCTCAATAAATTATAAAGAGTTGTTTCACTTTTCATAAAACTATCTCTTGAAAATAATTTTTTTTCCATTAAAATTTTTATGTACTGGGAGCTTTCAAAGTGGATTTTCACTGGAAAATTATTCAGTTGGATGTATTTTGACTAACCTGAAGAAGGACACTGATACTTGCTGTGATAAGGGAGTCTATTCATACCATCTAACATCAGCTTCTAAATGAGGCACCTAAATGAAGATTTCAGCAGTAATAGGCTTCCATGGAGCTAATGGAGCAAGATGGGATCTTGCAGAGAACTGTTTATGAGAACTGGATGTGTGAACTCTGATAGCTAAAGAGGAAATTTCAGGGCGCATGAATCCTTTGGTGCTACAGAAGTGGAGATAAGTGAGCAATGTTCTCTCTTTAATGCTCTTCCCTGAGGGTGACAATAGACTGTGATTTCCTCCCAGAAGATGGCATGCTCTGGGGGCTTACACATAGGTTATGTAGTGAGGGTGATTTAAAGTCTTAATTCTGAATTTCTTCAGTGTTTTTAATTGACCTTCAGAGCTCAGTGGGGCAGGTGACACCAGACTATGCAGAGATTCCATGCGTGACTGGGATGGGACATGCTACAGACTGAGATCTGCACCGCGGTTTCGGCACAGAATGTGTTCCCCAGCTTCAGACCCTAACACACTGTCTGAATTTCAAGGAATTCACTTCCTGTCACCTCTGTGGTACCACACATGCTGTGGTTGTCTGGTCATGGCAACATGGAAGTCTGTATGAACAAATTTACCCGGAGAAAGACAAGGCTTCTAAAGCGATTTCATCCCTCAAGATACTTAATTTGGCAGCTATTAGCGGCAAAACCAGCACATAACTTTAGAATAATCTCTCTAACACAGAGTTTAAAAAGTCTCTTTGCTGCTGCATAGTTGAGTAATGGGAAGGAGAAACACGTTCACTATAAAATATAAATGAAGTTCTCCACCCTCAAACGTGTCTCTCTGGACTGTCGAAGGGATGAATTGCCTCACTGCTCAGCCCTGGTGCAGCACTGTGCACCCTGGATCTGAGCCAGGCCACAACAGATACTGAAACTCTCCTCAGAAAGGCCCATCTGAGTTATTTCCCTTCTGGCATCACCAATCTCAGAATGGCCCCTCTGGCTGGTTTCCAGCTCACAGAGTGCCTGTAAATTCCTCTGAAAGTGTTGATAGATGCTGGTACTTATTCTGTAAGGTGGAGACAAAATTAAAGTTGCCATGGGTTTATTAGAGGTGCTATTTTATGTGATACACAATGACCTACCTTGCAAGCCTTCTGCAATAAAGGCTTGCTAATATCCTAGAGCATCTTCTAGGATGTTCTTCAGGAGGCACCAGGACTGTGCTTCAGTGGACAGTTCCTGATTGTCTCAAGGTGCTAGAGGTGCTTGGCAGAACCACACAATAGCAACACCCACCATTTGCCAGGGCCCTAACTTGATTTTACTGCTCCTGCAGTTGTTTGGGACTTTTTCCCCGTGTATTGCTCTGGCCACGAGGATACACATAATTCTACAGAAGGCAATATCTGTGCTCTGCCTCTCAGGACAGGAAAAGATATCACAGATGCCATCAGATGAACTCAAGGGGCTGGGCTTCTTCTGCCTATTAACCCTGAGGTGCTGGGGTTTTTTTAGGCAGACTCCCCTCCAACCAAAGACTGATGTACCCCACCTCACTAGAAAGAGCATTGCAGGGAGCCCAGGGGAAGGTAATTGTTGAGTGGGGGTGAGGAACAGCAGCTGTGTGCTCGCTTTGATTGCACACCCAGGTTACTTTTTAGAGCACTGCTGGGACAAGCAGGGTGAGTGATTTTTTCAGCAATAGTGAGTGAATCCCTGCTGGCACACTCATTTCACCCAGAGGAACTATGAGCAGCGCTGAGATAGTGTTAATTTGTCTCTGTTAATGCAGGAGACAGAAGGTTTTGGTGTTTCCAAAGCCTTGTGCAAGGGCTACAAGTAACTTCTTGTCACTATGACAGCAAAGACTACGAAAATAGAGAGGGTCCATGGAGTCTGCTGTCACATGGAGAGAGTATCTTTGTACTCCTTTGCTTTGTTTCATAATAAATTTTGTTTGTGTTCTGCAGAATTAATTTTAGCTGGCTAAAATACAGCCCAGGAGAATGACCAACAATCTGGAAGACAGGAGTGCTGGGGTTTTTATTTCAGTCTGCCACTGCTTTGTGCTGCAGCTTTGAGCAGTCTGGCCTAGAGCTGCAACAGGTTCAGGAGAACCACACCCTGACTTGTATATATATATACATACATACTGATATCAGCACATGCTTTATCACCCTATCACTACGTCAAATGTAAACTCTTAGGTGCTGTCCTGATGTGAGGCACGGACAAAAGTGTGGTGTGGGAGTGAGCAGCATGAGTCAGTCAAAGAAGAGCATGAGTAGAGCTCAGGAAAGTAGCAAAAGCTTTGGATAACAACATATGTAAATATAGATTGGCATGCATACCTTAAAAGTACATGCTCATATTCTTATGATCAGACAGCAAATTGTTTGGGCAAGCACTACTCCCTGAATATTTTTTCCCTGTGGGGGAAAAATGAGGCACAGACAGTAAGTTAATTTCTTGGGATCACGTAGCAGGTTCAAGGTACAGTTCTGGAGCTGATCATGGACTGGATTGGCACTGTGTCACTGTGAGCTTAAATCATGTTTCCTGATTAGAATACCTCTTCTAATGTCCAACATCTCCTATAAAGACAAATGTCATCCCAAAATGTCAATATTCTAAGAAATAAAAATCTCTGAATAGGTTGCTATAAAGAACATTTTTATGAGGCTTACTTTCCTAATTAGAAGTTACCAGGGCAGTCTTGAAGTGTTGTAAGGAACACTGAATAAAGCACAGCCTTAAGCCAACAGTGAATGTCTCTTATTATTAGTCACAGCTAGTGGCAAGGTCTGTCCATTGTGTTTTGGCATCCATGGATTTGTTCCTGACTGTGGACATGTCCTTTTGAGTGAAAAAGATGAAGAGAATGTTTTTCTTTTAGCTGAAGAAAGTTGCATGGCACAAAACTATCATAACAACAAAGCAGAGGGACAGTCTGGAAGAGGTAAATGCACTGCCTTCCATAAAAAGGGAAAAGTTTAATGAGAAATCTGTGATGTTTTTAGAAGTACTTAAGAGCCCAGCATAGATTTATTGATGGTAGCTGAAATGCAAATCAGAAATGTTGTCACAAACATTCCTAAAAACAGAAAAACAAGTATTTAAAAAGCCAAACAAAACGAAATCAAACAAAAAAAGCCACACAATCATTTTTTTGGTTGACATCTAGCTTTCTGAAGAAACTTTGCCAGAACTGTTTCCTTACAAATCTGCTCCTCTGTGTTATTAGTTTGCCTTCCAACAGCACTATGCAGGAATGCAATGACTCTCACATCTGTTGGGCCATTATTATTTCATGTGTGTGGGTGACACTGCCACTTGATGATGCATGGCAGTGACGCATCATGGCCTGGTGGTGGGAGTGGGCTGGCTTCTTCTCTCTGTCACTGGGAGACTCTGCAACTGTGACTCTGCTGGGTGAGGCGAAGAAAAAGAAATGCAGATTACATTTGGCATAGCAGCGCTATAATCAACCTTCAGGGCAAGAAGAAGGATAGAGGTGTCATCATCCATGAGCTGGATGGGGCTCTGAGCAGCCTGATCTGGTGGAAGGTGTCCCTGCCCATGGTAGGGGGGTTGGAATGAGATGATCTTTAAGGTCCCTTCCAACCCAGGCTGTTTGATGATTCTATGATCCACTTGTAAGGCATTGAACAAGCTTTGAAGGCATGAGGAGGACAATATAGGAGGGGTGTGCAGAAACCAGCTGATGATAGCTGACACCACTGAGCAGATCCAAATCAGCTGTGTAGGATTTTGCATCTTGCTTGGTGCTTCAAAACAGAGATTGCTGCCAAGTCTCAAAAATATTCTGTTTCTAGTCTTTTAAGTGAAAAGGCCTAAGTTTGATCTTGGTACAAGAGAGGAAAAATGTGGGGGTAGTTTTCTTTTTCCTTTAATGGATCTCTGTATAGAAGCTGAGTGCTGCATTTATCAATTCAAAGAAGATAAGAAGTATATTGAATAATAAACCTACTAATAATTTCTTTATGTTTTGCATGGATAAAATCAGTTCTGCCCTCCATGCCATTGCAGGCACTGAGCATGCAGCTCTCATTTTGGGTTTTACCTTACAATGCTGCATGTGAGTGCTCACATGTCACTCTGGAGCATTTTGTTGCCAGTGATTTAATGGGAACACCATTGTGACTGTGTGCACTACCCTGTGCCAGCTCTGCCATAAATATGGAGGGAGGCATGAGTCCCATGAGAGTTACTTTTATCCCTTAAGTCCCTCAGGAAAAAGGGGTAATTTTGGTTTCCAAACTCTCTTTGCATTCTTTTGCAGCACTTCTGTTCAAAGGTTACTGTATGTGTTTCCTCTGTGACTCCTACATTAACGGCCTTTATGAACATATTCTCAACCCCAAAAAAATTTACCAAAAAGAGAAAAAAGAGGAAACTAATTAAAAGAAAGAAAAGGTTTATTTAACATTTTACATGAATTTATTTACATTCCTCATGAGTTAAACTGTTCAGCTATGTGACAAAAATAAAAAGAAGTATGACCAGTTCACTTTTCATGAAAATCAATCTTCTTTCTATTCAAATCCTCTGTTATCATGCGCTTTCTGTCTAGAGAGCTGTGAGTATTCTACTTGTCCTCAGCAGAGTTTTCTACAGGTAAACATAGAATAGAAGCTGAATCCATTATTTTGCTGACAGCTGGCTCATTGAGGTTATTATCCTAAGTGTTTTTAACCACTGTTTTTCAAATGCTCATTGTCTGTTTCAGAAATTGCCTCACACGGTTTGTAACATCTCAGCAGAGCAAAAGTTACTCTGGCATCATCTTTATCAAATTTTCCTTTACAGTAGTTTTCCATTTGAGTCTATTTCTCACGCACTAAAAAAATTAATTATGGGCAGATCCCTGGACTTGGCTTAACATTTGCCCAGCCTGAGTCTTGCACTAAGTTGGAAATCCTGAGCTGACTGTCTCCAGCTTTTTGATATTTGAAACCTGGAATCAGCCTGAGGTTTGAACTATCTCTGCCACCATGAAATAGCAATTAAAATGCAATTACTCTTTGGCATTGTATCAGAACTTCACCTATTCTCAGAACTCCTAAAATGCAAGAAATAAAGGGAAATGACTGTGGTGTGTGAGTGAACAGTGATCTAAGCTGCATGGGCAGTGTGTAAATGAATGTGCTCTTCTCCCACTGCCTTCTAAATCAGGTGTGAAGGCAGTGGACTGCTAAAATGGAGAAACTTCACTTAATGATGTTGCCTTGTCCTAGCCTGCTACAAGGTAATAATGCAATTAGGAAAGGCTGGCTGACTAATAAGCACACTGTTGTGGGCTGTGGGAAGGTGTTTCTTACCATCTCTCAGAAAATGCAGGCAGCTTTTCTGAGCTGTACAAAATCACATCCTTGCCAAGGCCTGTGTCTTAACTGTCTTTTAAATTTTTTTTTTTAAAGAAAACCAGAGCTCCTTGTTGCTGAGCCCTAAATGACAGAAAATGGCATTTGGTCATGTCTGCTCCTTGCTCCACGTCATCCTTCCCCTGACATAACTGCTGTGATCAGTTTAACCCCCCAATGAGCCTGGGACAAGCATAAACTTGTGGCTGGAGTGGAAACCTTATCTGTGCAGGGCTGAAGCCTCATCTATCAGGACAGTCCTGCTGATCCAGAGCAAACCAACTGCTCTTCTAAATGTCTTTGAACTGGGGAAGGGGGGGGTGGGGGTGGTAAAACAGTGTAAACAAAGCACTCCAGCCATATTTCTCCCTATTTTACTGAAGGATGAGAGGTCCAGGCCTCAGTGTGGATCTTTTCACACAATTCCGTTACTTTTACCAAAGCAAGAGCTGGAAGCTCCTTTTTTGGGGAAAGCTGTACATCTTGCACAGTAGCTTGTGTTTTCAAACCACTCTGGGAGATTTCAGACATGTATCTTCCATTTGCTGTAATACACTGACTGTAATGAAAGAACTGTGTCTGAATCCCCCAGGCTGCTTTGGAAGCCCCACCTATAGAGTGTGATTTAAAACCCACTGAGATCTGATCTCTCCACTGATATCGGTGGGTCCCAAAATAAAAGAGGTTTCTGTATTGGATGTGCCTGTAAATGCAGGATTTCAGCCAGTTCACAGTAACCCATTCCTCATTTCAGGCAGAATTCAGTCAAGTAGTGGCATTTTCCGGGCTGCTGGGTATTGAAACAGCCACAAATACAGTGAAGTCTTTAGGGCAATCACTACTAGAAATGGATCAGGGAAGGGGGAAGGTTGCCTAAGAGGCATTCATTGGCATTACAAGGATTGAAGAGGATGCCCAGAAACATGGGAAAGATTTTGAGATGGTAACTTAAATAAATGTAAAAGTCAGAAATATCTTTTACACCCTCTTCATACACAGCTTAGTTTCTCAGCTATTTTTCTACATCTGGAACATCCAAGATTAGCTTCAGCTAGTAAGAGAAAAGTAGAGGACACTGATATTCTCAGTTGTACAGAAAAGCTTTTCAGGGACCTGTTTGCTTTCACTTTCAATTTAGGGTTAATCTGCCTGTAGGAAAGATTCCCCCACAGAGAACAGGAGGGACTGTTTTAATTTGGAAATGTAAGAAGGGAAAAGGAATGAGGCCATGAGAAAAGTAAAGTGTTTGTTTTTCCTTTGTATGTGGGATGTGGTCCTCTCTCCCAAGTCACTAAAATTTTCCCTGCTGTTTACAGGGACAGTGGCAGTGCTGCCTGATTCTTCTGCAGGCAGGAAGATACTGCTTTGATGTCCATGAGCACCCAAAATGAAGATATTGCCCTCTCTGTAGGCTGCTGGGGAGCATTTGGTATGTTTAAACCGTGGAGAATATAAGACTTGATTTTGTGGGTCTGTGGAGCACTGCAGGGAGACAGCAAAAGTGCTTCTTATGTTCCAGGGAATGGGCTGGGGGCTCAATGTCTGTGGCTCTGGCTGTGTTCACAGCAGAGAGTGTTGTGTGACTGTGCAGCTGCCAATTGATATATTGAAGAGTTTAATTAATCCTTTAATAGACTAAATCACCACAGCACTGGGACTGTCCTTAGCTCCAGAAGGTGGCTGAACCCCAGAGAGTATAGTTTAGATTATGCTGAATTTCTTGCCAGCCCTTTTAGAAAAGCAAGAGCAGGAGAGTTAACAGCTGTGTTTTGCAAGAAGCAGGCAAGTTTTCCTTTTTAACAAAAGTTAACTTTCAAAGTTATCTTTTGGATTTTAATTTGTCTTTTTTTTCCCCATGAGTTTTCCCATTCTGACAAATCAGTCACACTCATCTAGTGGAAATCACTAGATGGAAACTGTTTCTAGTGGAAACGACTGAGAACGGGGCATCATTGTCAGTAGGTATCTGCAGGCTGAGGTCATGGTCTTGTGAACTTAAACTATGCAAATATGATAGAAACGAGTTCGATCATCAGGAAAATCCATGAATCACTTGACAGGTCTGAGTGTGTGGTGCAGAACAGAGAACCCTCATTTCTATGAAAAGATGACAATATTTTGAAGAGTTCCTGTGTTTCCAGGCTTTCCAGAGGGACCTGGAGCAAGCAACTGTACCTATTTGGGGAGTTGATGTTATGTTCTTTAGCCTGTTTTACTGAAAGGAATATGAGTCATTTGAAAATCACAAAGTAAATTAATGACTGTGACTGAAACTGGAGACAGTTCTTTCTAAAACAAGTGCAAAGTTTCTTCAGGCAAGGAGCTAACTTCTCAGAAACATGTTATTACTCCACTGGTGGTGCACAGGCTTACGTGGTCACAGAGTACAAAGTCTTCCACAAAGTTAGAAAACCACGGATGCTCAACTTAGGAGAAATAGCCAACTTGGCAATGCTTACTTTTTTCTATTTGTAATTCTAACTATTCACAGGCAGATACTTTTGGATTTGTCTATGTCTCTGTCTGTGCACACATGTACTTATATTTATACTTACAAGCACCTCCCACACACTTATTGTGGAATATGAATCCAACTTGTGGTTGCAAAAAAGCCCTCATGTTTGACTTGAAGCAGTGGTAAGCTGTCAGAGAATGGTATCATAGGTGGTTATGACAGTCAGAAAACTGAGCTGTTAGAGAGAAATACTATATCCATCTGAAAATGATGTCCTTGCTGGAAAAGTGACAGGATCATAGTTACATGCAGAGTTTGCAAGGAAGTATCCAGGCTTAGGAAATCCCATTATAGACTTCTGGCTGTATCACAATTATTCTCCATATATCTACAGGATTGTTGTATTTGTCTTGTGTATACTCTGGATTAGATGTCACAAGATAAAAACTAGTTCTAATCTGTTGACTTTAACAGACCTATCCTAATTCATGTCAGCTGATTATGTGTTGTATAAACATAAAATTAAGATCAATGTATATCTTGTTTCTAAGGTATTTAGGTGGTTATTCTGTAATTCAAGCTATCTTTAAAGTCTCAGGGTGATGATAGACCTTCTAATTTTTCTGAACTTTCTCAAGTCCAGTGATAATATTTACCTGTGTGCCTGGACAACACAATTTGGATTATAGCTTTGCTATAGCATCAACAATCTTGATTCTTTCTGAAGATACTTATTTAGATGGCTCAGAAAACTGCTCTTAATCCATATGTATCTTATCCCTAGATTCAAAAACCTGCTGTTAGTAACAAAAGACAATTATTTTACTTGTTCTCTAGGTAGGTTTGCTGTTTGGGACTTCCTCCACATCCCTGTATACACATGGCTAAAATCAGCTTTTTTTTTCTTAGCTCCACCAGAGCAGAGATGCAAATTTGGTACATCAGAAGATAGTGCTCTTGCTTTCATTACTAGTTCTGCCACAGAAAAAAAACCCAACCCAAAACCTTAAAAAACCACCACATTGTCTTTTTTTTTTCATTTCTGTGGCTGTTTGGTCTAAACTAACACACGGAGAAAAGCAATAAGGTGGATATTGACTGTAGGGGAAAGAAAGCACCTGCTCATCAATGCTCCCTCATATTACTCTTGCTAGATTTAATTTCAGACTATCCAATCTTTATCCCATCTCAAATATCTCATTTCATCTGAAGTTTGTATGGTATTACAAGAAGGAAGGGCCAGAGTCTAACATTTATAGACAAAGTCTTGTAGCCTTTCCTTCTCATCCTTGTTTTTGTTAATTCCCTTCCTGTTTCCAGAGAAGCAGAACCCTTTCCCAAACAGCATTGCTGTGAACAACAACTCGAGGGCTGAGTCATGTGCCAGCTCCTGCGCCAAGTCCCTGGTAGGACAGGGAGCTTTAAAACCATCCCATTGCTAATCAAACAATCTGGTGACATCCTGCCAGCCCTGTCCTTGTCATCTGCTGCTCCCTCTGCACGCACATTCGATCAGCTCAGCATCACATTCTCCCTGCTGTGCACAAAGTTCCTTTTCCTTTGCTAACAGCCAAAGGACAGATTTAAAACTCTTAGCTCATCTTATCTGGCTCATGACAGATATATTCCCAAATTTGTCTTGTAAGTCACTTTTTTTTAACTAGAAATGACTTTTTACAATGGTTTTATATCTTTCTAACCTGCTGCTCTGTTTTTCTACCCCAGGTTAATTTTCCCAGGTTCTTTCTTAGGGTTTGATTCTGAAAAGGGGTGCAATTTGCCTTTAGGGAAGTGGTAAAGGAGACAAGCACATCCCACTCCTTTCAGACCACAACTGCCTGTGTTTAAAACTTGTCAAGTACTGGGTCACGGTAGGGAAAGATCTGTCCCAAAATACAAACACTACTAGAGGATATATGTAATGAAATTCATTATCTTTTCCTGAAATAGAGAGTGGTATCTTCTCCTTGTGTACAACAGCTCCGAGAGGTTTAGTTGCCTCTCCACCTCCTTACTCTACAGTCATTGTTCCCTTCTTGCCTCCCCTTCCAACACAAAAACACAGAGCAGGAGGAAGATTATGAAAGCAAAAATCCCCTTAGACAATGCAGATCAAGGATGAAAAACTAGTGCTCGTAAAGCATAGCTGGAATCATTCCCACGGGCAGGGAAAGGTCAGTGAGTGTGAATGCCTGTGGAGAGCTTGTCCATAGGGATTGATAATTCTGAGCGACACAAGATCTCCCAAGTGTATGCAGCAAAAGGAAAAGTGCCTTGAAAACAAGCGGCTCATTTCTCTTTTGGGCTGAGGCCACCCTGTCAAGTTTTGAGATCACAAACAGGGCTAAAAAATTCATTTGATTATGTTACTATTAGAAGCAGGTCACATGGGTACTTAGCCTCACAGGGCTGGACATCAGGCATCTAAATATTCAAACAGTTATGGATGACAGGCATCAAATCAAGTTTCTGAGGCAGTGACTTTACAATCTAAAGAGGGATAATTTTCCAAGCCTAGTAAAAGGCTGAATGTAAGAGTTTAAACCCTTTTAATAAGTATATGGATTAAGTGTTTTTAGGAATTGTTGAGTTCAACAATTGCTGCTTCATTCATCACTGATACTACCTTAGGTAATAGAGCATGTAGTGGTTGTGCTGATATCAGTGTGTTCCACTCCTTTGCTCTGGTTTGAACCAGAGCTCTGTGTGTGCCACTGGTCCTGTGCTGCTCAGCATAGCAGAGATCCTCCTAACATTTACTAGGGACAGAAATCCCTTCCTGATCAGCCCTGTGCTGCCATAGTTGTCAACCACCACCATAATGAAGTGTTAAGTGATGGTGACTGACGAAGGTGAAGTCCTTGAGAGACAAACAGTGATTTTTCACTGGTTATCCTTAGAGTGCTTTATCTCTAAATGCTCCCTTTGGGTACTTGCTTCTTGCTGGTTATCTACAACCTGGTCATCTACTCCAGCTTGGAATGGTGGTCAAGATACTGTACATGTGTGTCATATATGTCATAATCAAATGGAAAGGGGATAACTTCCAGAGGACAGTTCTTGACTTTTCAGAGGTTTCTCTTTCTATGGACAATAGAGGTAGTCGAGAACAAAACTAGGTATCCAACCTGCAGCCAGCTGGCCAGAGAATCACCTAACTTCTAGGTGTCTAAGTGAAATATATGCCCCATTTTGACAGCAGATTACTCGGGGTGTCACAGATGGTTCCACACTTTGCAGTGCACTTTTTTGTCAGGGTTTTGGTCAGCTGCCTGTTTTTTTTATCCTGCAGCATAGGGTAAACTCTTTAGTTCCATTTGATTCAAGGCTATGGAAGGGGAAGGACTGTAATGCATAGAAAGTCAAGTTAGTCTTCCTTCTGGGGACTTTAAAATAATGGAGCAAGAGTTTTTCCAAGAAGATCCAATGAACAAAAGGCAACGTGTGCCCATAATGAAGCAGTTACTGGAAGGAGCAAGAAAAACCATAGATTTTCAAGTACTGCTCTCTTTTGCCTTGGGTTGAAAAGGTAACGAAATATGATGTCTTGCTTTCTCTGCCTGTGTGGCACGTTCCTGGCAAGTGATAATGCATCAAATACATTAAGAAGCATTATAAGATCATTTTTGGTAGTTAAAATTTGTTACATTTTGGATCATTAAGCAATTCTCTACTTAGCATTGTCTTAAAAGAAAACACATTAAAAGGCCATCAAAATTGCTGGTATCACATTTGTTATCTGAAAATAGTGGCTGGCGCTGGAGACAGAGCTATTGGATTTTGGCAAATTAACCTCACAACTAATAACAAATGCTGTATGTTTGCTGAGAACCTAGTTTTACAACTTGATTTATAGAAGCAAATTTCTCTAAAAATTTCAAGCTTGCAATGCTGGATACATGTAGAATATAAAGTCCTGCAAGGTAAGGGCAACTTTCCTCCACCCAGGAACCTGGTTTTGTTGAAGAGCACACTAGAATGACAAATGTGTATTTCCACAACTTTGGGAAGGCTGCTTTTCCAACTTTCAGAGGTTTTAAATGCGTATTTGTGGGGTGGGAGGGAATGACCATAGCCTCAGAGGGATGTTTCCTCTATGCTTTTCTCCAGTTTGAAGTCATAAAATTTTAACACCCACTAAAGCTCATCCTGCAGCAAGGAGATCCATAACTCTGCATTGTGTGAAGAATATTTTTCTTTGTTTTAAACCAACTTCCTGTTAAAAAACTATAAACACCTCGTAGTCCGTGTTTTGCTGGAGGCAAACCTTTCATATTCCACACAAGATTTAATAGGCCTCTATCCTGCAGCACCTCCTTCCTCACATCCATTCATTTCCAGAGTAGGCACTTAAGGGATATAATCCTTTTTCATGTCAAACTACTCTACACCTCCATAAAAGCACTGAAATCCTGTGAAATTACCCAGGTGAGGGGGAGTTCAGACATAAAAAATATTGAATATGGAACACATCCAGAAATCCTGATAAATGTTATAAACTAACACATTTTCTTTGCTCCCGTGTGAACAATTAGCCACATCTTATGAGCAAGATGAATAAGAATATGAATATGTTCTAGAGGAACTACTGCATAGTCCACTGTGACTCTCTTCTGCCATCTGACTGTCTCAGAGCTACTGTGGCTGCCTATCTGGGAGGACTAAACCATGGGCAGCATTGTGATCCCATGGGAATTGGAGGTAAGATGATTTTAGCCACAGGGAGGACACTGCTCACAGCTGGTTCAAGACACACAACCTGACTGCTCTCAATCAACATCGGTGACTTGTCTGATTCTCCAGAGATTGTAGGCCATGGGACCTGACTTGGGCTGAAGGTCCTCCCAGGTCCTTGTCTCACAGAGCCTTCCTGGCCCCATCAGAAGCTGAACAAAATTTCTTTAAATGGACTACTCCATTTCACCTCTCCATAGAATAATCAGAGAATCATCAAGCTTGGAAGAGATCTTTTAAGATCATCAAGTCCAGCAGTCAACCCAGCACTGCCACTGTAACCCCTAAACCACACCACCTAGCACCAGATTCAGATGTCTCTTAACTCCTCCAGGGTGTTTTGGTGTCCGTCATTTTACAGACTAGTCTGCCTTTGAGTTTCTCACCCTCCTGAAGCACCGATTCACTTCTCTTCTGGAAGATCCTGCACAAGAAAGCAGATACTGCTCTCTCTCTGAGCTACCTTGGAACAGAATCTGGAAGTGGATTCAACGCTGACTCTCTTTAGCATAAAATAAAAATATCAAACTAAAGTGTGGAATGAATGGATTTGAAATTACAGTAAGACGATATCCCCTGTAGCTGTGTATTTTGCACTTACACACCTGTCACTGAGTTGCAGCCGCTTCTGGGACAGGGAGTGAGCCCCACTGAGCGAGCTGCCAGAGCAGGATAGAGAGGTGGAATAGAAAGTTAGAATAGAAGCAATAGGACAAAACTTTTTATGGCAGCACGGAGAACTTCAAACCTTGTTGAGCCTGTGCATCTTACAGTCAGTGAACATTTAAGCTGTGTGATATTTGATATTAATTTTTCTAAACATGCAAAGAGTCACATAGATGCTTTTGAAGCTGGAGGAGTTTACACCAGAGCCTCAGTTCTGTCAGCCATTGCCCATTTTTACAGGAACTGCAGAATTTTACTTTTTTACACTTTCAGCAACTACATGAACACAAACAGGAAACTTTCTGCTTTTTACACTTGCCACGAAAAGGAAAGATGGTCAGAAAAATTCCCATACCTGAGCATTAAAGAAACCCACAATGGACATTAAAGTGCACTTTTACTGTTTTGAACATCCAAGAGCAGCTCTTCTGCAAATCCCATCTCACCATATGGATAATTCTCTCTCTGGTGTTCATTCCCACTTTACATACTTTTGTAGGAGATGGTCTCTGGATGTACAGGTCTCAGCTATGACTCAAAGCAAATATTGTGTAAAACCCTGTAGATTAAACAGCACTGATTTACTCCGAAAACCTCTCAGGTCTTGCTGAACAGCTGAGGAACTGAAAAGGGTGCAGATGGAACTGGCTGACTCAAGACTACACCCTAGATTGCAGCCATCATGTGGACCATGAAACACGACAGCCAGCAAACACATTGCTCACATTATCCAACTGGGAAGAAGTTTGATTCAACACCTCATGAAGAAGATCAAAAAGTTTGCATCTAATACCCAGCACTGAAGAAAAAATCCCCCAGAAAGGATTTTAAAAAAAAAGATCTCCATTCCAAACTTTTCTGTAGAGAGTAGGGTATTTTTTTCCCTTGCGGGGAAAAAAAAAAAAGAGTAAATGAAAAATTTTCTATATTTTTTAATTGTAGAACAACTCCCTAACAGGTTAAAAGTTGAAAAATAGTCAGAAATTGATAGACAAAATGTTTTCTTTGGAAAGTAATGTCATCACTTTTACATAAGTGGATGGAATGCTACTTTAAAAGTGAAAAGCAGCACTTAGCTGTGCATGTCCTACTCCTACCTACTCTGTCAAGGATTTTATAATGATTTTTAAGTGGAAAAAATAGTGTAAAAATGACCTTTTGCAAATGAGAGTATTAAATTAGTGTTTTAAGCAAGAAGGAAAACCACTTTTTCCTATAAAAACTCATTTCAGCAAGTCATTATTACACCTCTTACTATTAAAATTGCATTTTGGACTTGTCAGGAGGGGAATTAGTTCACTTTTCAGTATTAATACCCAACACTGCAAATCATTTTCCTTCTGAAATAGTGCACCAAACATTGGACAAACCCCTGTGTTTCTTTCATAGCTCAGCACTATGGAGGCATAAAGGCAAAATTGGCCAAAGATCCAACTCAAAGCCCATTAAAAATCAATGAAAAGCTTTGCAATGGGTTTCTGGTATGGGTTACCTCCCCACTGAGTACAAATGAAATTAATCTGTCAGGCAACAATAATACAGTGATATAATTAACTTGCTTAGAATACAATCATTTAAACTTTCATTAAAAGTGATGAGTTTCTTTCAATTATGTTGCCAAGATGCATTTTGTTGTTGTTTGCTTGTTTGCTGTTGAAAAAGGCAATAAATCCTTTTTTTGGTTAATTTCCCCCTGGACTGGGGATTGTTTCTGTAATGAAGTCCAGCTTCCAGGGTCATGCTTGAGAATGTAGTGACAAATAGGGACATCAGTAGAACAGGGAAATAATGGCCATTTTCTTAGTGGAGCCAGAAGCACGCACATTTCACCCAAAAGTTAATGAGAACTTGGTGCTGTAGTGATTCTGCCTGAACACCAGTGCCAGTGGTAAGCTGGTCGTACTATGAGAGATTGAACAAGCTTTGCAAACAAAGATGGGCTGGTGAGGGGAATGCTTGGGCCCAGAATCTGGAGAGACCATGGCTCTGGGCACCTTTGTTCTGAAAAACTCCCTGACAGACAGGATGATGTCTTGTACCTCAGGATTTCACTGGGCTTTGGAAACTCAGTAGTTCTCATTGACTTCTCAGTCCCGTGGTTGAGTTGTGCCTTCTCTTGGGGCAAGAACTCAAGAACTAGAAATGAGCAGCAACTGCCTCCTCTGCTGCAGTCCTTCCCTTCTCAGCAGAATCTCAGGCCACTTCTGACTGTCTGCTTGTGACTTCTTTGCAGCCTGAATCTCACATCTCACCAGGGTGACAGGGAGGTGGAGGGGTTTGCTCTTCTCCTGACTACACAATGCTCCTCTCCTGTGGATCTTAATGACAATTACAGAGGAGAGCTGGACCAAGCCACAGATGGGCAAAAAAGGGCATTAAATAAAGATGAGACTGGATCAAGCACAGCTATGAGAAACTTGGCAGGTTTGATTCCTGCAGGTTCACAAGGGCATCTTCCTCTGTGATCCACTGAACAGCTGCCAAAGACAGAAGTCACAGGGGCAGTTTCAGCCTGGGCAACAGAGGAAGAGAGACCAACTGCGTGTGAATTTCCCTTGTATTCACTTCCTGCCACATTTTTATGCACATCAAGTTTTATACTCTTCCCCCCTTTCTTTTACTTTGTAATCTCTTTTTTGAAAATATCAAAACAAAATTTACAGTTTTCAATAGAAGACAATAGCCCAGAATAGAATATAGTCAGCTTTCAGAGAGGTCTAGATAGACTGGTTTTGACTTCATAAACTAACCACAGATATTTCTTTATTCTTTGAAAAATCTAAGGAGCAAGATGCCTGAAGGTGTAAAGATTACACAATACTAACAGTTGGAAAAAGAGTCAGATGTATCTTTAAGCATAAACATTGTGCTGAATAAGTAGAGATCTTGTAAAGAATGAACTGCAGAGTGTGGGGAGGAATTTATTTGTGCTGATCTGGAAGAATTTAGAGAGATGGAGCAAAGGAGTTAAAAAGTGCATATATGCATTTTTAATCTGAGCGAACTTATTCTGTTTTCACATTTTTTAGCAGTTATTTTAATATAAAAATCTAGCTTAATTTTTCATGGAGTAAAATTGCCATTTGGATGGCAAAGAAATGAACCATAAAAGTTCCAGTTTGAGAAAGTTGACATAAGAAGTCATCATGTCCCTGCTAGTTCTTTCCTGCCTCTTCCTCACCCCCAAAATATGCCATATGACACATTCAGTCAAACACCTTCAGTTGCTCTGGAAATCCATTTTTAGGTGAAATTTCTATTCATCTGAGAGGGTTTGCTTAGGTCACCCAAATCTGGTATCGAATGTGCAGTTCTGCTTTGTTCTTCTAGACAGCAAGCTCCCCATAACATGGACAAGTCCCCCAGTGCATTGCCAGTGCCTTACCACCCCCTCCAAAGGAAAAGTTAGTGTCCTTTGCTTGGCCAGGTGCTGCTTTGTCTGGTACCCACAGAGCGCTGAGCTGTGTAAAACACACTTCCAAAATAAAAGGACCAGGCACTGAGTATTAATCCATTTTTGTAGGTGTGAACGAGCAGGATGGACTTCAGTGCCAGAAGAAAAGAGTAGGATATCTTTCCTTAAAGCCATCAGAAAATCATTGCAGATTTCACTTTTCAGCTTCATCCTCATGTTTGCAGGAGCCATCACTTACAGGTCTAATTTAAATAGCTCCTTGCTCTGTTTCTTGTCTTTCCTGGTCCTTACTTTTAGTCCAACTCAGAAAGCAGCGCTTACTCAGGTGTGCTATTTTGCAGTGACCCCTATTAAAAATGGAATAACAAGATGAGCTGGCAGAAGTGAGCAAAAACTACAGTGACTGGGCATTCTTCAAACATTCTTCTGCCCTGGTGGATACTTGTAAGAAGGGTAAAAGATACAATTGACCTTTTAAACTCTGATTTAGGTCTCTTCTGCTTAGGATTCCCTGAGGATCTTCCTTCATTCTGTGCAATCTTTAATGTATGCAATGGTTGGCAAGGAAATGCCTTGTTATATCTGGCTTAGTATTCAGCAAATATCCAAAGGGCTGAATGCTACTCTAATTAAAACCTATCTGCCTCAAACTTCTCTATGCATCAGCTTTCCTCTGTGACTGCTCTTTATGCCTTGGCATTATCTCAGATGTTATCCCACCCCATCTGCTGCTGGTGGACTTGTTACCAGTTCAGTAGGTCAGTGTGAATTTTGCAGGGAGCAGCAGGACCATGGACTTGTCTGAGGGGCTCAGTAAACACAGGGCTTTTCTCCACAGAGCTCAGGGTCTCGAGAGCAAACAGCACTGGGCTTGCAGCTTGGGGCAAGGTAACTGAGGATGAGGGGTGAAATATGCTGCCATTATTCTGCTCCAGGGCAAAGCCAGTCTCCGTGGCAGAGCTGTGAGCAGAAGGTGCCCAGGGCTATGCAGCCACTTCCAGTGGAGCACTTGGTGTGAAACATGCAGGTGAGATGGGGCAGCTTTTGTTTCTGGACTCGTTTGGTGGTTAGAGGTACAAGATAGGCCTTCCCTAGACATGGCAAATACCACATGGGGTTCTGTGTGGGTTCTGAGTACAGCTTGAATGCATATGGAATCACTGTCCTTTCTCAAATCCATTTAATCTCCTATGATTGAATTTGTATCTTTGTTGTGCTCCCTTTGAAAAAGCCCAAACAACACTTTTTCCCCACTATTTATTGTGGTCAAGAGAAAGGGAAAGCTTAGGGTAGAGTATTTCCATGAGGACAGAGGTATTGTCCTCCCTGCTCCCTAGCATCTCCTGTCACCTTATTTTAGCTCACGCTTTCATGGGGAAGTGGGAGAGGCAGAGATCACCAAGTACCTGTCATAGGGTGGTACTGATGGATTTGATTCCTCAGCACTGCAGCCACCTGTGCTGTGGCAATGTATAATTAAAGACAGGAGCATCATCAGGAGCTGTCTCTTGCTCCTAGCTCAGGATTAATGTCAGAGAGGATTGTATCCTCACCGCTTTCAAGCCATCAGCTCCTGTCAGCTCTCATGGGCATCTTGAGGCTTTGTTGCTTCCTCGTGCTTTGAGGCCTTCAGGATTTGAGAAAGAAGCTCAGAAATTATGTCCTTTATTTAAAAGGTTTCTTATCCACCAACTCATTAAATATTATGGTTTTTTTAAAAAAAAGGCTGTCAGGAAAATAATCCGACTGACATGAAGTCTTTAGGCCAAGTGCTAAAATTGAGTAGTGACGTAAGCAATACTGAAATGGAGAGTATATTCGTTTCCTTGTATAACAGACTTATCTAGGTGTATTAATTCACCACGCAGGCACTCCTCTCTAGTATGCCCTGGATGACCTCTTCCCCCAGCTAAGTTGCACACTGAAATTTAACTAAAATGCTTAAGAACATGCAGGGGAGGCAATTTCTTACCAACGCCTCCAACTCGGCACCCCAGAACACATTAGCTTTCCACTATTGTTGTTTTCACACACAAATTGCTCCATTTTCTAAGACTAACAGATTAGCAGAAAAAGCATGAAGCTTTTGCTGAAAAACAGTGAAAATCATTAAATAAGGTTTGGGGCTAGTTTCTTTCTGGGAAAATCCATGCAAAGCATTATTTAGTATTTTGTGAGATTAATCAACATTTGCGTACAGGCTGAGGGGCAAGGTTTAGCTCCAGGTGCTCCCTGGCTCCTCTTTGGCCACACTTGGCAGCCCAACCACTTTGGAGCCTTTACATTGCCAGGGCTGCTGTGGGGTGCAAATTTCATTTTTTCTGGTCAGCTTTATTTTCCAGGCAATTATTTTCTACTTTAGTCTCAGAGTTCTTTGCTTAAATTACAGTAGAAGATATGTTTGAATTTCTTCCACACTTTTCTTTTTCAGTCCTGCCCTGCTGTAACCCTGTAAAACACAGATTTAGGGCTGGGAAACCCATGGCTGAGTTGAGGACAACGGTGGCTGAGGTATTCTCTGAAGGGACCCTGACTTGTTTCGATCCAGCTCATACTTTAAGAGTGCTTGCCACCTTCTGGTTTGGGAAAGGATCACAATTGTTTAACTCTGGCATATTGAGGAAATCCACTGTAAAAATGCTGGTCCTGGTCCTAATTCCCCTGAAATGTTTGAGAGATTTTCAAGATGTCATAACGCTGATTGGAGATTTTTGAAGTGAAAGGATGGATTTTTTTTCTTTTTTCTGTTTTTTTTTTTTTTTTAGTCAGAATGTAGAAATGACATCTGACAAGAAAGAAATAAAAGAAATCTTTTAAATTAAACACTTCATTTGACACTATTGTCACTGTTGGAGAATGCCCTTTAACCATTATGTAAAGTATTCATGAATGCAAGAATAATGGAAAATTAATTTTATAAGTGAAATAGGTACAAATCCTTCAAAAGGGAAAGAACTTTGAAATTGGATTTTTTTTTTTTTCACAAAGCTGCTTGCAGATTTTAACCAGTCTCAGACACTTCTATTCGATCTTGTCAGTTGCCAGCACTCAGCCCAATTTCATCAAGACCACTTAAGAGTATTATACAGGTCATTTGTATGAGAGGAGAGTGTGCATTATCTCTAAAAAAGCCACTTCAAAATTATGGGCACTCAGATAATATGAATAGCACCGCTATCAAAAATCACAGCGTACCTTAGCCAGGCATCTGCAGTTTAGCCAGAGGAAAGCATTCCACAAAACACATACATTTGTGGAAGGGTGGTATATGCTTGTTCTAATGGTTGTCACATTTGCTTGGCTTGATGTAATTCATACTTAATTTCAGATGTCACAGTTCTGTCCAAAAAAAATCGTTTCTACAGAGATCCTAATTGAAGGCACCAGAGTATCTGAAAATATTCCAGCAGTGCGTGAAGCAGAGTGACTAACATGTGCCACTGGATTGTTCAATTTGTTCCTTCCCAGCAAGGGACAATGGGCAGTGAAGCAATTCTTTTTGTTGTGCATTTTAATCACACACACATAGAATTATGTTTATATTGAAAAAAGCATGTCAAAGCCAATGTTCCTCACAGAGAGAGACGGGCAGTAAAGTTTCAATGCTCCACAGTTCTTGGCAGTTCACATTTTGGCAAAAAAAATTGGTTGTTTTCTTGAGTCTAACTTAGTCATGCACATCTTCACACTGCAACATAGTCCCTGTTCGTCTTTGTTAATTAAAGCAGACTTTGCTGTACCCCACCACTGAGCACAGCTTGAACCATGGCTGCAGTCACAGCGAGGTAAGCAGCAGCCATTTGTTGGGTATGGTCCACTAAGGAGATGTGGGAAGAGAAGGTGAAAACTGGAGGAAAGTTGGCAGGTGTGGAAAAGTGATGTGGTGCAGAACTCCTTGCAGAGGATGCCACATCTCTGTGTGTGCAAGAATCTATAGGCAATACATGAAAAGACTGGAAAAAGAATCAAAATGAAGTCAGGGCTTTTAGGCAGCCCCAGCACGGCTTTCGTGCAGAAGAGAAGAGCTGGAGGTAAAAGCTGCCAATTCTTTCTGTCCATCACAGGAAAGCAAAACAGGGTCAGAGCCAGTGGGAATAAAGGAAGAACAAGGAACAAGAGGTCTGTGAGGCACAAAGAACTATTTCTTCACCTTTTAATTTTGCAGCCTAAGTTCATTTACTCCCAGACCTTCACGTGGGACAATGCTCAGAGTTACAATAACATCTTGAGGATGAGCAGCCCAGATGCCAAGGCACAGCTGGCTGAAGAAGCAGCTGGCTGCTCACCCAGGAGACCAAGTGATGACCATTCTCAATTTTGCCCTAATTCATCACAAATCACTGCCAGGCCCATTTTGGAGCTGGGAGGTTTTGTCAGGGTGCCCTTCTCTGACCAGGAGACATGTCAGGTTTGTGAAAAGTGAGAGCATCCCATCCAGGCTAATTTATCCCTCTCTCTCTACCTGGATGAAAAATCAGGGCTGTTCATACCAAAATTCTCTTGACAGAGCCCTAAAACATATGGGGCTCAGACGGAGTGTAGGTTTGAAGGAAATTCCTCCTGCACAGCCTGCTGCTGTGCATGGCAGTGCTGATATCCAGGAGAGCTCTGCAATGGTGTGTGTGAACTGGGTTTTCCCCTCACTTTCAATGCATAAATCAGCATGTTGTGTCTTTGTACTGGCTGAGCCAATTGTCCTGCCTTCTGTTCAGCCATTTGAGAATTACTGATGGGAAACTGTGGCAAACATGCTAACTTAAGAAGCTTGTTTGTTATACCTCAAGCTCCATTCATTTGCTAAACCAAAACAGGACATTTTTCAATGAATATTTGAGTTGACTGTTAATTACAAATCTGGCTGTCCATGTCATAGGCATAACAGTTACATTTGAGCCTTCCCTCACTGTGCAGTTTTTAAATTCAGGAATTAATTCTCCTACCCAAAGGAGATCAAATTTTGTGACTGTGACAATAAAAGCTCCCTGCAGATCTGCAAGATCTCAGGTATCTTCCATCACTACCAGAGTCTATCAAATGAAGACTAAGAAACAAATTTATTTTCCAGAAGTGATATTTGTACCATCCAGAGCAATAAGAAAAAATAAATCTTTGGAGGCTGAATAACCTCTAATAATGACTAAAGTATCTGTACTGTTCACAGCATTTTTTTTTTTACATCCTTAACATGTTTGCTGATTTATCAGATTTATCCATGTAAGTAATTTTTGCTCAATAGATCCCTTTATAACAACTGTTAGAGTATTGTAGAAAGAAAATTTCGTTGCTCTGACTGGTACTAAGTTATGCAGTATGTATCTACTCATTATTTGATTGAATACAATCCGGATTATGAGGACAATATATTTAAGATTCCCTCTTGACAAATGTTTCTCTCTTTTTTTTTTTTTTAATATTTTCTTAAATCAGCTAGTTTCCACGGATGTTCCTGCCAATACACTTGCTCATTCAGAACTTTGGGCTTTATCACAACTGGCTACTTATTTTTCAGTCAAAAATGGACCGATGCAGGACAACAGGATTTTTTAGGGTCAAGCCATAAAAAAGAAATTTTAGCTTCTAGCTCTTTCCGTGCTGTTGAGTGTGCTTTTGTTTTTAAGCATGACTGATCCCACAACTTCTAGATGACATTTGCAGGAGACAAATTACAAAACTGCTGTGGGATCTGTTTGATTTCTCAGCACATGTGAGGCAACATGAGAGGAGGTACCACAGCATGGTAAAATACCATTCCCATTAAAGGAAGGAACATAACTGGATTTATCTTGCCATGCTGTTTGCAGCTGAAATGGAAAAGCCTAACAGACATTTAAGGCCATTGGATGATGCCAAATACATGCAAACGTTGCTTGAGATACCTTCTATCTGAAGACTTCTGCCAGCTGTGACATATCACAGAGGTGAAAGGATGATTAAGTGTCAGTGAGTGTAGCCATCAGCCAAAAGCTTCCAGATAAAATAAAGCTCTCTTTCACAGCAGAAGCAATGTACCTGTCTGTATTGTGTTTAACATTGCTACTAAAAGGCTGCACTGCTTTCAAGCACAGGAGTGATAGCACCTGAATTTTTATGTGTGAAGGATAGTTTCTACTGAGCACACCCTAAAGCCCCTGGAACTTCACAGGAACATCCATGCAGGCCCTGAGGAGAGCTGTCTTGAATATGAATACATTGCTTGCATGAAACCTATGTATGTGTGCCTTCCTTTAGGCATACATAAGCACAGATGGAGAGAAAAAAGCTCCCCNTTGTTTGGCCTTATTACTATTTTCTTCTGATAGTTGAAAAATTGTGTTCATAATTCCTCTAATTTCATGAGAAAGTTATCAGTTCCTTTCCTTTAAAACAAGCCCAGAACTGATAAACAAGTTAGTTTGGCATTTTTTTGTGTGGAGTGTTTGCCTTCCTTATCTTAAATTCAGTTACTTTTCTTTTACGGGAGGGAGAAAAAGATACTCACTTTTCCCTCACTTGAATCCAAACTTGGATTTTCTTGGCTTTGCAAAATTTCGAAATTTTTTTGATGCTAGCTCAAAAAAATTAACATTTTTCATCCGTGTCTACAGCTGCATATATGTGTCCAAGTGCTTTGCATAACTCTCAGCAATTTACAGGAAGATCAAATTCTTCATGAGCTGACAACTGGAAATCATTATCATGCACCGTGGAGTGGTGTGCTCCGAGCTCACCATGCCCTGATCCTCCTGACCTGAGTGGGTAAGGTTGTGAAATATGAGTGAGTCCATGCTGGAACTGGTGCTTAGAAGAGTTCTATGATTTCCATATTTTTACGGACATAACGGTGTTCTAGCCAAGACTTCCCACGCAGAGACATGCCAGAGGTTTCAGCATTGCCCAATAAATTAGTACCAGGCTCATAATTTGATCTGGAGTCCTCAAGAGGTAAAGAGGACACCATGGCTCTACGCAGTTAATTAGGTGATTAGTGACCTCCACCACTTAAGCAAATATTTTCACTTATTTACCACTAGACTATCCCTGGTTTGATAACTTTTCCAGATTAAGCAGACTTGCACTGCACACTGTTTTCTACACCGTGACTGCAGAAAATACTGCTCTGAGACAATCCCTCTAGGCAGGACCTTCTAGTTGCTTCAGACACTCAAGGTTATGTCTCTGTAAGGTGTTTTTCTGTGTGATCTGGATCTACAGGTCAAGATAACTTTAATTTGGAGGTCTTTTGCACAACGTAGATCTACTTTCTGTATAAATTGTATCACATGATTTAACTCACCATACTGCAAAAATTGAGCTTTCATGTCCTAATTCATTCACTTCTTTCTGCTCTTTTTTGTGCTGTTTAGGTAAGGCAAGAATGATAGAAAATGAGAACTGGATTTTTTTACTTATCTCTGCATCACCTTCAGCTATAACCTACAGAGTTCAAGAGGCATTTGTAAAATTCTTAAAGAGACTTCCCATGTTCTTAAGTAGTTACACTAATTTGTTTCCTGAATATAATGCCTAAATCCTTCTTTGGGATCCCTGTTTTCCATGATGTCATAACATAACATTTTGCAGAAGAGTTTTTTGAAGTGATTTGAATAGGCCAGATGATAACCAAGTGATGCTAGATCCCTGTGCATCATAGTCTTGCCCTTATCTTTAGTTAACAGAACACCAGGCTTTGTCCATAACTAAAAATGACTTTTTACTTCCCCGATACTGTTTGATGAAACATACACAACAGCATAACCCTCAGGCAGAATCACCCCCAAACAATCTGCCTAGGAACTACCCCTTTTTGCTAATAATTTCCCATTGATAGATCTCTTTTAGGATTTTTCAGTCACTTCTTTGTCCATACACTGTATTCTTCATAGGTTCTGATGTTTAATCGAACTGAGACAATTTGATTTCAAACACTTAGAAAAAGAGTAACATCATGGAAAGTACAACTGGGGGAAATAAAGGGATGACCAATTCTTTCCCACATCCCAGACAGAATCAGCCCTACCAATACCTCATTCCAAAACTATTACATCTTGAGAGGTACCTTTATCATCCAGTTGTGCATTCTTGTCAAAGTACAAATTAGGTTTTGCGTGACAAGACCTCTTTTCCACAGAGCAATGTTGATTGACAGTATATATTTTTCTTCCTTATGCATTACATTTTTAAAAATGTCTTCTCATTTGAAGTGTTCATGTTTGAACATCTTTTCAAATGTAGAAATGAATAATCTTCACTCTGCACTGCAAGAAATTTCATCTGCTTCCAACTAGATATGATCAGGCTTTTAATCTCTAGCCACAATTACAGCTTGATTCAAAGATCATTAAAGCCAGCAGGAGTATTTGCAATTATTTAATAAGCCAGGTCTTTTCTACTTTTTAAAATGTTAAAATAATTGTCAGCTACTTAACCTAAAGAGAAGTTCCAAATGGGTAAATTTCATTCTACTGGGACAAAATAAGACCTGGAAAAGCTGGCAACAGCTGTCTTTTCATATTCAAATGCCAAGATAACGTTAGAGAATTAGATTCCCTCTTACAGTAACAGCCTACAAAACACCCTTGGCTGCTGGAGAGAAAGACATGAGCAGAAAGCAAAGTTTGTTGGTAAGAAGACCAAAGCCTCAGACTAAAAAGCATCAGATAAAAAGGATCTAAGAGACAACTGTATGCCTCAGATATTGTTTTCATGGGGCAAGTTTGTTTCTTAGAGATATATATTCTAAGGACACTGGATAGTCTCTGAACCTGTCTTGTATTACCTCAGAATAAGCTTTCTGAAAGCATCTTCGTGTGAAAGGCCAAATACCCCGCAAGATTATTTTTTCAGTCCTCACTATTCATTACCCTTGTTGTGTTGCAAACACATCGTATTGCAAACTAGAGACCTTTACTAAATTTTCTGTTTATTTGTTTGCTCCCAAAATTCATCTGTTTGATCAGATCAGCTTTTCCTGAGCAGTTTAAAAGAAAATTAGTCTCCAAGCCCCTAAAGTGACTAACATCTAAAGTATTATTGCCCATTTTCATCTTTCATATGGGGGTTCCAAGATCAATGTGTCACATGCCACAGAAGAGCAGTAGTAAAATAAGCTTCTTTGAAGGCAAAAAGCGTGGTTTTTTGAGAAAGCAATTTCTTGATAGCACCTTTTTGATTTTTGTTTCACATTTTCCTTTGCTATTTGAAAATGAATCTGTCTAACCTTGGTTTGATATGATTAGTTCGCAGAAGTCAACATATGGGGTGGAGAGGGTGAGTGGAAAAGGGCAATTGCCAAAAATGCTACAAGTTTATTACTGAACACATAGCTCCTTACAACTTTAGGCTGTGAAGCAATTGATGTAATTTTTCTAACAGAGCTTTTTCAGCTGTCTGGGAGGAGTGCAGGCTTGGTAATTGCAGTGTTTTCTACTTGGGGTATTGGTATTTGCTTAGCTGGGGTTCTCATGGAAGGGCATGACACTCTCTTTGTGTCACAGGACGAGGACCTTGAAGCTGTGCCCAGGGCGCTGAGCGTGCAGCTGTGCAGTACCCGCTATGTGTATTTCACAAGAATTAACAGGTGGGTGACTTGCAGTTGCATATGTGGGAATTCATGGTCAGTGCACTTGTTTAGGCTGCTAAATGGAAGAGAAAATATTTCATCTGGTAGCCTGATGAAAATAGATAACAGCATCTAAATGTTTGTCAAAAGTACAATTTGTGCCCAGGATCTGCAGAGCAATTCCAGCAGTGAGCAGGATTCAACACACTCCGCTCAGGGCTTCTTGGGCTCTAGAGCTGAAACTTGCTACTCTGAGGATGGTGATCCAAATGCTGGCTGGGACAGGGCTGCCCTGCAGAGAAAGCAGAGCAGACGGAGAGTGCTTGGGTGTGGCTGTAAGGAGTAGAGCTGGACTTGACGTTCCTATGCCAGCCAGAAAGTGAGCAGCAGTTGCTGTCACTTGTGTACCCAAATCCCTCCCGCAGCTGCAGATAGCTCTGCTGCAACGCTGCAAACCAAAAAGCAGAGGCTGACCCTGGTTCCAGCACCATCCTGATAAACTGCTGACCTGGATGTGTGTGTATTTTGGTTGTGTTTATGGTTAGCCCTCAGCCCTTGAGTTTTTTTGCACAGCCTAAAGTACAATCATAAAAAGGAAGACATATTTGCTAAACAAAGATAGGAGTCATGGATATATCTCTCTGCAAGGCAAAAATTATTCTTGTAGAGGCACATTTCAATCCAAACTAATTCAAATGGTTTTATATTTGTTTAGACACAAGTAAAATTAAAATTCCAGATTGCTATTGAACTGTTCATCCTGTTCTTTGTGCTTCACTTTGAATTTTCTGTTTCAATGAAACTCCAAAAGCTCAAAAAGAAGATAAAATATTCTGGTTTTTTAGTTTCTAATTCTGAGTAGGACTAAAGAAACCAAGTTTTTCCTAAAGCATATGACTACAGCTGTTTTTAAAAAAAGCTTGCAATCCCTCTTTCATTCAAAACATGCTCATTTACTGCTATGAAAGTTATAATGAATACAACTCTATATTTCATATCATTCAAATATGAGAAAAAGTATGTGAATTACAGAAGTTAAGTGGATGAAAATCCTGTAGCAGATGCATATAGCATAATTTTGTTGAAGAAGTATCACAGAATCATGCTAAAGTAACAGAGAAAAAAAGACTTACACCCCCAACATCCTAAAATAACAGAACTAACTTGGAATCAAAGAAGAAGAAAGCTGCTCTGGGTGAATTATAGGGTTCCCCCTGGCTGTATTGATCTTTGTTCAAGAATCTTCTCTCTTTCATCTCTTTAGCTGTAAGACCAGGGTTATCTAAGGATCTGCATCTTTGGTGGCATGAGTAGCTTTTTGAAAGGAGTGTTGTAAGACAGATGTAGAAAGACTGGAGAAAGTCTGCTTCTCTTATCCCTCAGAAAAGTTGTCTGACACTTTGAATAACTGTCAAGTCAATATATAGCACAAATAAATTATCTTGTAAAATCTTCAGTGAATATCCTCACAGTAATTCAAATACCTCTCACTAATGAATAAAAAGAGTACAGATAGGCAGATCTCAATGGATGAAAGCTATTACTGAAGAGTAAGAAAAACAAGTCCTATAATAGCTAAATATTTCATCTACTCTGAATGAATGTCTTTGAAATGATGTCTCACTCAGAAACAGATGTTAGAGAGAAATTGAAGTGCTGGTAAATGTCAACAGAGAATCATCAATACCTTATTTTTCTTGAACTCACTTTTGCATGACTTACCCCCTACATTTCCTAGTTGTCATTACTTATTTGATAATGCTGAATTTGTGCTGCCTCATGAACGTACAACTTTCTTTCAGACCTTGTGGTCGACTTTAAAAAATAACTTTATGTATGCTATTTTTAAAATTCCACCCCTACTAAGTTGCTAAATTAGTTAAATACTGATTCAGAGAGATTACAGGGCCCCTTCCCAGAATGGTGTTTCTCTACTCTCCCCTCATTCCAGCCCTCACCAGCTCCAGGTCAAAGCCAGGACATTTGCATTGCTCTCCTCTGGGTGAGTGACCGTGAGTCTGTCTCACAGCCCCCATCTAAGAAACACCTTGCTTGGCCAAACACCGTGGTGCCCGTGCAGTGCAATTTGTCACAGCCCTGACTGGGGCTGGTGAGGCCACAGCAGAGCCGGACAGGCCTTTGGGGAAACAGCCAGATAACAAGCTGATTGCCATTCCTGCTGCTGAGAACAGCACGGAGAACCCATGGATGACTGATGTGATCAAATTCAGGCAATATTTCCTTCCTTTCCTTGTTTTGTTGGTAGTAGAAAGTTCAGTCCCTGAAGGGCACTAACTTATTATTACAGTCAATTGAGTGTACTGAGTGGTTATGTCTCAAAATACCCACGTGAGAATATATTCTAAGTCTTCTTGGGAGTCAGTGAGTAAACTCTGGTGATGCTGACAAGCCCATGGAGAGCTATTAAACGCAGAAATATACCTCTGGCACAGGAAATCTCTCAACCACAATTTCCTGAGGGTTATGTGAGCATTTTGGGAAAAGGAACCTGATACACTCATCTTGTTTTATGTTTTCCAGGAGGCATCTGCTATTGGCCACTGCTTGAAAGGAGGGGCTGGAGTAGGTGGATGCATCATGGAAATCAGAACTACTGATCTCACTTAGTGAAGCTGATGAGAGCTTTACTGAGCACCTTGTTGGGATAAGGCTTCTGTCAGAGCTTTCACAACGGCAAAGTATAATTACCGAAGTAAAAGTTCTAAAATCTGTCAAGTATCAGCATTAGTGATTAGAATTATTCTAGTACTCAGCCAAGCTGTGCATGAACAAGCTATCTTCTTACTAAACCGGGGTTTTCTCTTAAATCACTCTTGTTACTTAAAGACTTCCCTGAATTGCTCAGTTATGGGAAGCACAATCTTAGATTTTCTGATTCTGGTGGATCTGCAGTGTTAGTGCATCCCTATGGCTTAGAGCAAGAGCCAGTACAGCTTTTCTCTGTAATCATTGCTGCAGACAGTGCTCACCTGTGCTAAGGAAGCAGAACCTTCCACGTTGGGAAGGGAAAGGAGAACTGCATGGCTTTTAGTCTCTGATACAGCAATCCCAGACATAGTCAGAAAAAAAGAGTTTTCCAAGGGATGTGGGACAATATGGAATATCAGTGAGGTGGGAAGATGTCTCTCAGGAGAATGGCTGAAAAATTTATCTATGGTCAAGAGATTTGAGATCTGTTTCTGTATGGATAATCACAGATGTTTTCAGAGACCAGATTTTGAAACTAGTTTTATTTATTTTACCCACATGGAGTGAATATGCCAGAAGGTGGATATTGAATTACAGGACATTGAGAACAGTATCAACACACATATATATGTGTATATACATAAAAAATATATACACAAGAATATATGATTACATTTGACCCCTCTTGCAATTTCCACGGAGTTCACAATCCCTGATCAAATTTTAAACCTACAAAACCCAGTATCAGCTAAGCTATCTGGGATGAAATGGAGTTGTTCCTTCTGCAGCGCTCATGACCATAACAGCAAATAAAAATTCAGACATTTAAGAATGCTCAGTCAAATACTCTTGGAAAAAAACCCCAGATATCAAAGAGCAGGCAACCGACTTTGCCCATAAAATTTCTACACTGTTTGTGTTTTGCATTTTTTCCATTCACCCATTGTTCTGTCTTCTCACATGCCACATAAATCCATCCAGTGACCTTCTACCACACATAAAATAAATTCCAGATTTTGGAGCGCATGACCATTTGAAGGGGCACTTGATGTACATCACTGTTTTCCATTTCCACGTGTAAATAAAGTATGGTTACTCCTGGTGCACGGTTTCCATTAAGATTCCTCTTGTGATTGCAAATGCAAAACTGGGAAAACAAACCTACCGTCTCCAAAACAGCTCAGTGCCTCTTGCTTCAGTACATGAGCCAGTCAAGCACATGAAAACACAGATCAATTGCTTCAGATTCAACGCTGCTTCCTCCTCTTATATTGGTTTGGTTTTTCTTTTTCCCCAACAGGTCTAACAGAGCTGAATATACTGTTTATGCTATCCCAAAGCAGATGTCTGTTACTTGAGCATAGTTATAATTTCTATTTGAAATTTATAGAAATTTGCTATTGACTTTGGATGGGAGATGGTTGGGGCTGAAGTTAGTGTGACAGACTGCACTCCTGACTAAGCAATTCCTTGAAGTACACATAAATGCAATGAAATTCAGGAGCAGAATCAGTGACAGTTTTTTGAGGCAGATTGTCAGCAGACGTAAATGTTGGTAGGGTGGCCACAAAACTGCTGTGCAGGTGGTGTCAGTGGACAACAGCACCCTTGTGACTGCCTTTGTAACAAAACTATGCTCTTAACTGTAAGGGTTCGGTGAGAAGACACCCGAATGTTCATACGAAAAATGAAATTACTTTATATGGATCTGATTTAGCCTTGGTCACTTCAGTACCCCATTTCTGCCCACACTTTCTCCCTAAAAGCCATGCCTTCTGTTATGACTCACATGCCACCTGTGAGTGTCCCTGCTGTGGTGCCATTGCCGTATACCTTCCTCCATCATCCATGTAAACACTAAATGTATAACGACCCTTGGATTGTCCCTGACAACCAGGAGTACTTCCTCATATGAAATTATAACTTCAGTTTATCCGCTTGTAAAATGTAGTGAATGGTATTTTCTTCCTTTATTAAGACATTTGAGATTTCTGGGAATTAAATATATGACATAAAAGAAAAGTTGTGGATGCCCCATCCCTGGAAGTGTCCAAGGCCAAGCTGGACGGGACTTTGAGCATCCTGGTCTAGTGGGAGGTGTCCCTGCCCATGGCAGGGGGATTGGAACGAGGTCATCTTTAAGGTCCCTTCCAACCCGAACCATTCTATGATTCTATAAAAACCAGGACCTTTCCTTTGTGTGTATCTTGCCCGTACTCCCCTTCTCTCTATACAACTGTTTGCCCTTTATGTGCTCAGTGGAGTGAATTCCTCCCTTACAATCATAAGTCTGAATTAGGTCAGAGACCTCCAAACCCTTGGTCTACTTTAGAGCTGTGCTATTTAATGTTGAAGTGGAGCTGAGCATGGATCTGGACAAATCGTATATTTCTCTTCTTGAAAAACATGGATTTTTATGTTTGTATTTTTTGAGTACAATTGCCGTGAATTTTACACAGTTAATCTAAAATAGTCACAGGAACTGGCATGACATTTCAGGAAACTTTCCTATTTAATGGCACACTGTGCAGAGTAAATAACCAGGCCCTCTTCCAGTCCACTTTACAACCCACTCAGGTTACAAGGTTGGCTCACACAACAACTTGCTCTGGGCTGAATCATCCACAGAGCCTGAACTCACTAACTCTGCAACTGCAGTTATAATTTTCTAGGACTGGAGCTAAACTACCAGGTTTCATTGCCTCAGAGACAGCAAGAGCCTTATCAATCTCCTCTGCACTTCAGCCAACAGGAAGAAAGTAAAAACCATCATCATATCAAGTGTAACCCCTGGCAGAAAAAGCCCTGGATCTGTTTTGTCAAATGTGTAAGCCTCACTTGTCCATTTTACTGAACAGCATCAAAAATCAGAGAACATCTTCAACAAGTGCACCTGATTTCTTGAAGATTAATTCACACCAGTCTACAGCTCATGCAAACCTGTGTGATTTATCTCTTTAAAACAAGACAAAAAAGTGCTTTTGGTTTCAGAGACAGTGAAGGCAGTGAGAGACAGAACAGGGACTAAGGGATCCTGTGATAAGGGTGTTGTGTCAGCTGAATTTTAAAGCAGCCACATAAAACCTGAGCAATCTCCTAAAAGCTCAGCAGACATGGGGTAAGCTCTGCAGGAATGCTAAAAATCCAGTTATTTACAAATATATTCCTTGCAAAGGTCAAAAACCGCTCCAAATTAAATTGTTCACCATTAAAAGTAGTCTCAATTGGGATGAGTGGGTCAACACTGTGGGGGGAGATTTTTATTCAAAATTTGACTCAAATTATTTTCACCCAAAGTCCGAGACCTGAGAAGGCTCATCTCCTCATGGCCAGGCTCGGTACACTTGCACAATGGGGTCCTGGCTCCTTGGACTTGGCTGAATTGCCCTGTTCAGTAAAAACTCCTTTTCCAGGCATCAGTTACAATGAGTAGAACTCTACTGTGCTCTCTAACTTGATTCAGTCTGAATGTAACAATTGTGGCATGCACTGAGAGAGCGTACTTTAGCATTTACTGAAAAGATTTTTCTTGAGCTCTCTTCTCCAGGGACTCACAGACTCACCTGCACTGAAATCACAGTTGGCTTTATCACATTTTATGAACTGGGGGATGGGAGGCTGAAGTCGCTCTCCAGTAGCTATTCCCCCAGGTCTGGAGTGATTTTGAAACAAAACTCTCAGGGAAGAAACACAAGTCCTTTGTAGTCACTGTCTTTGCAGAGTAATAAAACCAACAAGTGGTATTACAACAACATTACACAATGTTTAATGACTTTGCCTCGTTCATCTCTACAGCAGCTAATGAAACATTATGAATGCAAAGCAAATAGTGTGTTCAGGCTAGCTCAGGATCCACATGGCATCTGAATGTGCTGCATGAATTATTCGCTCAGTTTTTGCTCACCCCCCATCATCCCTCCCCCATCACAGACTAAAGCTCCTTTCCCAGCCTTAGCAGACTCCTCTAAAACCGTTCCCCTTGCACTGAGGAAAGTTTTGTTTCCAGCGTGTCAAAAACAAATGAGCCAGGTCACCCAGTAAAAGTGAAATGATAAAATATTAATATGCTCAAGGAAGGAGGGAGAGAGGGGAGGAGCTGGCAAGCTTCCTCCCCATGTGAGTGAAGGTCTTCTTTCTCATTTTTTATTTTTTTATTTGACGAACTATGCCAAGAGTGTTGTGCTTTTCTGTACCACTGCTCCTTCTTCCTGTTTAGCTTATAAATGAGATAGTTGGATAGACTGTGTTGAGCTGCTCTTGAGGCAGAAACCGCATGTCTGGCATAACTCAAATTTCCCCAAAATCAAGGTTTGCTTGTTTATGGTGTTAGCATTCAGAACCAACCCAGCTTTCCATCAGTATCAACTACTTCCCCCCCACACCTTTCCTCCAATCTCAGTTGCCAAAAGTACTGAGATAATTGCTGTTTGACCTCTGTGACCCTTTTGCTAGTTTTTGCAGCCAGAAAAAAAAAAAAAAGTATATTCAATTTTGACTTCAAAACAAACATAATGTGTTTTTCAGCATTGACCTGCTGTTTGCCTGTTAGCAGGAGGCAAATATTTGTAGCGATTTGGAAGGCACACAGAAAACAGACTGATAGAGAGTCAATCAGCATGCCAGATACCTTGCTATTTGCTCTCATGAAAGGCTGGTGAATCTGCTATTTTGTTTGCTTTTGGTTGGTTTTGCTTTTTTCTTTTTTTTTTTCCGGTTTTCTCCTCTGTGATTGCCTCACCTACAGGAGAGCTGATCAATTTGTCACAATCTCATTATAATCTTGATTACTGAAATGAAGATAGTGTTTCTAATAGCTTATTTAAAAATTTTCGAGGATTTTTAGAGTCATACAGGTTTCAGCCTGACAGACCAAGGTGTGTATTATATATCACAGCATTGATGCCCATCAGATAAAAGCTAGATGTAGGAGGCAAGTAAACACATTAATTGACTGAAAAATCCTTGGGCATTTTTAGTCAGGGAAGAAGTAAGAAATACGAGTATGGTGTGGGGGTGTGGAATATTTGGGGTCCTGCCCCCTCACTAGGAACAAGTCAGAAGGATACAATTGACTCTGCATTGAGAGAGCTTGAAAAAACTATGCCTCTCTCTGGACTCGTGGAACTCAAAGATGCAGTAAAGTTGGATAGATGAATGGGAGATAAAGATTGAGTGATGGGAAGCCATCAAGGTTTTATGCCCTGTGTGTGGAAGTATTACAGTATATCCTGCCCTGCAGCCAGCTTTCCTGCAAACTCCAACAGTCTCCTGCTCCCTTATTCCTTCATACTTTTCCATCTTGAGCTACTGTTAATTTTGTGCTGATCTCTGTGCTGGCCCTGTGTTGTGTCAGTCATTGCAGGTGTGCCATGATACCTCATCCTTGCACTATCCTTCCTTCTCTCAAGGTCTCTCCCAAGGAATTGTAACAGGCTGCCCAGGAAAGCAGTGGAATTTAAATAAGATCACCTTCCCTGGAAGTTTTCCAAAAATGCATGGATGTGGCACATCTGGGGACATGGTTTAGTGGTGAGCATAGGGTGGTGAACACATCAGTCCTGGGTTAATGGCTGGACTTGATCTTAAAGTTCTTTCCCAGCAAGAACAATTCTATGATTCTAAGATACAAAGGGTAAGGCAAGACACAATTCTGATTGTGGCTTTCTGCTGCATCTCTGGTTCTCAGGATGTTCCAGTGTAGTTCAAAAGGTGAAGATTGAGCAGATGGACTTAGAAGAAGGGGAAATAACCTGTCCTGCCAATCCTCCTTTCCTCTGGACTGTACATTTGCTGCATTATTCCTTATTATTGTATCAAGCTTCAAAGTAGAGCCAGAGAGACCAGAAAGACCAGAAAGCAGCATGGACATGTCTGCTCCAGGTGTTCCATTGCTGCCTTCTCTGCTGTTATTGTTCCTCCAGGCAGGCAGCATAAAGAAAGTGGCATGTTTATTAGCTCACATTCAGCTGCTCCTGATTGATATCTACACAATAGTGAAAGAGCTTTTTGCAGCTATTTCACTTTCAGTGAAGGATGCTGTTTTAATTGTCATAGTCAGTCTTTTGTCAAATGTTTATGTGTTGCTGAAGAACCCATGGTAGCTCAGTAGCTGTTTCTGCAGGATTAATGAAAAGCATGTTCTGTTTACACAAAACTGACACTGAGTTAAGTGACTACATAGAAAAAGAGGATCGTGGCTAATAAGTGCCTAAGGACTGAAGGCAAGGAAGTCAAAATTGCAAGCATCCAGGGCCTGTCTTATAAGGAATTTTATTTTAGGCAGGAAATCTTTTACTCTTTTGAGAATTATGATCATAATAGCTGCTCTTAACCATTTTAATGAAGACATGTAATAGTAGTACTGTTTAAATTATTTTACAATAGTGCTCAAGAAATGTGGAAGTAGGTTAATTACCCAGATTCATCACAGAAATTTTATATAGTACAGCCCCATATAATCATCCTTGAAGTCAAGGGACATTTTCCATCAAATTCAGAGTTGTTTAGACTAGACCTAATATCTTCAATTTTGACCCCTAATTCTTATTTCTTCACTTAGCCTGATGGTGAGGGAGGCAGAAATAGAGAATATAAAGAGCTAACAAAGCTTATTTGACACATATTTAAAATATGGTAAAAATAACTATGAATGGCAAGGTATCTTATATAGATAGCAATTGTTCTATTAAATCTTCCTCTCCAATGATGTATTAGGATCCTAAAGCATCAGTCCTGTGAAAGTCTAATCACTGGTTCTCATCCAAGCAAAGCACTTAAGCACCTGCTTAACTTTAAGTCTGTGAATGCTCCTGGCAGATGTCCTAAAATACGACTGAGCTGAAAGCAGACTATTCAGCAACTAAAAGGTACTGTCCTATTTAATGACTGCTACTGATGCGAGAAAGAGACATCACATTCATTCTGAAGTGTTACCTAAAAAGAAGAAGAAATAATTCATTGCTTTAATGCAATCAATAGTAGTATTAATCCCAGGAGGAAACACTTGGCAAGGGCAAGATGCATTACAAGTCCACTGTAGCTTAAGAATAAATGTCCACTTTGTTCTTATATAATTATCTGTCAAATGAGCCCTCAAAGCAAGCTCCAGGCATTTCAGAGACTTGAGAAAAACTGGGAGGAGCCATAAAGATTTTGGTGGAGGTCAGGTGTGGGAGAGGAATGGAGGCCAGAGAGGTGTCTCCTTCTCCTGGGACAGATCTTTGCCTCTTTCAGTCTCCCTCCTTCTTTGACCGAAGCAGCTGGATCTGCCAGCACAGGCAGAACTGTTGCCTGATTTGACTTCTGCCTTAATTTTGGTAGCTCATCACTTCTGCAAAGTGATCTACAGGATGCTTTGCTCACACATGTGATTTGTACAAATTATGACTATGTCAATACCCTGCAGTGAACTGGCAAGAGAGAACAAATGACACAAAGACAGGTGATCAGCTTGATTTTGTACTTGACTGCAGTAACAGTGAGATGTTTGCTGCTGCTGCTAGCTACATGCTTCTGCTGATAGCAATTTTGCTGGCAGAACTTGTGCACTGGGATGCGAACAACTGCAGCTTTATGGTGAGGACTGGGATGGGAACAACTGCAGCTTTATGGTGAGGACAAAGGCAGTGACTAAAATCAGAGACATTTCCTCTCACTAGCTCTATCCTGCAGAAAGTCATTGCTTGATTTTTAATGTTGTAGTTATTGCCTCCAAATCACAACTAAGATAAATACTGTCTTTGTTAACCAGAAAACCCCGAAGTCTGCATTTGCTGGCATAAGATAGGAAATATCCACAACACAAACAGGCCGAGCTCTTTGAATTGTTCTCGTTAAAAATGAGACTCTTTCAAGTCACCTGTCTGGGTTTTGATGACATTTGGCAAATGTCCAAAATCAGTTGTTTTACTCAGAGAATATTTTGTTGGATAATGGCATGATTTATTTGGTTAACCTTACATGTCTCTGCTGCAGTGGCACAGACTATTAGCTTTCATCTTGGAAGTAAAAGAACATTCCTATTATGCTTATTTCTTCCTACATCCAAACAAAAGAGTCTCCATAGAGGAGAAGACAAATATATTCATTTCATTTAAAGGAATCTCAATTTCCTCTCTTTTACCAGCTGAAATATCAGAGAGGGTTAATGAAACAAAACAAATGAAGCTCAGTATATTTTCTTAAACTCTGTTCACATTGCTCAATCTCAGCCTTCCTGTAGAAGTCAGCAGTTTAAAACCCCACACACTGAATATTCATAAGAAAAAGATTTTAAAAATGGATAATTTCGGCTATTTGTTTAGCCAATATTTCATAAAAGGGAAGTGAAAGGAGAAAAGGCATCATTCTTCTTTTACTCAGCTTGTTAGTCATTCACCATGAGCAAGAACACGTTCATTCAGTGTTTCATGGGGAGAGGACAGCCTCAGTAGTGAGAGGAGTGGATCAAAACCTACATGCTGCCAACACAGTTCTTCAGCTGTTCAGAGTCAAGCAAACTTCTGGAAATATGGGGAGGTTCTCAAAAATAACAGCAAATGTGACAAATGTCTTAAACATAGGCGTTGAAAAATAATCCTCACTTTGATGTGAGGAAAAATCTGTATCCCTTCCCCTCTTTCCCCTGTTTTTTCTCCTGTTTCTGCCATACACTTTATCGTGGGAGAAAAAAACCCTTATTCACATGTTGCAATTACTGCAAGATTGGCCTTTGATGCTGAATATCTCAGATTGTACACTGTGCAAATAAACCCAAATGAGAATCATGCAAGATTCTCACAGCTCCCCTCACCCATCAGCAGCTGACATCTGATATCGCTTCTATAGGTAATTGGCACTCATCAGGGGTAGATCAAAGCAGGAAACCAGACTAGAGTTATGTAAACTGCCTAGATGTGGAGAACAGTAAGAAGCCCTATTAGCTGAAGAGCAAACTGTGACAGGAAGAGGGGAGGTGGGAGAGCAGGGAGCAGGTAAGGGGGCACCCAGCCTTCCACCACCAAGGCTCTTCTGGAGGATGAAAACAGATCAGCGATGCCATGAAATCACATCTGGTAGCTGTGATTCACACCAATCAATACTTCAAACACCCCAGTTCTCAAAGGACAGTTGGCAAACCCTACATAAAACACTTTCCACAACTAGTTTTCTGTACATCCAAGTTATAGTGATGAAGATGTGGAGGTCTCGATGAGTATGGGAATGTAACATCACCTCCTAAAGATGATTATTAGGTACAGGCAGCAGGGCTGAGAGAGATCTTTGTGCAGGTATGGTGAAATTCCACACTACTGATGGGAAAGCTGTGGCTTTTTATGCATATTCTCTCCCTTAAACCTTACCTGTAACAAATTTGTATTTATCACGTGAAGAATGAAAATGAAAAGAAATAGATCAGGACACTTGCTGTTGCTGTTATACTAATTTTGACATGAATTTGAAACATTTAATATATTCATAATTACATAAGGTACAGCTAAATAGCAAATTCTTTCATTAAGAAGCCAGATGTGATGTGAACATTCAGTCCGTCTTCTTTATAGGACAGTGTAAAAAGGTTGAATTTATTTCAGTTTGAACTAGAACACCATCATCAGTACATTTCAAGCTCCTTTGTAGTTTGCTTACATCACACATCTGCCTATTTTTTATACATAGGAATGTTTTAGTATCATAGCCATTACTAAACTAATGACATGTTAACACACCTGTGAAGAGATGTGATATCACTCCCACTCCTTTAAATCAACTGAATAAAAAAATGTATTACATAACCTTCATTTTCTTGCCAAGTTTCTATTGTATTTGGGGAGCAAAATGGAAAGCTAGGTCAGAATTTACTCAATTATAGAACCATAGAATTTCTGAACCCCTAGAGATGATCTAGTCCAACCCCCACTGCTACAGCAGGTTCACCCAGGGAAGGTTGCACAGGACCACGTCCAGGAGGGATTTTAAATACCTCCAGAGAAGGAGACTCCACAGCTTCTCTGAGCAGCCTGTTCCAGTAAAGAAGCTTTTTCTCATATTCATTTACTCCCGCAACTATTACTTTACATTCATCACAGAAAACCTGATCACCCCAAGGGATTTGATGATAAAGGCTTTGTGCATTAGAGCCAGTGTAGGACTTTTATCAAAAATGGAAGGTGTGATTAAATAACCTTTCTTGGATTTTTTATTTTTTCTTTCCAAAGAGCACAGTTATGCATTTATAATACGGGATACTTGCTCACCCATTTCTGGAACAGTCTGACTGCCCTGACAAAGTACCATTTGATCTCTTTCCTGGCTTTCTTTCCATAAGTAAATATCCCATAATATTTGACACTGTTTCCAAAAACATTACCCTAGTACATTAGATTAAATTTTTCCTAGATGCAAGCTACTAGGGCTCCTTTTATAGACACCCAAAGTTTGCTTCATTTAAGTAGGTATGCACCAGTGTCATGGAGCAACTAGGGAGGGAAAAAATTATTAATTGTATAAAGTTCACTCCTGAAAAGCAGCTGAAGAATTTCTTCCTTTTAGCTATCAATTGAATTCTCAGTGATGGCTGAAGCAGAGACAGGAATAAATTAAAACACCCAAATGATGGATAACATATTTTCCGTTTTTCTACAAAATCGTGAAGGTCCAGCTATGTCTGAGACCCTTCTGGGTTCTATGGAAAGAAGAAAAAACCCCCAGTATTTCAGCAATGTCCTTTTCTGTGATCTATTTCTTTCCCTAAAAAGACTGCAATGATTCACACCAAAGACCCATCTACCACAACACTCTTCAGAAATCATCCTTATAATTGGAAGTCAAGTGACCCTGTGGTTTCATTCATTGAAAAGAGGTTTAAAAATATTTGCTTAGTAAAGCAGTGAACAGGAAAGATAATTCCCCTGACCTTCCAAATGTTCATCTTTGTTTCCTTGTATTATATCAGATTTCCCTGAACCTTGTCCTTTGATGTATTCAGGCAAATCAGGGTGGCTTCGTATCCAATTATTGCCTTATTCTTAAACTACTCTTAAAACAACATTGTACCAAACAATCCCAACAGTGTTTGTGCCCTGCAAATGAAGGGTGCTGTCAGAATACACTCTCCTGTAGTAGGTGCCCTCATGGCAATCCATTGTCCGGCATACCCGACTCTTACGAGGCAAGAAATGTGTTAGACTGTTAACTTCAAGAAGAAATTATTTGGACAGAGGCAGGCAGAAAAGGAAAAGAAAAATGAACAGGAAAAGTAAGGAAAAAAAGAGAGCAAGGAAGCTTTTGTAATCAACTGCTTCAAGGAGAGGAATAAGCACAGGCTTTTTGTTTAAAAGCAAGTCCAGGTGCTGTAGCTTATAAGTACAATGATGAATGAATAGAGAAGATGCTATTTGTGTGAGTGTAGGCTATACATCCACTTTTTCTTTTCCTGTCTTTTGGCACAAGCACAACGCATCTGTGTGTTTTGAATTGGTCAGAGGTCCCTTGAACCCTATATATTAAATAGGGAAAAACTCACAGGATACAGACAGCCAAGCTCTGGCAACAACTTTCTCCCAAATGACTTGATTGGAAGTGATAAAAATATTCTTTGAAATTGCCCTTTCAATGAAACTTAAATTTAAATACCATAGACATTTTCATAAAAATACACAAAATCTCTTTGATAGAATGTGGGTTGGTTTTTTTGTTTGTTTGGGGGTTTTTTGGTTTTAGTTTTTTAGAATTTCAAATGTTACCTGCTTTGTTCATGTTTTTTATGAAAAGCTAGATGGAAAAAGACAGAGAAATATGCAAAACTATCACAGAAATTATGATTGTAGAATATTTCTCAGAAGAAAGAAATCATTGTTTCAACCAGTTTCACAAATCACCGCATTATCTAAAATCAAAACACCGACTGCAATCAAACTTTCCACCACACCTGGGAGTCTACCCAAAAAGCAGCTGATACCACTGCTTTCCTTCATACTTGTCTAACGCAAGCCCAGTGTCTCTGCAACAAACAGATGGGTCAACACCACAGTTTATGTGCACTTTGCACAGTGCCTTTGTACAAAGGTCAAAACATGGTGGGTTTGGATCAGAAATTCTGAAACAACTGTAGCATAATGCTTGGTTCATTAAAAGAGCTTAATATCCAGACTGAGGATAACTTATGACTTTATTTTTTTCACCTACCCAGAATTGTTAAGAATCCAATCTCCTTCTAATGCCAAGAAACCATTCCATAGGATCTCAATCCAAAATTCATCAATGAAGTACAGTTGTTTGACTTAGTTGGAAGGTTTCTCCAGAAAAGCACATCTTTGGTCAATGGAATACAGTTTTCTAACTTCCAACATATTCATGGACAGCTTGTTCCCTCCCCCTCATCACTTCCCACACACTCATCTTGCATTGTAGTTTTTCTAAGCTTTACTATCTCATTTCCTTGGTATTCTCTTCGATCTCTAATGCACTTACTGGCAGCAACCACTTAACTCTCCCCCATCTCCATTTACTCAACCAAACAAGCCAAACTTTTATATATCCCCAAGACGGAGCCTCTGTTTTCCTGTTTTCAGAAACAGCTATCTTTGCCTGTTTTACCCTGCATGCATCTTTCTGAACCCCAGTAACTGGGTCTCGTGCTGCCTTGCATTTGAATGTGGTTTGCAAGGGACCTGACCATGCGTAGATCAGTCTCTCTTCATCCTCCTTGGAGGAGTTTCTGCCACAGAAAATTTAACTTACACCACCTCTGGCTTTCTCAGCAAAAAAGACCAGGTCATTTATATAAATAAATAGATAATCAGACAATCCTCCGAGCACAACAACTCAACAATCACCACAAACACGTCTTTTTTTTTTTTTTGCTTTTTGACAGAGCCAACAGCACAGGAAAATTGAGAGGACATTGTTGATGCCACATTACGTAAGTATGCACGTATGTGTTCATGATCAAATGGATCCATTTCTTAAGAACACTAATTTATTATACTCCATGATCATCAAGGCAAATTGAGACTTGAAGCACAAATAGAGCTTCAGGTGTATGCCTGACATGCACTGGCTTTCACCACATGCCCCACCTGCTTTATCAAAAACCAATAACACCACAACAAGCAAAAAAATTCCCTGACCTGACTGCTCCTGAAATGTGGTTATTTTATTTAACCTACTTCAAAGGCTGATACTGAGCCAGAGTATTGTAGCAGGCTGACTATCAATCATTCATGATTGCATTGCTTTGTATCTCTGGGGATGGATGTGAAGATTTTTGCTGAAGATCTAGACCATGGTGAAGAATTGTACTCTGACATCGAGTGCAGGCATTTACCTGATTTCTCATCTGTCAGGAAAAACTCTGCTCTCTGCCGTCCACTGACACGTGTAAGCAAGGCAGGGCTGGTGAGGAACATACAGTGGTGGGCAGTGCTGATACAACTCTTTTTTGAAACTCCATTTTTTACTCTCTTTCCTTAAAAAAAAGAAACTGCCTAGAGGGTAACCATGGTGAAGACAAGCCTCTCAGTGTGAGCTGAAGATAAAAGTTGTAATGTTTTTTGTGTGTCTGCAAAGGGCTGGACAAGAACTCTTGAGTGAACTTTAACCTTTGTTTCAATGATGTGTTAACTCAGATACCCAGGGATAACAATTTATTGTGACAGCCTCATTTTTCTCTCAGACTGTAGTCTCTTTCATGCAGATTCTCCCATCTTACCCTTCAGCTCTCTGGTATCTGGGTATCTCTCCAGCCAGCAAGCAATGCCTCCTGGCATAGTCCAGTCTCCCTCTGTTCTGCTCTGCTGGGGTAGGGACCATTTCCATACTGCTGTGCCAGCTGCTAAGGCACTGGAGGTTGACCACGCTCTTGCATCACATCCCTGCCATCAAGCCAAATTTACAGTCTCAATTGAGACATCAGCATCTGTGAAATCTATGTTTGCTCTTGGGGCAGATAAAACATTGCAGCAGAGAAGCAGCAGCTGTCAAACCCCCTCACACCTCAATCTACAGCGTGAGGGTCCTGACCCTGCAGCCACAAAGTCAAACATGTGAGTTAAAACCCTTTTCATGCCTTCATTGTTGAACTCTGAGCACGGTGATGGATGCACAGACATTCCTGGGGACTCAGGGAGAAGCAGGTCCCAAACAACTTGCGGGCATTATGGGACAACTTCCTCACCCGTTTCTCATGTGGCTGACTGCACAAGTGCTTTCGCTGCAAAGTCAAACAACATAATTTCATTTAATGTTGAGGATGTTTTAGGCTGGGCTGAGTACCCTAGCATAAGGCAGAAGAGATGTGAGACTGAATTAACTGATGTTTGGTCTGGAATGCCAGCCAGCAGATAAGCAGCTAGTTTTGGTTTATTGGTTTTTTTTGTGAGGTTTTTTTATTTGTTTGTTTGTTCATTATTTTCCAGGCACCTGTGGGTCTTACTGACGAGGTGAACACTTCCATTGTGATTTGGAGAAGAGTAAAACAAGCTAAAATAAACTAATTTCACTAGGGTTTAAATCAACTGCCCTCACACTCTGCTCTCTGCAGCCTGCCAAGGTTCAAAAGACCATTTGCTCAGCACTGGACATTATGGAAACATTGTATGAAGCTCTACCTGTTCTACACCTAGATATTTGTAACAGGTATGAAAACAGTTCAGACATGGCCACATCAGGGCATGACACTTGTATGGGCTCAGGATGGTACCAACATAATGTGGTAGATGTATTTTGTCTTTCTTTACAGACAGTACCCTTAGGGAAGATGCCCCTCCCTAGGGAAATAGAGGAATTTGTTTGAATGAACCTCACCATGGAGTAATAGATATAGATATAGCCAAAGATATAGACAAAGTCCCAAACATAACAAGCAAGCCTAGAGAGATCAGTATGGACTTCATGCTTCTCTCACTGGTGGGGGACCAAGGTGAAGTCAGTGAGCCAGGACAGCTCTCCTTTATGACTCTGCATGACATACCCTGAGGAGTTTGGGGGAGTAATGGTTGCAAACAGGTGGAGTGCTCCTAATGTCTCTCCCACAGACTGTTGCCTGCTCACCTGTTCAGAGCTCTACCTCTTTTTGTCCTTATGACAACACTATTTTTTTTTCAGTGGTAAAAATGGGAATATGTATTTTTAATACACTTTCTTTTCTCCTTGGCAGCTACAGATTGAGAAATGCAGAAGAGCAAATAAGATCTTACCCCCTTTAAGGCCTTTGAAGAAAAGAGCTTTCAGAAAGGTCACACTCCCCTCACTAAGTGTTTAGTATTTTCTCAAGGTCTAGCAATGGGCTTGAATCAAGAATAAGTTGCACACAACGAGCTAGACAGGTTAAGTAGACTTAGAACTCTTGTCAAAATACATGACATTAATTAACATTATGAAAGCAAAATAATAGTAGTACCCCATAAAAACTGCATTAGGAAGGAGATAGAATAACACAGGTCATGTCAACTTACTGCCTAAGGGAAAGGAGGGGATAGCATTTTTTTCTGGTGAGAATTAGGAAACTATGTAGTTCAGAGAATATAAAGACACCTCAAATATCTTAGATCAGAGGTCTCAGGTGGTCCCATGTAGGCAAACTGGTGGACCCAAATGAGGTTCAACTGAGACATGGTGGGACATTACGTGCATGTTAGGTCCAGCTGGGCTAAATGCAGCAGCACTGGTTGTTTTGTTTTGAAAAAAAAAAGAAGGAAGGGAGGAAAAGAAAGAAAGATCAAAATATATAAGGTAAGGAAGGAAGAAAGAGCAAAGAAATATGTAGAGTGGAAGAGATTCATCCTAGCCAGATCTATGTCTTCCTTCCTTTTTTTCCTGTCAGTAGTGGAGGATCATAAACCAGCCAGAAGAAAGGAAACAAGGAGGGAAGGAGAAAGAGGGAGAAACTGTACCTTCAAGGGGTGCAGGGCTGCTGCTGTTGTGTGTTCTACCATCTGTGCCACTGATACCCTGAGCACTTCAGTCCACTCTAAGGAAAAGCAGCAGTATCAAAAGCTGCCCTTGGCCACACCAGAATTCAATCCTGCCTGTGTTGGAGTGACCTGTTTTGTGATCTACTGCTATGACCTTGCTGCTGATTTACGTCTTCTTGTCTGAGACAGTGCAAGGAGTCATAAAAAGTTTTTCCTTTTTTTCTTTTTAATTCTATACTGCTGCCATCAATAGCTCCTCTTTGGATGAGCTCTGCAAGCCTGTGAAATAAAACAACTCCCAGGCCTCTTGACTCTTTTATTATTTTCTCTTCCACTATCTTTTTGTGCCGTGTAGGAACCACAAAAGAATAAAAACTCAGCAAACTCTCCTACCAGTTCATGATGCACTCTAAGTACATTTTTATAGCAAGTCTAATGTTAATGAGCACCAATTACTTTTGGAAATCATCATAAAAGGCATAAAAAGGCTGATACTGTATATTTGATATACTCTGGAGGCTATTTCCAAGATGGAAGGGCAGTTTTGAGGAACATCCACAAATTCCCTCCATGGGAAGATGGTAATTTCTGAGTACATGCTGCCTTTGTGGTTTGGGCAGGCATCACATTTATGGGCCAGACCAATACTCATCCTTGAGAGGATGGAATTTGCACCTTTCTGTAATAAAAAACAATAAAAATCACTTTACTGAAAAGATGTCTTCAAGATTGTTACTGTAAAATACTGTCATTAAATGTATAGGAGATAATCAGCCTTTCTTCTCTATTTCTCAGTTGTGCACAGAAGGCAACTTTCAGAAAACAATTAGAGTGGCATAAAGCGAATAGGCAAGGCTGAGAAATTGTTCATAGTTCCGTGAAATTATATTAATTATAAAAATAATAATAATAATAATGTCTCAGCAACCATAATTTCTAGGCAGTAATTCACACCACAGTTAAGTTAATAGGACTTCTCAGGCTTGTAAGGACCTGCTGAGCTGCCAATATTTATGGGGTTGTCCCCCATAAATGTTGCAAATTCCACAAACATGATACCTCCAAGCCAAGATTTTTAGAATTTTCTAAGGAATATTTTATTACTTAATTAAGAGTCACAGCTGTCATCAGAGGCAAAAAAAAAGTATTTAAATGACACATAAGACTTTTCTGCCTCTATGCTTTTTTGTCTCCAAGGTAGATAGAAATGGACTTTCATGTGACTGCTGACAAATTTATATACATTGTTTCCTTCAGAGCAAAGCCAATATTTGCTGTTTATCCACTCACTCTTACGGCAACTGAGTAAATTAATATTAAATACATATTCCCCCTCCTGTAATACCAGAAATATTTCTTGGGGCTTTTCTGAACAAATACAACATGAAAATACTGAAAAACCTAGCCCAAGCACTTCCTAAATATCTGTCACTATGATTGGGCTTTATTTTTATGTCTGAAATTTCAGCCTGAACTATGGTTTGAATCATTCCTATACCAGGACTCTCAGAAGAACTAAATTGTGTTGTTCAGAAGTTTTTGCATCATGGTTGTAATTCCATGAGACTCTTTGAACATATTTTCTCAGTGACTCCAATAATTAAATTTGTAGGCCGGGTATGTCAACATGTGATGTCTGTCTCCTCTCCCTTGTTTGTTTCAAAAGAAGACTTCATTCAGAATGAGAGGAATTATGAGCTGGGTTTCCATGCAAACTCCTGTGGCCTCCTTGTATTGCCCTGGATCTCAGAAGTAAAAGAAAATGGATGGGGAAAGGCTATGCTGACACAGGGACAGCTTGGGAAGCCATAGCTGAGCTATTTTTGGACTGCTGATACTACTGGAGACACAGCAACAAGACTGAGTATGAGAGAAAACGGGTATTGCAACCATCAGCTTGGGCTGAACTTCAAGATGCAAAAATTCCCTTTCCTTGGCATACCTGGCTATCCTAATGCAATTACCTGCACAGTACTCCTGCAGGGTCAGCAGGTGCTGTTAGTCTTGACAACAAAGTTTCTGCTGGGACAATCTTCCCATGGGAAATATGTGCTTAATTCTGAGTGTGAGGAGCCTGGGCAGACTGTAACATGGATGGATGCAAGGATGAACCAGCTGGAACAACTGCAGGATGAGTGGCTTCCCTTGCCCCCAGCACACTGTAATTTCCCATGAGTCATTTGGAAGATATCAAGAGTCACCTAAGTCACCCTAAAAATAACATTTGTTTCTCCTGCCTAAACCAGTGACATTTAATTATAGAGAAGGAATGTAAATATCTTTGAAATATCTCCACCTCTGAAAAGCTCCTTTAATATCCACAAGTAGCTGCCAGATTTGTCAAATAATAAATCAAAGTCACTTCTCTCCAAATAGGAAAGTCGCAACCAATAAATCTCTGGACTAACCATTACCAGGCACAAGTACATTGTATTTGGGAAGCATTCCATTACACAGAACATGGCCAGCAAAATCCAGCTCCATGCTCTGCTAGAGGCTTGCTTTGCACATTTCTGTACAAAAGCAAGTTTTCCTGGGACTTTCCTGGTCCAGCCCCCATGCCACAGAAGACTTCTGTCAGGATAATGCAGTTCTTTCCACAACCCTGAGGAACTCACAGCAGAGCACCACAAAACTGTGGGGTTTCAAAAACCTGCAGCCCTCTAACTAAGAATCTAGCCTAAGAATATTTATGTTCGTTGTTATTTGTGATTCTCTTTCCAGATATTTTAATTGTATAATTTGTAAAATTTTTGTTTTCATGGACTATATATAAAAGTAATTATATTATTAACTGCCTTGGTTTTTTTTTAAGGAAGAATTTGTTTATAATGCATGTTTCATTTTCTTCCTAATTTTTACTTTCATGAGATCCTATTCTGCAAAATGGATTAGATTGCAATCCATCTGGATTTGTCTCAAATCTAACCCTTCTTCATATACTTCACATCCCCTGCTCACTGTAATGCCACAACCTTGGCAGTGATTGCATCAAGATAACAAGGTTCTGTCTGTCCCATAACAAGTGTAGGCTGGGAAGGTAACATAATACCCAGTAAGTAAGAATTAATCTTTTAAATCCAAATATATTGCTGATGGCAGGGATTTCTGTTGAATGCTCATAAGCACCGAGGGAAGTTGGATTCCTCAGGTGTAGAGTCAGCCCTCTTACAGTCTGCTCTGTGCAGCTTTGGGAATATGCCATTCTTCAGGAACAGACTCACATTTTTCAAGTTGTTTAAATAAAACTATTGGTATTTCCTTAGGAGGTAGAGTTTTCAGTCTGTGATTAGGGTTTGTAAAAAAAAAAAAAAAAAAGAAAAAGAAAAACAAACCCAAAACCAATCTCAGGAAGAAAAATGTTCCACTGACTTCAGAGAATAAATCTGCATTTATGCAATAAGCTTTGCTTTTAACGCCCACTAAGGGGAAAACCATGCATTTATGAGATTTCACCCCCTTTCATAGTTCTTCTGTGAAAAGTCTTCCTTTCTGTCATATACAAGTTTTATGGATATTCTACCAGTTACTGACACAATCTAGAAGAAGCAAAAATTCCAGAAATGTTTTCCATGGTGTGCCTGGATTTTACTGGTTTAGTCCTTTTCTACTAACAACATATGGAAATAGAGCCTAGAAATCATTTGGGGGTAGGGGAAGCGTATGCTGGAATTAATATTGTTTGTGGCAATTGTTCCAGCACACACCATCTATGAAAGAGCAGCAGCTTTGTGCTCTGCAGCTGAAACTGGATAATGAAAAGGAAACCAAAACTGAAATTCTTCTGACAAGAGCTATTGAGATCCAGTTTTCAGTCATCTCTGCCTTAACACAACCACACTCAGGAGGCTACTTTGGCTGCACTGTAGCTTTAATAGAACACACTTCTCAGTTTTGCTTTTAGTGACCAAACGCTCACACTGGTGAAACCACTACCAAGACTGACAAAAGTTGTCAGTGTCAGTAAGATATCCAATAGCAAGACTCACAGATCTCATAGGTAGGTTTCAGTTTGCCAGAGCCAGTAGCCAGATTCTCAGAAGCTTTTGGCACATTGTGTGCAAAGCTGTTGAGTGCCTGAAAGGCAGCAAAGAGCCTGTGAAAGCCTGGCTCCTGTTGGGCAGAGAGATTGAGCTGGAGAATAGCCCTTCCAGGCACATTGAAACTTGTCCTGTTGCTGCCAGCTCTGGGCACGTTCAGCAGGTAATCAGTGTGTTCTGGCACTGTGGCTGTCAAATCAGCACCTCTCCTGGGCTCTGGAGTAGCACACACACAAGTAAAACAACATAGGTGGATACACACACGCACAAACAAAAACTTCTCTTGTCCCTGACATGTTTTATCAACACTTTCAAGCTTAAGAAAAATTTCCCTTCATTTCTTGCAAGCCCAACTGTGACAGCTCACAGCTTCCTGCTAAGCACAGCTTCCTGCACAGCTCTCAGCACTAAGCAGTGTTTTTATCACCATTTGACAGTTGTGAGCTCATGGAGTTAAACACTCCTAACCTGGCTCTCGATTCCAGCTGCCCTCTGCACTTTGCCACGGCTGCTGTAAGTGTGCCAACACAATCAGCTTCTGCTGGGGACAGACAAGAACTGGTCTTCCTTTTCAGGAAGAACTTCTCTATCTGTAATAAAACACAGAATTTTGCCAAATATGTATGGAAAGCGATATATACACATATTTACACCCACGCTAAAAGGAACCTGTGCCTAGCTTGAGAGCAATTGCTGGTTCTTGCATTTCCTGACTTCTATCATAGCTCCTCACATAACAGTTTTTGTTATTTACATTCCTATTTAACTGGGGCTAGGACACGACTGCTGAAATTACAAGATAACAACCTTGTCTATCTAAAGCACTGACTTAGGTTTGGAACTATTTAATCATGGCTTTAAAATGTTCACAACAATTTGATTTTCAGAAGGCTATTAGGAGTAAGTGTTAGACTGGAAGAGCACAGAGCAAGAGTACATTGCCTACAGGACAGACAGAGTCCTTTTTTTGAGAAAATGGGATAAAATAAGGTAAAATTTAAGAAATTGCTGTGGAATAACTGTGCTGAACAGTCAGAAAACTAATGTCTGAGTTCTTGGCAGGTTGATCATACAGAGTTAGAGACTGAGACAGTCCAGGACACGGAGGACACACGTACCTGTCTCCTATTTCCCTCCATGAAAGGGCAATCAAAAAAAATTATCAAATTTCTATCAAAATCCTGGAAAGAGAGGATTGATGAAGAAAAATGATTGAGTGTCTGATCTAAAGCTAATATCAGTTACAAGAAGAGCATCAAAATACATCAGCTTCAGTAGACCAGGCCTTCAAGGTTGTTTCTACTGATTGATGTTTCACTGTGGTTTCAGATGTTGCCAAATAGCATAAGTACTAATAAATTCCCAGAAAAAACCCAGATTGAATGGACAGTGTACCAGACCCTTATGCATCCTGATCAGTCTCCCCTTAGAACACATAATTGGCTAAAAATATTTTTAACTTCTCCTTGAGGCTGCACAAGCATTTTTCATTTCATAGGTCATATCTGAGAGGGCATCCAGAGAAAGTGTGGTATTAGCTTTACAGTCTTCTTAAAAAAAAGATTTGGCTCAAATAGAACAAATACAGCCAAGACAGCAGCAGGAATACTCTCTGCATTGCCCTATAAATATTAAGTTCACAATGTAAAATATGTCAATTAGGGGTGATCTGTGCTGTAGACCAATATACCACAAACAAATACAGGAATGAAATCAGTGCCATATTTTAAAACACAACATCCTAACAGCCATCATGCAGCAAAGCCTTATATCACTGAACTCAAATTAATATAAAACCATGATTAAGAGAGATATAGATTTCATAGTTCTCCTGAAAATTCCAGGCAGGACCATTTACATCTGCCTTGTTTTGTTTTTCTGTTCTCTTTGTTATTTCTATTCTTGAAGTACAGAGAAAACCTTTGGTCTCCTGGAAGCCAAAGGCAAAACTTGGTGATTTTTTTTTGTTGTTGATAATAAAAGGAAAATCAATAAAAGAAGTTAAGAAAATAATACATTTAGATGGGTAGATATTAAAAATTCATCTTTTGCAATAATCATAGGGGAACTTTTAAGAAAAATTTTAGCGTGATCTGTGATCATTTTATGCAGAGATTACAGAAAGATAAGCAGTCATTTAACATTAATAGTATCATCAAAATTGGCAGGTTTGCTTTTTTTTTGATTCAGGATGTAACCAGGTGTAACAACCACACCTGGAAGAGAAAAATCTCTTCCAGTGAGATTAAATGGAAATAATAGCAAGACTTTCTACCAAGCAAAAGAAGCTCAGATGTCTTTAGACATATAGAATTGAAACCTGAAAAGTTACATTGGCTCAATAGCTGAAACAAGAGCATTTTGAATGTGGAAGTTGAAATGCAGAAGAAGCCACAAGAAATAATGGAGTTTGAAATACAAACTTAATATGAAATTTGAAACATACATTACTAAAATTTGATTAATGCACTGATAAAGAAAACCTGCTATGTCTGGATTGTTTCTCTCTGAAATCCTCCACTGAGGACCACATATAGTTTAAGACGACAATCTCTCTGTCTCAATAAAAGAGAAACAGGACAAAAATTGATGGCCCTTGTTTTTTAGACAACCAAGTTCTATGTTCTGCAGGTTCTTTCTGACCTTTGATTTACGCTATTACCTGTGGTTCAGGTGAGGGACTGAATAAGAAAGAATTTGGGTTTTTTTTTTTCCTCTTTATAGAAGAAAGCAATTACAAGCTGTAAAGGTAATATTAAGGATTTCATTAGGGTCCATAAACAGGTGCTTGATTTCTGGAGTTATATTCACAGATTCTCCACAGGCAAAGCTGCTTAAAAGCAGCCCTTTCACTCAGCCCCCTGGTTTCTTTTGTCACTTGCCTAAATCTATCCTTCTGCAGCAGACATTGGCCACTCTGCCTTTACTGGAAGCTGAGAAAACAAGGTGGTAAAAGTTTCAATATCCCTGGCTAGTCACAAAGAGATACAATTTATTTTTGCTGCTCAGACCAGCAGTCCACTGGACTGCATTTCTATGCTTGCCACTCTTCATTGCACTCCTTTTGGACAAATTATTACCATGTATTTTTGCCTGTGGCTGTCCACTTTACAACTAGAAAATATACTGTGTATTTTCGACAAGCACTTTGAATTCTAGTGAGTAAAAAAACTGAAACAAGCTACCAAACAACACAAACCAAAAACCCCAAAGCAACAGAAAACTCTCCTTAAGAGAGTTTGCTGTGATTCATTATCTGACCTCCAAGATGTGAATTACCAGTTGCAGGAAATAAATGTTACATAGCTCCTTCAGTGTTCAGAGACAGAATTTCAGAAAACTTGATTTACTGACACGTAAAACAAAACCAAAAGATTTTAATCCCTGGATGTAAGAAATGCATAGTCTTTAAGGGAAAAGGCTCTGCATCTATTGAGCCCTGTTAGCATCCATGACTCAAGAGGAAGCATTTAATTTTCCCTTCTTTTCTGCTATTTTATTTTTGAATGATGCAGAGAGGGTGGAAATCATTCCACTGAGCAAATTTCAGCCAATAAAATGACAGTGAAGTGAATGAGGCTCTCTACATGACAGCTCCTTCTCCCTGCACAATCGCTAGAGAAGTCTATCCATAAATGACCCTTGGTTTCCATTTAAAAGCCTATCATCTCAGTAGGAAAAGTCTTCTAAAGACCTCTGACTTAGAGAGAAAGAGCTCTGCTGGCTGGCCTAAGGGCAATTTCTCCCTTCTGTTTACCTCTTTTTGAGAGGCAGCAGCCCAAATACATTACTGTCCAGAAAGTCCTGCTCATAAAATGGCGGGGGGCAGAAGGAGGAAGGAAGAAAATAAAAAGAAAAGAGCTTCAGAGCTGAGGCAGAGAGAAAATCAGGGTATTGTATCCTTTGGTGCAAGCAGCGTGCAGGCGTGTGTCAAGAAGTGCACGATTAAGACTTGACCCAAGATCCACCTCATTACAAACTCCCTCATTTTTGTGGGGCCAGGCCCACGCAACTTTCCCTGACAGTACAATTTACTTTATGGAAGCTGTTTGTCATAAGAGGCATTGCAGGACTCCATGGAAAGCTGGTGATGGGATCAGAATCATCACCATGCCTGTTTGCCTCTGACTTTTACTAATTCTTTCAAGCTAACACAACCCATTAAAATAAAACTCAGTCTCTGCCTGGATCAAACTTACAGCATGAGCTAGACCAGCATGTGCACTTGCTTGCAAGGCATTCTGCTCCCTGCACACAGAAAAAAGGACTGACATTTCCTGCTCTCTGGAAATGATCGTCCACAACAGCTGCAGTCAGCATCTGTGACACCTCCACAGAGAGCAGCAATCATTTAGGGCTCTTAATTGGTGTATGGGACATAGGCCCCATCATGAGGGACCAAAAAGTCTCAATGAAAAAGTCTCCCTTTCCACTGACAGCAAAATATGTTTAAATGATATTCAAGGCCCTGGACAGCTTCCTTGCCTGGGCAATTCAGCAGAATAAAAGAAGTTATACTGACATGTTTTCCTTTTGAGCTCCTAGTGCTGATAAATCTCGAGCAGAAGGCTTCCTGAAGCCTGGGAAGGTTGCAGTGGCCATTGCCAATGTTGTCTCCATCAACAACCTCCCACAGAGCGAGCTGCCAACAGCAGGCTCACATTGCTGCTGCCAAATGTCATTACCAAGGAGCTCCTAAAGACTTTTCACTCTGGAAGAGCCCTCATATGGATGGACACAGCAATGCTGAGAGAACAAGCTCTCAGCCTGATGGCAAGGAACCAAAGCATCTCTTCCATGCCTTGAGGTGCCTGCCTGTGCCTCTCTTCTCTCACCACACCCCTTCGCAAGCTCACACAAAGCCTCTCATTCCCCACCACTGCATCCCCTCCTTTTGGCCTCTTTGTGGCAGGAAAAACAACTGAGAACCTCCCCTCCCCATCCTGAGCATCAGGCCTTCCTCCAGCAGGTTTTTACACCTCCACCAGCATCCCAAGCTCTCCGCAGAAACAACCAGCCCAAAACCCTAATGAAACTCCTTCTTAAGTACCACACTCCATGGCAGGGCTGCAGCTGCATTTCTAGGAAGCTGCGGACTTCCTTAAAGTTGCCCATAGCCTTGTTATTACCTGAAATAGCTCACTTGAAGAGAAATGATTTTATAGAACTGCATTCTGGCTAATCACTGACCTAAAAAAACCCAAGCAGCGAGAGACTGAGCTGCCTGAGGTTCACTGAAAAATCAAGGTCAACATATTTCTAGATTTTTCTAGAAAGACAGCCTTGAGCCCAGCATCACTCACTTTCAGACAAAGCTCAATGTGGAAACTGAGACTTGACAGATGAAGTGTCTCAGTAAAGATGCACAGCTTGGAACAAGTCAGATATGTTGTAGTAATTGCAGGTGGCTCATGCAGAGCCATGAGAAGCAGCCTCCCTTGAATCATCTTGCACTTAAGTTGGATTTCTTCCAAGAAGATATTTGACTTAGTTTTTTTTTTTAATCAGAGCCAAAACGGAATTGAAAAAGCTTTTAATCACTGTAAGAATCCCATTTAATCAGACTACTGTCTGAGTTTGTTTCTTTAGCACTGATGAATTAACCTAATCACAGTGTGATTTAGCTAAGAGTTTTGATACTCTAATACTAAAGTTTTTCTGTTAGTTGCCTGCATTTATGTCTGTTACAAACCTTGCTTACAGAAAAGGGTTGATAAGAGAGGTCTTAAATGCAACCCCCTGACCAAATTAATGAATTTCCATGTTCAGACCCTGCTATTCCTATTTTCCAAATGGGCATAGTCAAAGAGTTACTATGAACTATCCTATGATACAGGTGATTCTAATCATGAAAATTGAAACCAAGTAAACAAATCCAGTGTTTTCTTACTGGACTAGAGATTTAAAGGGGAAAGGAAGACAAAAATCTGGAGTAGCTTGGGCTTTTTCCTAGAGTTACATGATTTATGTCGCCATCATATTCTCCACTTTTGCCCCCTCCCCAGGGAATTCATTCAGACATTGGACTCACAGCTTTTTGGCTGGCTACTTTGAAATGCACAAGCTAGTGAAAACCACCCCACTGCTGAATTTGGAAAGAAACCACAATCGCAGGTAAAGCAAACTGGTTAATGTGAAGTCAGATGTAACAACAGCATCAGAACAAGTTTAAACTCAGAGCCCAGTGGAGTCACGGCCAGAGAATTTTTCTGAAACCATATGGTATCTGCCATGAGAATGTCAAGAAATATTGTTCCTAGCTACATAGCTGTCTGAGGGATGGCAGATGGAAGAAACAGTACATGTGCCAGCATGTATAATTAGCTCAGAGACTCTTAATTCCTTTGTTGTTTTTTAAATGCCACTCTGTCAATATCTGATCCAAGGACCATGGAAGTGGAGGGGAGTTTCTCAACTGACTCTGGTTGGTGCTGGCCTCAAACCCACATGCTTAATGTGAGAAAGTATTTGGCTGCTGGCTTATTGCAGAGTTGTTTGCAGGACAGAGGGAAGAGAAAGGAATGGATCAAAAGCAAGATGGAGATGGGGCTACTTCTGAGCATTAAATGCTCAGGGAGTTACTGTGGGTCTATAGCAAAGTGCACATTTCACCATAAATCCAGACTTGGAGTGTTTTTGTGTGTGCTTACATCAACAGAAAAACACCCTGAAGGCTGGTTTCCTTTTTTTTCCCCTCCTTCTCAGAAAAGATTTATTTTTCTCTCTCAGTTAAAGCTCTGCTGCTTTTTCTGTTCCCATGATGTTTTCTCATCTCCATCCCATGCTCTTGCATAGTGACATGATGCAAGGCATCAGTGCCAGGGATCCCACTTCCCCAAGGGTGGATTGTTGTCACATCAGCTGCCTGGCTGGGTCCAGTTGCTGTACTTCATCCCGTGCCAAATCTTCCTGTCACAGGAAAAACAAGGCATACAGCAGAGGGACAGTCACCCACTCACTGTGTGGGCTCCAAAAAACTTCTAAAGAGCAGAGTTTCTCCTGCATAAGGGGATCTTTTGCTGTCCTGATTCATGGCACAGCAGAAGGATTCAGGCCAGGTGGGCAAAGAGATCATTTTCCTTTGCTTTGGGAAGGAGCTGGCAGACTGCAGGAAACCTCTGCTCAGAGCAGCACTGACCTTGTTAATGGTGCCTACTCATGCTGGGCTGGGAGATCCTCTCACTTTATTTATCTGCCAAGGGGAGCCAAGCTGATACCTGCTGGCAAGACAGCCCTCACACAACCCAGTGTGACCAGTCACACATGGTCAGCTCTGCCAGCCTGTACTCAGGACTGGCCTGAGCTAATCCAGGGAGAGGAGATAGTGACGGACCAGTGACTTGTGCTTGGATTACACATTTCCTCAAGCAAACCTCACAGGGGTGGCTGACGAGAGGAAGCATTGCCATTTCTACCTCACCCATATGAAGGTACAGGTCCATGGGTGATGACAGCACTCAGATAAGGCAAAATAGAGTTTAGCACAAGATTTATAGTGCAGTCATAAACATTGTCATCCTGCATCTTGGGGCATCTTACTCAGTTTGGAGTGGCACTGAAAATAAAATCAGGTCCTGTGGCTGTGAGCCAGCCAGGTTTAGAGAGGTGTGGTTTGAATAACTGCACTTTTTTACTGCTGTGTGCTTGGGCATATCTTGGTGATAAAGAGAAGCATTTCCAGAAAAGCAGCCTGCTTTTGTTCCATCTCCCTTCTGAGGTCTGAAGTCTGTTCAAGGCTGTCCAGACCTTGATTTGCACTGCAGAAGGCAAGACCAGAATGAACATGGTCCAAATTGATCACTCAGGGAGAAAGAAAGATGTCATTCAGACTCTGAAAATATATTTTTTATGAAGATAGAAATATAAAACCTACAGAGCACAGTTAAAACCACATAAAGAGCAGAGGCTTTGCTCACAAAGGTACATTGCTGCTCGTTCTTATGACAGGCTCACAACTAATCTTGTAAAGGTTTAATCACAATTCCTATACAAGAATATGGTCAGGAACTCTGTCTGGGAAGCCACAGTTTTTTGTGGCTGTAATTTTTTTTTTCCTGAGGAAAATATTTTTGCTTTCATGGACATTGTTTCCATAGCACGCAGGTGCATTCACACATATGTGAACTGAAAACCACGCTGGGCATTATATAGCTCTTCCCCTAACCCCCTTGTTCCAGTTAATTAGTTTCTCTTTTAGAATTATTGCCTAATGGGAAGTTAGATTTTTTAAAACCCAGTTTTTAATTGAAATCTTACTGAATGCCGAGTTTGTTTCACCTGAGGACTCTGCCTTGAAAAAAAATGGATAGGAAGTTTCACACTCTACAAAGTGCTCTCCTGTTCTTGTATTTTTTGAGTCTTTACAGCAACTCTTGCAGGAAGCTTCATAAACTATCAAAAGAAAAAAACAATCCAATCCTAATGTTACATGGCCTGATATAGGAAAATTTTGTGTTTTGTCATGGTTCATGAAGAACTGTAGTCAAAACTAAAGACGTTTTCCTTCCCTCTTCATGTAAATAAACATAGCCAACTTAAACACACCCCCCAGTGTAACCAGCCTTTAAACTCTGAGACACATTTTCTCTTTTTTTCTGAGTTGATATTCAAAATTGTATAGTGTAAGTTTTTAAAAAAGTTTTGTATGGAAAAAAACCCCATTTTCCAACAATGATTTATTTTTAAGTTCTTTTTAAATTGACTAGCTGGTTTTACTCAACATTTTCTACTCCACAGTTTTAACACCATTCATAATCCACTCAACATATGGCAAAATCTAAGAAAATTCAGTCAGAGAACCATTAGAGTAAGTGGAATGAGACACATTGCCTATTTAGCCTTATATATTGCTCGCAGGAATTGCTTTTGCTTCCAGGGAAAGAACTTTTACTAAGCATGTAGATCTTCAATTATTAAGTGTAATGACTCAGAAGAAAGTGTTGTTATTTTCTGTCCCCTGGAGATAAGTAACTTATGACTTCAAGCACAATGGTAAATATCCCAAAGCTTGAATTCTGGACAGCAGCATTATATCTACAACTTTGCAAGTCAATACAGAATTCCCACTTGTTTAGCAAACCCCAGTACTGTGTGCATTGAGATGTGAAGTGATTGGCAAACACACCCAAGGAAAAGGGAAAAAATATCTCATGTTATGGAAGCACCTCACAAAAGGACTGAGAAGAAACACTTATTTTCCTTCAGTTACTAGTTTGAAGGCAGGTCAGTCATCACCAACAGATATAATCCAGAGGCTGGTATTGAAGCATTTGACTCAGATGGGATGTAGCATTCCAAGGGATTTTGTCAGCCTTAGGGTTGAGTCCCTGCATTTGTTGCAGCTCAACAATGAGATGTATGAGATCAAACCCAGTAGGTCCACAGAAAGCCCAGTCTAGAGAGCACTCCACACTACCAGCCTCCAAGCCTCCTAAAAACCCTTCTGAACAACTGAAACATTATTGAACTGTGGAGCAGATGGGAAAGATCAGTTTCCCACTTGAAATGAAAAGTGCCTGTACTCTTGAGGTTGAATTCATCAGCACTTGTATTAGATTTTATGTTTCATTTTCCCCAAGGCAAATAGATGACAAATTTTCTGAAAAAATCGTGTCATACAAGCTGCCCTACCCATAAAAAAAAAGATTACTACGAAAAACAAAACCAGAAAAGTTTTATCACTATATTCTTGACTTCACACTGCATTGCCAAAAATTGATCTGTGCATAATTAATAGCTTCCTTTAGCTAATTTGCTTCGCCTTGACCTTTGAAAGGATTTATTATACAGGGAACACTCTTGCATTTCAGATAATTCCCTACAAGCTCTCTGAGAACATAATGAAGCTGATAACACCATGAAACTGTTAAGAAACCTGTTTTATACCAAAAAGAAGAAACACAATATTTTACTATTAGAGAGTTCCTTAAGAACCAGGAAAGAAAATAAGTTATCTGTGGGATAGGAAGACTTCAGATCTTAAAAATATTAAGCATCAGCTCCAGGTATATCTCTCAGTTCCTTTGGCAGTGATTTCTCATTTGTAAAAGCAAACGAATTTTTCAAGTGATCAGTGCAATTCAGTCCTGATGTGGCAGGTGTCCAGATCACGCTCTGTGTACAAAGATCCATGAGGTCACTAGTGCTCAACAGTGGGCCATGGAGGAAACTTTCAATTATTTCACTCAGAAGGCACACTGGTAAAAAACTTACTGCGTATCAGGAATGTCATATAACTTTCATGCTACTTTGAAAAATACTGATTTCTTATGAAATTTCTGTTTACTCTTCAACAAACAAACAGCATCTGCCTACATCAGAACCAAGAACAATAAGCAATAAATCACAGCAGCAGCCAGGATAACAGAATTGTTGAGGAAAGATGGCATCTGTGCTGCGAAGGGACATATTTCCAGGTGCCATCTCCTCAGGAGATGTTCTGTAACAGCATGAAGTGAATGATGAAAGGCATCAATGCTTATCAGTTTGGGTTGATCATGCACAGAAGAACTATTTCAGAAAGGACTGTAAGGTTTGGAGAAGAGATTGTGGAGGTGACACCATGCTATGAGGTCTCCTGGAAGCAGAAGCACAGGAGATATGGTTGAAAAAGCATGCACTGAGCCTCACTGCAGGTTCTGGACCACAATCCACAACTCTTTCAATGTGTTGATTCTGAGGCTACAACAAAGCTTAAAACCAGAGACTTCAGTGGTTCTAGCCAAAGCACACCAGTACAGAAACACAGATACAGGTGTCCAAACATATCTCTTTAGACAGCTGTATATGAAGACATGTCAACATCTGCCATAAAAATACAGTGGAAGCATCCCATTGCTGGCTTAAAGACTGAGGCCAGGCACAGGCTGGAAGATCTGCACAGACATAGGAATTACAGGTCTCCAGCACAGGGAGGATTCCCTGTTTCACCCTAAGCATAAAAGGCTAACTGAGAGGCAGATGAATGTCTTTTGGGACATACAGAGAGGTGGATGTGTTGACCATGTGGTGCTGCTAGTAGAGAAGCATATTTTGTGACCTGGGCTTAAAGAAAATTGCAGACTGAACAATTACTTCTGATATGACTAGAATAAAAATTACTATGCTGGACCATTGAGCCTGAATCTTATCTAGCTGGGGAAAGCACATAAAGATTCATAAAATCACAGAATGTGCTGAGTTGGAAGGGACCCACAAGGGTCATAGAGCTCAATTCCCAGCCTTTCACAGGACCATCTCCCAGAGTCACACCGTGTACCTGAGAGCATTGTCCAAACACTTCTTGACCTCTGTCAGGCTTGGTGCTGTGATCACTGCCCTGGGGAGCCTGCTCCAGTGCCCAACCACCCTCTGGGGGAAGAACCTTTTCCTAATATCCAACCTAAACCTCCCCTGACACAGCTTCATATCCTGTCACTAGTCACCAGAGATCAGGATCTGGCACTCCACTTCCCATCATGAAGAAGATGTAGGGTGCTATGAGGTCTCACCCCAGTCTCCTCTAGTTTAGGCTGAACAAGACAAGCAACCTCAGCTGCTCTTTGTATGGTTTCTTCTCTAGACCCTTTATCACTTTCATAACTCTCATTTGGATGCTTTGTGATAGCTTTATATCTTTCATGTGTTATGGTGCCCAAAACTTACCATAGCCCAACACTCAATCATACTCTGAATGGATACTGTTACTTATGTCTTTTGTCCTAGAAATAAAAACCAAGCCCCAAACAACAAAATATTAAAGGCCTGGACACCACCATGGAGATTTGAACCTAAGAAAACAATCTCTGCTTAGGATGCAAGTGACGTATTAGATAATAGTAAGAGGGAAAACAATAGGGATATTGCATAGCTTGGAAATACAATAAAAATGCACCAAAGGAATATTTCAAGTTCGAGGTTTTCAAGTTCTTCCCATTTTGGAGGGAAAGAAATGTTTTCCTAATCATGTGCAGTGTGGCAAAGCAGAAGCTGCCTTACAGTGGAGGAAATATTCTTCAAGGAACAAATGGATTTGAAAGACCGAGGAATGAAGAGGAAAAAGCCAACAACAAAAACCAAAACAAACCCTGAATAGAGCCTTAATTATACTTGTTGAATAAGATGCTCTCTGGCTGCTTTTGTTTAACATAATTTTAAGGCAAAGTCCTTTAAGCGCTGTGGAGAGAACGTAGATGATAAATCAGGCTGCTCATTAACTGCTGTAATTCTGATATATTTTGCATTTCCTGCTCACGTCCAGGTTTAGGCCTTTTTTGTGTGTGTGTTAGTGATTAACCTCTGCAGGGAAAATGGAAGGGGCTAAATGGATAATCCCAATTAAATATGACAAAAACATTTATCAGCCTAACAGTAGATCTTTTCTCTCCCTTTCCTCAGGCAGTACATAGTTGATCTCTGCAGGAGGGAATCCTGCAGAAAATCACCTGGGCATCAGCAGTTTTGATTATGAGAAAGATGAGTACAGCTGTACAAAGGGCTTGCCTGCTGTCTTCACAGATAGACTGCAAGGTGTTTGAGGGTGTTCTGAAGGCTGTGTTAAAAGCACCACGATGGCCACATCTCTGTGGAACATTCCATTACTTGGGACAAAGCACATGATATTTTGAGGGAAAATGTTCTTTGACACTGTACCTGAACACAGCTTCTGGCCATGGAAATGTGGCATTCTTTTCCTCTCAAAACCCCCACTCCCTTAACCCCAAGACTATTTCCTGCACAGACACATCTGGTCCCATCTGATCAGAAGATCAGGATGCAAGTTAGCTCATCAGTATGAAATTCAAGTAATTCTCTGGTGTTCATCACAAACCCCCTGGAAATGAAAAGCCAAACAGACTCTTGCCATTTATGTAGGTCTCTTCCTGCCTAATTGCAATGAAAAGATATTTGTATGAATTAAATTTCTTTCTAGTTTAAATCTCTCTTGGATTCATATTCAGGGGATTTTGTGTTAGATCTTAATACCTAAAAAAAAAAAAAAGGAGTACTTATGATAGTGTTTGATTTTTATTGTGTGTTCTTACGTGACATCATGGCCATGTTCCTCTGATGTACTTCACCTCTGCGAGCTCATTCAAGGGCACTAGGGCAGAGCCCAATCTAAGCATAGAAGTGATGTTTGTAGCTACACACAGATTAAAGTTAAATCTCAAAGTATAGAAGGAGGCATTGTAGAGGGTAAATATTAAAAAGTAATAACACAGGGAAAAAAATGCTTGGAGCAGCTGAACAGTTTTGCTGAAATTTCCTTTGTGTAAAATTGTAGACTTTTACTCTTAGTTCAGTGTGGAAGTGGATGGGAAGAAATAAATCAGAAAATATTTGAGAGAAAAAATGCAGAAATTTCCTCCATTTTATTGTAACCAACACATTCTCATATCTTAAATCTAGCTCAATGTTCTTTCCACTCAGTTAGCAGTGAATATAGCAAGCAAGAAATGATTTTTATGTGTATCGCAGAAAATAGAAATAAGAAAATAGTTGTTTTGTTCCAGACAACACTTCAGGTGATATTTTGTGGGACGATCTGAATCTGGGCACAAAGAAACAGAAGATAGGGTTCTAATGAGGATTGATTTACTTTGTGGTAGAGAGAAGCAAAGAAAAACAAACCCAGGGAGATAAGACAATGGTAAATGTCTCAAAACAGAAATGGGTAGGAGGCGGAGCAAGAGAGGGATGCAGACAAAGCATCAGAGAGGTACTGCTCTAAGAATCAAACCATAACCAGAAGGTGAAACCTGTATCCAATGAAACCAGAAGTTTCGATTACTTCTTAGACTTACTGATTGAAGAATGCTTGGACAGCCTGTTATTCCTTAAATATCCCCAAACACTTCCCATTATAATTCTCCCATTATAATTCTCCCATTGAAGAGAAACTTCTCAGGAGTTAAGTCCTGGTCACCTCTTCCCTCCAGCACAAGCCATGCAGCTCTTCCACAGGAGCTACAAAAGCAGGTAAAGAGTCTCCAGCCAGCACCTAAAGAGCCAAGAAAAGTAGCTGAGAGCCCCAACATGACACTGCTCTCTATCTCTGCTAAACACCTGCTCTCAGCCTGTGAGACAAGGGAGCCCTGCAAGCAAAAAACTTGCCTGGCTTCAAAGAGAGAGTCTATTCCCTGCACTGGCACAGGATTTCCTTGATAATTTCAGCAAGTAACTTAGTCTCCTTCTCTTATTTTTCCTCATCTGGAAAAGTGGGTCAGTAATTTCACTTTTATTTATTTTGCCTATTCTGATTAAAAGTCCAAGCCAAGCGTTCTTTTCTTCATTGCAATTAACTCAAACCATGAGAAATTCAGAACATGTTTTTTCTGAACCTTGAGGCATCTTTCAGCTTTTCACAGCGGACATAAGGGCTGAGAACTTGATGGGGTTTTTTATGAAAGACAGGTCATACAGTCATAGGGCTTTTAGGGTCACCTCTTTAAAGAGGCAGCCAGTATTACATTGCCAATAATTAACCCACAAAAATTTTGCTTTGTTTACAAATATGTGGCTTTTATCCACTTTAAAGCTTGTCGATGCTATTTTAAAGTTATTAGAAAACCCTATACTTCAGATTTTCAAAGGCTCTCTCCTGAACCTCTGCTTCTGCCTCTTCTCATCTCACCATCACTCTACTACACAAACATCCTGCACAGAGCTAAGCTTCAAGCGCAAAAGCAGCGCTTTGAATCAAGAAATTCTGCAGTAGAAACATTTTTGTTGCTGTATCTAGAGACCTCTGCCAAAGAGGAATGTTTTCCCTCTGCCTCGTGGTGCTCAATGGAAAGCATTCAAATAGAATGAAGTCCCCTGAGACCTCAAGCACATGATGGGATGGACTTACTGTGACTGCTGTGAAAAACACAAACAGTGGGATTGATTTCATCTACCCCAAGGCAAAGGAAAGAAGGTCATTCCAAAGTTACCAGGGTGCTACAGTGCAGATAAACAGATTCTGTAGAAGTTGTTGAAATGTTCTGAAAAGGATTTGTTGGCATCAAGAAACCCCACCTACACTTACTGGAGAGGTAATGGATTTATCATGTCCTTAGATCCATTCTGCACTACAAATCTTCCAGATGAGCTGGTCAAGATGAAAGTTAAGATGAAGACAAAGGACTGAAGGGTAAATATTCTGATTAGTTGTGTCCAGAATTAACATAACTGGATGGTTTAATTTTTCTTACCATAAATTCCAGTACAGGCCACAGCTATTTCCAGGCAAACATTTTGTTTCAACCTGGTGCACCTCTGAACCCTTGGAGTTGTAAAGCCACACGATTAAACACCACAGCCAGATTTAATGACAATAGAAGACACTTTGTGGAAAGCCCTGTGCTGCTGCAGCCAATGGAGAGAAATGGACATTTCTAGATAGCATTGTTTTTTATGTCAAGCTAGTAGAAATTTAAGTGATTATTTGGAGGTGCCTACCTAGCTCCATCTTCACTTCAGACAGAGGCAAGAAAAGCAGTTACAACCTGATTTCTAAGTGCAATATTTAAATGAAACTGGGTCCTAAGCTTTGTTCTCTCCCTGACTCATCTTACAGATAACTTCTCCTTGCTGAATTTTGCCACCAAAGTGCCTGGAACCATAATAACATTTCCTATAATAAATGAAAAATTATAAAAGCAATATATTGTCTGAATCCAGCAGCATTTCCTTTCAGCACTTGATATATTATTTTTGATGTTAGGTGGTACTAGGGATTATGACATGGAATCCTTCCAGGTAATAAATTGCAGATGTTTATTTGCTATGCATGAATGTAGAAAGCATAACTTCATATTCTTGGTTTGAACCATGGAGTTACATTTCCTTTTCTTAAGCAAATATTCTAACCCTGAATTTCCTTGCTTCCCAAGAGAATTGGGGTTGTACTGCCCAGAGAAGAGACAGCTTGAGGAGAAATTGTAGGCCTTTCAGTACCTAAAGGGGCTACATGAGATGGAGAGGGGCTTTTTACAAGGACATGGATTGATAGGACAAGGGGCAATGGCTTTAAAACTGAAAGAGAGTAGGTTTAGATTAGATATTAGGAAGACATTTTGCACTAAGATGGTGATGAGGCACTGGCACAGGTTGCCCAGGGAAGCTGTGGATGCCCCACCCCTGCAAGTGTCCAAGGCTGGGTTGGAGGGGGCTTGGAGCAACCTGGTCTAGAGGGAAGTGTCCCTGCCCATGGGGGAGGGTTGGAATAAGATGATCTTTAAGGTCCCTTCTAATCCAAACCATTCTATGATTCTGTGATCTCTTGTGTTTGAGTGAGAAACTCCATCCAAGGTCAAGTTGGGAAAAAACCCAAAACCAACACAAAACATTTTCTTACAAAACCCCCAGAACACTAAGACATTCCTAACCAATTCCGGCTTTAATGGCATCTCTTGACCTTTTGTGTCGATTGACTGGCTCCACTGTGACTTTAGCTGTGTGAAAGGTCTTTAGGATTCAGCTAGGTCAACCAGCCCAGAACACCCCATGTGGAGAGGAAACTTAGAATAGCACAGAGGCGTTCCTGCAAAATTAATCACTAATCCTTTTGCACATTTTCCCCACCAAAAGCACTAGTTTTAATAGCGAGTTTTGGTGGGAAAGATGCTTGTCCTTTTATCTCCAGAGTTAATTCACTTCACAAATAGTAACAAATAATAGCACTTGATGCTCAACTCAGCACTAGAGCAAGGAATTTGACTCTTTTTTCCACAAAATAGACAGGAATTCACAGTCAATGTTATAACTTCTCATATATTAGAAGTCGCAGATTTATGAATGAAGACAGTTTGGATAAGCTGAATAATAACCTTTGCAGGATATAGCAGAATAAATTTACAGTGCAACTGCCACTTGTACAGGTGAGCTGTCTCTTTTTATGATGGGGGATAGGATGCGCTCAGACAGAGTTCTGTAAGTTCACATGTCAATGCATCTTTTTTAATGGAGTGTCTTAAAAAAAAAAAAAAGGTAAATTTGCCTGAAGTTGTCAGTGGCAATGCTGTTACTTTAGAATGTCCAGTTCAGAGGGAAGAAAGCCCTCCACAATGAAGCTGTTTCAAAAATTCTATGAAAACAGTTATTGGGGTTCTTTCTGTTTGTTACCAATCTGTCAGTGTTGCTAACCCTTTCCCCGCTTCCAGTCTGCACTGTTCAACACTACATCTTTAAGGGATCTGCAGAAACAAGTAAGCTCTCTGCTGCTCTTATTTTGAGCAACAAAAAATACCATCTCATCCACCTCCAGTGCCCAAAATGCTTCATTACAGCCAAAAGTATCTGCCAAAAGAACCTTTCAAACTACATGCCTCTGAGTCTACAGGTGACTACAAAAAGTAATAAAGAGCCCAGTTTTATTCTCTAATGGATCTTGTCCAGAAAAATACATTTTAGTTCCTACACTTACTGCTTTGACTTTTTTCTGTAGAAGTATCATACATGGATATAAGGAAGAAAGGAATTTGGCCTCTATTTCAGCTGAAATTTCATTCCAAAGAATGGTGTCAGAAGCTGAGGTTGAAGTCCAGAACCACAGTTATTCCTAAGCTTACCCATTCTTCATAAATGGTTTGAAATAAAATTATGTGGTTTTATTCCAGCATTAATTTAAAGGTTGATGTAGTCAAAATATTTGCATTACCTTTTTCATAGCTATTGTAATAAAAACTGGTCTAAAAATATGTCCTATGAGATTTTTTTATTAAGCCATTTTTATAATTAAGATGTTCTGCTTCTTGCACTGCTAAATTATAAGAAAATAATAATACCCCCCCCCCCAACAGTTTGCCAAGTTTTAATTACAAGATTATAGGGCTGGAATTCTTCATTTTATTTGCTGCTAGATTTAGCGAGTAAGTGGCTATCTAAGCTTCCTTTCCCAAGCTCTGTTCTGCTATGTAACACACTGTCCCATGATCCCCTCTTTCTGACTTTATGCCAACAGTCAGGAATGTATGGAAACCAAGAGCTATGGAAGGTTTTGTGCCAACTTCAGAAGGAAAGTATGTAAAAGGATAACTGGACACAAACCCCAAAATTAAAGAATAGCAAGATTTCAAATCTAGGGGCTTTTTTTTAGAAAATGCTGAAAGAAAGATTGTCTCCAAGACACTGATTGAGTCTCTCATTTTCACTAAGCAGGATTCATTATCTAGCCCAGCCTTTGAACGCAGTCTTAACTTCAGGTAACCAACCACAAGCCTGCTTAAAAGTACACTCTGCCTACAAAGAAGCGCCCACAGGTTTCTGCAGGTTGGTATCGAAACTGCTCAAAGGACACAGGATCAAACCTTTTCCAGAACATCCAGTAAACCACTGAAAGTCCTGAGCAAAAAATTTCCACTAAATAACTTATCTCATAGTGCATTATAGAGCCTCTTTGCAGCACTCACCTTTACTTGCTGCACCAGAGAAGGTTGTTGCTCAGACTGCTCCACCACGAGAAATTAATCGCCAAGTAGTCTCCACTAATCACAGCACCTAAATGCAAAGGCTTAACCCCAATAAAATTAAGGCTACTACAAGACTTTTATACTGGTTCAATTCAGTGTAGCTGGTTGCAGGGAGCAGGGATTTGATTTGGGATTAAATTCACCTGCAGGATTGGAGATGAAATTCACCTGTAGCAGAAAAAAAATTCTTTGTAGTATCTAACAATTCCTGAGCAGCATTTTGAGTGGGTCACAACATTTATTTGGATCAAAATGAACAGAAAGATAAAACTGAAAGAAGAAAAACAGTTGATGCATTCACAAGCAGTTTAAAAGTGAAAAATAAATGGTTAGTACAGTCTGCTCAGCTAGGTTTTACAGTGATAGGAAAAATCTGCAGGAGGAGATAGAGATCTTACAGTGAAACATCTGGGACAAGCTTTTGTATTCATCGGTATGAAAGACCTACTATTTGGTAATGCTAAAAATGTAGAACAGGACCTTTTGTTTCTCATTTAATCCCATCCGGACTCAGATAACAAAGAAAGATCTGAACAGGCTCAGTAGAGTGTTCTGTTCTACCATCAAAAGAAAATGCTGGTTTGGCTTTATTTTCCTAGGAGCTTGGCAATGTCTATCCACATTTCAAAACTCTTGGTGATCTCTGTTCTTGTAAGTCCAAGGTATCTGACTTGTCACAGTTGAATGTGTTTTCCTGGAAATCATGGGAGACCACCATCAATTCAGGAACGTCTTGGGAAATCCACAAATGTTCTGCAAACATTTGGTGGGTGAGTGGCAATATTGGAGGAGGCTGTACTTTGTTACTCAAACATTTTAACAGGAAACAGATTCTCCAAACAGAAAGAAAGGTTGTTGAATAAGAAGGGAGATTGCAAAAGGTTGCCAGGCTGACCCCTCCACTGGGTACCAGGTCAGTGCCCACAGCTGACTGTAAAGAGAAGCTGCTTCATCACAAAATGATGTTGGGCTGTACCATGACATGACCTCAGATCCTTCTCTTTAATAGATCTAGCCCTGCTTGCTGGAGCCTTCATAATACTCTAGGTACAAGTCGGGAGAAAAAGCTGATGCAGAAAGGGATGTGGGAAACAGCTCTGTTGTTGCATTCTGCTGTCTCTGAATCTGCGGAAAGCTTCACAGCTGTATCAAAAGTCTTTATCCATCCTTAGGTTAGGTTGAGTCAAGTTTATCTCCTTATTACTGAAATCCAAGAAGTTAAAGAAAATATTGAAGAAGCAAGCATATGTTTTCAGTTATCCTCCCTGAAAAGGAAGTTGTTCAGACAACCAAATGAGGTGAAATAAATAGAAAGTACATTTTGAACATACGGTTCTTCCTGTGAATCCTTTATGGGAAATGGATTTTTTTCCATACAGAAGTTGCTTACAAAGTCAAGGTCTTGTTTATAGATTGTTAAGTATTCATGCAAACAGAATAACTTAAGTTACATTTTCAGACTTTAGATCCATTTACATGGGAAAAAAAGAGTGTGTGAAAGGTTTTGATTAGTCTTAGAAACTTCTTAATTCTTGGAGCACAGAAAAACATTAGCCCTTGGGTTTTTTCTTTATTAACTCCGCATTAAATCCCAGGAGTAGGATATTTCTATGACTTTTTCATAAGACAAATCCCAATATTAATTTCTAACCACCATTCTATTATTATGCATATATTACACATTAACACTTCCATGATTCTAATTCAATACTCTGCAACCTGTAAATGTCCTCTAAACCTGCACAAATCCCACTGAAGACAGTGCATAAAAAGGAGTCTACTTATTTCACTGAGATTTGGAACAGCATTCCCTAAAGAATTCCCTAAAGAAATTCAGGCTTACATGCCACCCTGTGTTACATCTGCTCTTTTCCTGCATCTTCTCAAATGCAGCAATGGAGCCTGAAAGATTCTGTAAATCATGTAATTGAGAAACTAATGCACATAAAAGGAATTATAGCAAAGTCATTTTTATTTTGCAATATCCTGGGCCAATGCCCGGGATGGACTGTACTCAGACCTCCCTAGGTGATCATTACGGTTCAAGAAAGGTTTGATAAAAATCGTTCTACTACAGACAGTAAGCAAGTATTGAGTAGAGCCATTGAAGTTGTTTATATTTCAACCACAATAGAATGCCACTAAGGACACAGAAATTGCTACCTAAACTCATGACCAGAATTCAGAATTACTGATGGTTTCTCTTCAATACAACCAGTATGTGCCTGAAGACAATCCACTGACTTCCAGAGAGTCACCCAAAATGACAGTGGCTTCTTGAAGGACTATTGTTAAATGCTATTTAACTATTCACTTTTTGGATCAGCTTTTTATTGTGGTGGAATTGCTATGCCTTCACCCTGATAAATCCAACCTTTTAGTTAAAGCTACATACGTTTTGATGGCTGCTTTTCTCATTATTACTATGAGTCAAGCCTTTCCTTAGTCCATAATCCAGAATTTTTCTTTTGACTTGAACCCTGTGTTTGATTTCACTATTAATTGACAAGTTTAAGAGAAAAAGAACACAGGTTTCTGTATGTCTGCTTTGTTAGGGATGTGTATCTCCCAGTGAATGGATTACAAATGAATAATACCTGGATTTTCTGCATTCTCCTTATGTAATCATAAAGTTCTCCTCTGCTGTTTTCTGGGTTTTTTTCCTTACAGCAGAAAAAATGGTGATGATGAAATTTGGGTTGCTGTTTTTAACTGAACTTGGGAACTAAGTTATTTTGGCAACTCATCTCCTCTGCTACACATTGGGGACACATAGGCTAAAAAGGTTTAGAAGTAATTCAGTGACACACAGAGTAATGCGTGAGCCTTGCTTTCATAAGGAGCCAGGCTAAAACCAAACCTGAGCTGGAACCTTTCTCTGTGATCACCAAAATGGGAACTGGCTGTATCCATCATTTGGTAAAGTAATATGAAGAAGACTACAGAATTCATAGTTCCTGTACCACACTGATCTCCCTGTGAGAACTTGTTCTACACATTGGAACCACCCCATACAGCTTAATAGCCCAGAAAGAGGAACCTGTGGATGAACTGTGTGTGTACCTTTCTGGAGTTCTGGGTAATACTGATGCGGTTTGCTGCTAATTGCCACCTCAGTGAAGCCTCACGCAGCAGTGGGACTGTTCTCTGCACTGGCAGTGAAATACTGGGAGATTCCTAAGTCTGACAACGGGAATGGCGTTCCCTGTCTCCTGGGGAACCAGCAATGATGGGAGGCACTTGTCTGAAACAGCAGTGAGTTGAGTCAGGGCACTGTGCACATTCTGTTTGCCATTTCTGTTGGCCATGACTGACATTTTTCCTGCTAGTAACAGGCTGGCAGGAATTAAGAAATCCATTGTTTTCTATAAAGAAAGAAAGAGGAAAGAAAATCCAACAACAAGGCTAAAAAACCCTTTAAACTGAAGCCTTCACACTTCATTGGGGATGCTGATATTCCATTAATGAGAAATCAGATGCAACAGCAGAGCCCACTATACAAATGTAACCTGTGTCTAAATAAATAATAAAAGCAATACTGTACCCAGGGAGAGGTCTGGACTAAGTGCTTCCCGAAGTATGGGATCATTCAGACCTCTCTCAGACATTGCCTGTGACAGTCACAAAGCTGAGATCCAGAACTCCCAGCAATAATGTGTTCAGACTCCAGAGTTTGCCCTGTCACTACTGTAGAAGTGTATTTTGCTGCTCTGGTTTCTCTCGTGCTTTCTTATTTGTTTTATGGTGCTTATGAAACGACTCCTGCTCATAGGAAAAGTGTGACTGGTTTTGTTTTTCCTACTTGTTATATGAGAACAATTTGCAGGTTGTCATTTCATTATTAAATTTGAAAACAAAGCAAACACCAGATCACTAGAAGACTGGATTACATGAAAATAAGCCCATTTCTGCCTTACCTGTTTTAGCAAAACTTAATATGAGCGATAAACTTCCATCAGGTAAACTTCCATCATCAAATACCAAAACCATCGAATGACTGATCCTTGTTTTCAACAAGATCTGCTTTCAAAGTTAAGTCTGCCTTGTCTACCTTCCAAAAATTACTAGGAAATTCATGATTCAACAATGAACTCTTAATTGCTTCCTCTTTATGTTGATCCGTTTTCCTGGAAATACAATTAATTCTCTATGCTGAGCCTTTAAGAATGAAACAAATTGTAGCCCTTGCTCACTTTGGCAATGCAATCACTTTTAATCAGTGCATAATTAGGATTTAAACAGTATCAACCTGTCCCTGTTGCAAGAAGGTAACTGCACTTAAACTTCAATTACTCCTAAATTTAAAAATCAATTGCAAATAAAATGTTCTGCTGCTGATGCTAAAGAGATTAGAAAGACCAGAATACAATCACACAAGTCATGTCAACACAATTGCAACAAGCAGCTGCTATAATGTAGGTAATTCTGCTGTAATGCAATATTAAGGCCTTTATCTAATCAAAGGCTGTGGGCTAAGGCTGTCAAAAAATACAAGATGCCTCAAAAGGCAGAATGCTATTGTTTTATATATGTCTTTATCTTGTGAAGGATAAATGAGCTATTTCGCTGTAAAAAATGGGGTTTTTTTGTATGAATGTTTTCTGTGGTGGGAGTTTAAAGGGATTTTTTAATTGCTGTAGTGTTTTCTTTCCTCTTTCTTCCTCTATAGAAAAAGGTTTTTTCCTTACAATATATCTACAGCAAGATGATGGAAAGGTTGAAAACCAGACATCCTTTGTGATGACTCCAAAGGTGTGAAATAACAAGTCCTTTTTTTATATGCTTATCACAGTATTTTCTGGAGGCATCAGAGACAGCACCGCAAAAACGCAGTGAGGCAGTGGTCTCGTAAAGAGGGAGATGGGACGGCCTCTGGGGACACCTGGCATTGGACTCACATTTCTGAACCTCGGTTTTCTGTGCTCACCCCTGCTCAGTGTGCAGGGAAAGGGCTCCCAGTGTGTGGCTGAAGAAGCAAAGCCCTCAGTAGGCAGTGGAGGAGTGTGCTCCTCCTGGGACCTGCTCCAAGGGGGAGTGCAGGTGCGCAGCAACACTCAGCACTAGGTCTGGGCTGGAAGCCAGTTACTGCCACGTCCAAGGAGGGAAAGACCATGAGGTCTTTATTCCTGCCTTAGGCACTGTAATACCTGAGGAAAAACGTAACGAGTTTATTCCTATTCCTGGGTGGAAACTGCCAGAAAAAAAAAAAACAACCAAAAAACATTTCATCACGACCACTTGGAGATTGTCTCTTTTTAAAGAATTCTTCCAAAACATCTCTCTGGGGATGTGACTCTCATGTCATCATGGCAGGAAACAGTGAAGAATTATTGGTTGCAAAAGAAAGCTAAACTGAAATGTGCTGAAAGGAGTACCCAGACTCTACATTCTGTCAGCAGATACTGTTCTGCAAGCCTGGCTGTCATGCCCCTGCCTGCTAAACTACATTAAAACCTGTACAATCTGGTTCCTATCAAAATGATTGTGGAGAAAATCCCAAAAGCATTGAGATACCTGGCAAGAAAGCAGCCAGGTGTGTTGTTCTGATCATTTTTTCATGTTTAGTGTTCTGTATAATTGGGCAAAGTACACACCAATGTCAGCAGGTACTTAATAAAAAGCATGGCAAACCCCACATGGAAGTCATCTGTCTTTTTCCCTTTTCAAAGTGGAGAAGAAAACTTATTTTCCATCCAAGGCATGCCTTTGGCCTGACTTCTTACAAATCTCTATTTTTTTTCAGATGGTGAAGGGACAGGCACATGGCAGCTGCATCAATATCAAGCAATGCTAGTGGGCACCTCTGGGGACACAAGAAGAAACTTTTTTATTTGGTATATACATGTATTTTCTTCTTCAACTTCTCCCTTTTTTATCTGAAACAAATCACCGTGGTACTGTTCAGAGCTGCTGAAAGTTGTGGCTGAAGGAAGCAAGCTGGGGAAAGTACTCAGAGTACCTCTAATGGTCCCAGGTACAAGGGGAAGTAAGCTCATTGCAAGTGAAGATTTTAATGCTTTGACACACATGCAGGTGGAGGCACTGCTTCTTGTCCCTTCTGGGTACTCTGTCCTTTCTTGTTTCTCCTGCAGGTGGGATTTTGTTGACAACAGCTGGGCCTGAATCCTTGGACAATTTGCACAAAATGCATCTGGGAAGAGAGAAAACCTCTCTCTTCCTCATTTTTGCACATCCACACCTACAATTTGGGCTCTCTCTCACATACCTGTTGGTCCCTGCAGTCAATTTTTATTCCTCCTTCACTGAGGCAAATCTCCCACGGAAGTATCATTACCTCTGCACTCAATTCTCTCACTGAATATCCTAACAAGAAGCACAGCCTGACATCCTACAGTGTGTGAAAGTGAAATAAAAATATTGTTTCCTTTTCCCCTGTGTGATCCAAAGTTAGAAATCCTTATTTGTCTCTGTGGCTTGGTTATTCTAACCTGATCAAGTGCCACTCAGTACTTCTTCATCTTAGACTGTGTTAGAAGCTGCAGTCCATGTGGGACAAAAAACTATGCAGAGAAGAAATTATAAATGGCCTCAAAATAATTAAGGCCAGGTTTTCCATTTTTCCTTCCCCAGCCTATGTGCAATTTCCTACCTCTTAAAGCCACCAAGAACAAAGAATATAAATTTTCCTCTGGACCTAGGTGGTTAGTCCCCACCTATACAACTCAACCTCTGGTGTCTGTAAAGATGCATTGATTGCATCCTGGTCGTGTCGAGAAGAGGAATCTGTGTTGTGTGCAGGGGCTCTGGTGTTAAACCTAAGGGTTTGCAAAATGTGATCACTGACACAGCAAGAACAGAATGACCTGATGTCTTTATCCACTGTAAAGTGAGTGGAATTGAGCATGAAAACAACCAGGCAAACCATATTTGAAAGCTGGCATTGCTAGAAGCCAACCTGGACCAATGCTTGTTGCTACAGAGTCATAAGATTAGGGCACAAGAGGAAAAAAGCCATGTTTTATATTAGCTGAGATGGAGCTGCAGGTAGGGGAGGAGCAGTAGAGGTATTTGATCACCCACCAGGCTTGTAACAGTAGAGTATAATAATTTTTTATATTAGACACCTGATCAGCTACCACTCAGCTTTCTCTGCCTGGGAGCAATGCCAGGATGACTGCTGTTTTCGTGAGGATTCCTATGCTCAGATAAACTCCTGTTTCTCTTCAGCTGAGCAGCCATCCTTACTCTTTTTGTTGTAAGACACTTTTCTGGCAAATACAGTCAAATTACTTTTTATATTTGCTGTGCTATTTGCTCATTAAAAATAATAATGTCATCACTGAACTTCAAGATGCTGTCTAGTCAGACAGCCCTTACTGCTAATGTTCTTCTGCAGGACTGAAAGTCCTGCTTTGAGTTTTCACATCCTTCAACATGATGGCCTTTGATCAAGCTCAAGGTTAGTACTGCTGACATGGGGAAAATGGCACTGATGGGAAATCCTTTCTCCCAGAGCCTCTGAAATCAGTTCTGCTGTAATAGCTGTCTTGGCTACTGCATCTCATACTGCCATCAGCCTCTCCAGTGTCTGAGTGCCTCCCAGGTTAAACCAATACTCACCTCTACCAGTAGGAACAGAATAGATTTCAATTGGAAGGGACACACAAATATAATTTGGAATACTGGCCACTCAGTGTTGAGACATCTCAGTGCTGCTAACAGAGTCAAAAGTACAGAATATCCTAATTTTATTTTTTTTCCATGCTTCCCCAAATTGGGATCACAAAGCATTTTTTTAATGTTGGCAATATTCAGAGAGTTCTGCTATAACCCAGTTTTTTGGCATATATGGAGAACTGTGACAGAGCTCCTACCGATACATCTACAGAAAGCTTGTGGCATTGCTTTTTCAGAATAAAACCTCTTGAGATGTCCTAGAGTGTCTGAAATACCAAAAATAATTAGCCATAAATGTACAGCAATTTATCCCTAGTTTTCTGTAACAGTAGGAAAATGGCTTTACCATAAGAATATAGGTCTTTTTTTTATCTTGTCGTATTTTGTGCTTCACCAAAAAAAGCTGAGTTTTAATCAACAATGGTTAAAGTTTTTACCAAAGTTCAAGTTCTCTACAAAATACATAGGTAAAGAAAATATTATCAATTTTTCTTTATTATTATTAATTAATTTTATGATTATAGAATGATTTTGCAACCAGCTCTTCCCACGATGGTTTCTACTGACTTTGCAGACCAAAGAAATAACCAAAAAAAGGGAATAGGCATCCACTGAGCCATGGGAACTGCTGCCTCACTCTCTTGCCTCACCCAGAGCTTGCCATTATCTTAACATCCATCTTCCTACATAAACATGATGTTCTATACCACATATTCTTCACAAAATGATCATCCATAGCACTTTTAATCTCTGGGATACCAATTCTGCTGCACATTTAGAAGTTACTAAAAAACCTTGAGGGTGTGCTTTATTTGGACATTCTGAGAGAACTTTGCTCACAAGGGAAGCTGTGAATAAAACTGGTGCAATGGAATTTCTGTTGAAGTCATTATATAAACTTTAATTCCCCAGGCTTTGGGGAAGTTTTTGCCCAATTCCCCTTTTTTTCTTCCTGTGGCTCTGACATGCGCAATCTAAGTCCATCACACTGAGAATGAGATGATTATTTCTTTCACAATGATATTTCTTGATATTTCAGCTGCTCTTTCTGTCTCTCATGTTCAGAACAGTTCGAATTTCTTGGTACCTCTGGAAAAGTGATATTTCTCCTCTCAGCTTCTCAGGGTAGCTCTGGCTGTTTTCTCATTAGGCTCTCAGCAAGGAATAAATGAAGCAGGTGACTGGCACTGAGATTTTGATTCTGATGGGATCCCTGCCACACAGTGAGCTATAGCTGTAGCATTAAGTATGTGCTTTAGGTGCGAAATAAAGATATAAAATAAGCTTACCATCAAAACTCAAGTAACACAGTTATGGCTCTATCTAAAACAAGACTGAACATGCTTTAGTGGATTCCTCTTTTGTTCCTAACATCCTTTAACAGGTTTGACTCATATGGTGGAACAATTACAGTCCTTTCCCCACGATGCCAGCATAATTTGTAATAGCAAGAGCCTGTACACTCAAAAAGCCAAACCTGATTCTGCTGTAGCCTCTATACATTCTTCTGTTATCTCCAGGGGAAAGTAGATTGATAAGTCAATTTAATGGATGTCATGTTCATGCAGAGATAAGAAGCTTCCTTACCACCAAATTTTATCATCAGATTTGGAGCAGTTTTATCTTGTGCACTGTGGAGAGCTGCCTATTTTGCTAGTGTTGCCAACTAAGTGTAAATAGGTTATTTAACAAAGATTATGCTTATGATTGAATTGCAGTTGTTGGCAGTGTTTTTTGGAGGCCATTCTGGTTCTGATTCTACTTTGAGAAAATTATAAGGAAGCAAAAAGCCTCAAATAATGGTGAGAGCAAGAATACTGAAAACGCTGATAAAGCTCTCAGGATATGAGGTCTTTGTTTTAGTCTACAGGGAAAACTATGATATTGGAGGTTATTATTATGTGCCATAAAACAATTTGAAAAGTTCTTCCTGTGCATATTAAGGATAAATTCTTTCTAATATACCAAAAGAGACTAAAATGAGCATATCTAATAAGAGCATTAGAGAGATGGAGATGTCTACATGAATACTATCAAAGTTCAGTAAGACATCTGTCCTTAAATACTGGGAGACATCTTCATATTGTTGAAAATTAATACAATTAAAGTGTCATTTGGTCTATCTGAATCTGAGCTGTCATAGCACATACAACTTGAAGTATTTTCTTTTCCACATTATCTACATTTGCATGCACGTTTAAATATTTTCTTTTTCATCTCAGTTCAAAAGATAGAACTTGTGTTGACTTTATCATTTATAATTTATAACCTTGATACATATTCATTTTATACTCTGTTCTGCTCAGGCACATTATTCATTAATTTAGTCAATTTCTTCATTGTGAGATATTCTGGACTTTGGAGGGGGTTTATGATTTGCATGAGTTGCCCAAATTTATTTGTCATTGCCTCTGAAAATAAGGAGTTCCACACCTTATTTTAATTTCATGTTTCAGTCCTGCCAGTAATGCTTCTGAATCCATTGAATTGAGGTGGAAAACCGGGAGACAGCAAGATCTGATTCTTTCTGGTTTTACTATTTTTATGTCAATGAAATTTCTTTGTCTTGAAAAGAGCTGCTCCTTCTTTACTCTAGTTTTCAATTAGAACAGAATCAAGCCTAATTTAGGGTTCAGAATGTCCATGCCTGATGCATTGAGTACTTGTAAACAGGCAATTCAGGTTCCCAGTGAAGGCCTGCAAGTTATATACCTTTAGTATATAGTCTAACCCTATAGTCTGCAGCTGTACATTTTATCACCTTGATCAAATGCAATCAGACTTCTACAGTTACAAGAGAAAGAAAAATCTATCTGGCTTGTTGAAATAAGATTTTGGCATGACATAATAAACATTAATTACACTGCATTCATTAAATTAGTCACTACTAATTAAGCTGACGTACAAGGAGTGATTTTTATGTTCAGCTATTGCCTAAGTTAGGAAGTCAACTGAAGCTATCAGTTCCTTAACCAGCACAAACTGATGCAGCCTTACTAAAATTCAGTGTGACTTTGCAAATTTACCACAGGGGAGACACTTGCCATTCAAATTCAGATTTCCTGACTTGCAATCTCCTGCACAGGGACTCTTTCATGAAGATGCCTACAAGAGTGGAATTTGCATTAGGTTTTCTTGCTGCTAACACAGGAATCTCGGGTGCTCGAATTATACATATTGTTAGCACGGGAAGCGCCGGCTGTGCTGCACGGAGACAGGCAGTGCTCAGAAATATGATGGGTTCTTCCCAAGGGGTCTGGCTGTCAGCTGCTTTTCTCCTAGACTTCTGCCAGAGCAAGTCAACTTTTACCACCTGCTCTTCAAAACTGAAGGATAAGAAGGAGGCTCCATAAATCTGTTACTGTCTCAGAGAAGGGTCTCAGGGGCTATGCACTTTTGGTCCCCCCACGGGTCATAACACAGCACTGTGAAAAGCCAACAGGACCCACTATTAACAGCCTCTTGAGTATCTGCTAGCACTACATTAACTGGGTTGGTGGGTGCAAGACCCATAGCATCTGTCCAGACCAGGAACTGAGTTTCCTGCATGGGCAGAAAGGCAATGAGGTCTGTATGGAGTCCCCACATAGAGTACCCTGCACAGAAATAAGGAGTCCTCTAAGTTTCTTTGCTGTGAAACCACCTTTTCTGTTCAGGAAATTCTGATTTCCTCTGTTGTTATAAATAACATTCTCCTTCAATGGACACCTTTCTGTCAGCAGCATCCCCATATTTAGACCTTACAACACTCAGGAGATATAAAAATCAGGAAATCAAGACTTTGTCCTCATGCTTGCTATGACTTTGCTGAACAAAATTTATTTTCTGTGTATTTCCAGTGGTCTTTATCCCTTGTCCCATTCATGTCTGATTACGTAGACTGAAAGGTTTTCTGTGTTTTCTACACTATTATCATCTCTCTCTGTCCTGACAGTGCTTGGGGTGTAAACATTGGTGTCAGACTCTATATACTTTTGGGATGAATTGTAGGCTCCTGAACACAGTCCTGCACAGTGTGAAATGGTATAAAAACAGATGCTGTAATAAAAAAAAAGTAATTCTAACAGACATTTTACTTTACTTAAAATGTCAGTGTTTTCTGGTTCCTCCATTTCCAATGAATAAGCTGATCCATACAGGTAAAAAAAATCATCAGGCAGTAGCTGGTCTAATGTAATTTAGGCATCTTCAAAGAGATGAACAGTGCATACTGCTGGAAAGGATCTAATAAGTTAAAAACCCACCCATTATGTGATAAGATGGCTGCTGAAATAGTGAGTGGTACCCTGGGTGAAGGAACATTTACCTGCACAGGCATCATTATGCAGAGCCCAGCACATGCTCTTCCCAAACTGATGGATCCTTCAAGCAACTTACACTCTCTGTGCCTTGCTTCATGTTTAACACAGTGCTTGTCAACTACATAAGCAAAACTGATTTATACCACATATGACGGCAATCAATCTTTATCCTAGCACATTTTTTGTGTCCTATTTTTCTCTTATTAATGAACCTGAAAAATATATATATTTTTTTCTTTTCAGAAATAACACACAAGAACTTATGTTCACAGCTGTTCATCTGTCTGCGCATCCTGCTAATGATAAAAGGTTCAACTGCCAGGGAGAGACAATCCAAGTCTCTGGTATTAATTCATTAAATCTTACATTTTAAATAATGGTTTTCCACCTTGGAAAACTTCAAGAAAGGAACTACTGCAGTTTTCAATTTCACTCAGCTGGGGATGATAAGAGGCAGTGTCTATTTCCACATAAACTGAGAAAAATGAATCTCATTATTTTTGATGATGTAGCAAAGAAGTAATGACCCTGTGGGATCTTATTACATGGCTGAAAAGTGAATTAACTTTGGCATAACCATATCGAGTGAATTACTCTAATGATCTGTTTCCTAACCCTTATGGGTGATCTCATAACAATGCTCTCATAATCTGGGAGCATGCATGAGAGCATAAATTGATTTTGCTTTTCAAAATCCAAACTTCATTCTCAAAGGAAATCACTGAGACACTTTGTCATCACACTGCTGAGGGAAGCAGTCGTTGCTGTTGGCGATGATGACACCTTCTGCGACAGTGATAAAACGGGTTCAAAGCACAGGCTTTCATACATCCCCATATAGGTGTAAAATTGAAGGTGGCCCTCATGTGAAGGAGGAGGAGTTACTGTCTTCCTCTGACTGTTCACCTTATTCACAGGACAGGCTGAGGGAGCTGCAAAGCCCCTCTGCCTGGAAACCTCTCGAAAAACTGAAAAGAAAATGAGCTGGAAGTTAAAAGGCAGAAACTTTTCAATTTTACAGGAAAGGCTGGGTTTGTCAGCAGAGAGATCCTCAAGACTTTCTGTTAATCACATCTTCTGAGAGACTTGAAATTGTGGACACTCAAATTCGTTGGCCATTTACGAGTTAGAAGATTAAGGTCCAAGTCTCTAATTTTTGTTTTCTGACAGATAAGTATTTATCAGAGTTTGAAATAACACTATCTAGGATTTCTCATTCATCAATGATCAGAGCAGGGTATAACATGGAATTAACTTCTTGGGGATCGGTAAATAAGGGAAATAAGTATCCACATTGTATTTAAACAGTGTGGCTGACTTGCCCTGGGTAAAGTCAATTTCTGCACAGAGCTAACGTTCCTTGGAGACTGGCCCTGTGCTTCATTCTGTTTGCTGCTTCCTTGTCCTGGAGTCTCAACATTACTCACTAAATTTGCGTAACACTAATTAAGGATGTGATCAGACAAAGTAATCAACAGTAGTTCTGTCGTGCACTGTGATTATTTCAAGTTGAGATGTGAGTAAATATGCAATTTCAACACAGGGATTTTAATTTTCTAGCCGCAGGATTAATGAGTTTGCTTTGCATTGGTCACCACTGACGTGAGAAGTGATGGAAAGCAGAGGTGGCTGAAGAGCAGAGGCAGCACGGAACCCTTGTCCATGGCCACACTCACCCTGCTGCTGAAGCCTCTCCCCTTTCAGATCTTGTTGCTTTAAACAGTTGTTTATTACAATATCCTTGAGGGAAGAAAGTATCCTTTTGGAGATTAGTTTTCTGGCACCTATGAAAAGACCAGCTGCTGGGTGACAGCCTGTCAGATTCTTTAAAACAATCCAACATTAAAGGGCAAAATTACTAAGTCTGACAGTAGTAGCAGCAGTGGTTGTGCCAGGCAGCCAGTACAGCAGGTGGGTTCTGAGGTACTAAAACACCATATGCTGTCTGCCACAAAAACTCTGTAGCAGGAGATGAAACTTGAAACTGAACATGATAGAAATGTAGATGAAGTAGTGCCACTGCATGTCCTTAGCTGCCCACCCTGCACACAGGCCTGGAAAGGGCAAAAGAGGTGTCATTTTCAGTTGTAGTCAGCACACATTTCACTTGTTAAGGAATGAAGTAATTTTTATCCTACTTTCACCAAGAAAGAACTGAAGCAGAAAGCAAGAAAATGGCAAATCCAGGAGGAGCCGGTGGTGGAGCTGGGTACCAAGCCTTCTTCTGCACCCCTAGGGTCCCTCAGCTCTCACACTCACCAAGATATTATTTACCAAGAGCTGTTGCCAGCTGTTTGCAAAGATAGACAATAAGAGGGCTCTGAGGCAGTAATGTGCATTATCTGAGCAGTCCAGGTTTCAAATACTGGTATTTTTCACAGCACTTTGCTTACCTGCCTGGGAACAATAAAACTGGTAGCAGTCATTTGAAATAGCAAGGAGCAGCTGTTTGCACTGTTGGCCAGCACAAATCTCAAACCACTTGTAATAGCAGCACACTCAACCTGAGCTACAGCTGATCTCTAGTGATAAAATCTGATCTCCTTTTTGATCAGTTTCCCTGTGCCTGGAGTATTTCCAACGCGGTGTCCTTCTTGAGGAAAGGAGTGAGACACACTGAAACAAATCTGCTGAAACATCATTTGGCACTTCAAGCACCACAAAGGATGGAAAAACACTTGGCAGAGACTTTTGCCTGTATTGTGTGTTGGTCTTCCATAATAATGATACCTTTGCAAGTGTCATAAACTTCAGTAGCATGTTCATGGTTGTCACACTCCCCCACCAGAGACAGCATTTGAATTTCCTTCAGAAAAATCAGGCAAGAATGATGTTTCAAAGGTCATCCACCCCAGTCCCATTAAGCTGACTCAGACTATGAGTGGATGATTCATCTTACTCTTGTCATCTACCACCGAAAAGCTCTATCATTTTAACCCCTTCCTGAAGGCTCCCTTTAGTCTTTTTGACTCAATCTGATTATTTTCCTCCTAATTTTCTCCCTTTGCCTGTTCTTCTCTGTCATACAGATGTTCCTTTCTCTTGTCCCTCCAACTGATGTTGTAAAATAGAAGAGCACCGGAGCAGAGACCTTGCTGTCTACCTTACTGGTGTTTAAAACTGAGCGAGTCCACTACAAACTTAGAGTGCTACCACACTGTAAATTATAAAAATGAAACCACGACTTGACATCCAAGAGACACAGATTAAACTGCTGAGGGAGAGAGGAATGGTTTTCAGGGACAGAGGGTCACTTCAGATTTTGTTTGACCTCCTCTCAGTAAAGGCTATAGAATATCACGCAATCATCCCCACATTCAGTCCAACATTGTGCTGGAAAACCAGGACATTTCCTTTAGAAAGTTAGCCAGGTATCAAGATTAGCCCTGGGGAAGAAACTACCCCAAAGCTATGTGAGGCTGCACTTTCCAGCAGTCAGGAATATACGGCTACATCTGCAGATGCTAATGATCAAACACACTGCCCTGTGTGCAGCCTTCCTATTTTCTCCTTATTGCCTCTGCCACACCAGGATTTGAATGGGGAGGAGAGATATTAATTAACATATGGCCATGTCTAATTCATCGAGTGAGAGATGAGCATGATCCAAAGGCATGGGGATAGAGCATGTCAGAGCTGTGTTGGCCTAGCACTTGGGAACTTCTCAGTTTTTTATAGCCTCAATTTCAAAGTACATCTGTGCTTTACATACAAATGGGTTAGATGACTGCAAAAAGAATCACTAATTTAAGACAGCAATGCAAATATTTTTGACATTTAAACATTATCCAGTAAAGGTGCATAACCCTTCTATTTGACAGAAGTGAATACTAATGAGAACTCACACATTAGAACTCTTCTGGGGTAAAGAGAGGAGGGAACATATTTCCAGTATTTCACTTTTTTTGTAACAAATTAATTCATTATTATGCTTTGAAGACTGATTAATTCCTTGTAGCACTGGTCTGGACATTGGTTTTTATTCCTTCTTTTTTTTTTTTGCTGCTGCTGCTGCTGCTGCCCAAGTGTCTGCTGATTAATGCAACAGAATATTCAGCATTGCAAATGAAAAAAATACTGGAGATTATGTACTTTCTGCCTTCCCAAAGGCCAGCTACTGTCCAGCTCAATTTATCTCCTTCCTCTCCTTACTCCCTCTTCACCCACAGGTTTCTTTGACATGCTTTCACTTCAGTATATGTTTTCTCTTGCTCCAAGGATAATGTGTCCTCCTCCTAAGGAAGCCTGGTGAAATAGCAAAATGGGTGAAAGCTTGACTCACACATAAAGTGAAGATCTACATTACCAGTGTGTATTACAAATGCCAGAAAGCCACACTGACAATGAAGAACCTAAAATATTCCCTATCCCAACCTTACACATGTAGCTTATGTGGCTGTAGCCGCAGCCTGCTGACATGGGCATACTCAGGATGTGAGATCCTCTGGGATTTCAGAGGCTGACCTTTGATTATGTCAAGTTTCTTTGTAAAAGTAAGTGAGTTTAGTTGAGCTTGAGTTTGGTGGTGACCTTGCCAGACTGTGAGCAGGGTCAAGATTTTTGTCTTTTGTTCACCTTTGTGGAGCTAGGATTGATTTCTAGTAATATTCCTCTTCTCTGCAGCACGTTGTATATTAGGGTAGTTGTGTATTAGGTATGACCTCAGCTGATAACCTTGCTGTCCCTGTAATGCAGAAAACAAAATTATGTCAACAGAGAGAACATCAAAGAAGGAAGCAGAAAGGTTAAAAAATATAGCAGTGTTCACTCAACAGATCCAGCTCATGTACCACAGTGAGATAGAACATGTATTTCTACTCCTTTTAACAGCTTAGGTATGGCTGTAGAAATGTCATGTAAATGGTCTCAAAAAATGAATATTCTAAGTTTGTTTCATGCCATATATCAAGTTATTGTTAAGCACTGATAATACAGTCCTTTTTCTCATTTGTTCCTACTGAGGACCTCTCTCTAGCAAATAGTGCTTCTAACACAGTTTTCTTCCTTGGCATCCTGGCCCAATTCTGCACTCAGGTGTTTTCCATGCTTCTAATTTGTCTGTTTGCTGTCAGCTCCCCATGACAGGGGTATTGGGTCTGCCTGAGATGAGCTGATTTTCCCAAGGCAGCCTTCATGGTGCTGTGCTTTTGTATCAGTAGATGGAAAGGTGCTGATAACACACCAGTGCTTTAGCTACTGCTGAGCAGTGCTGGCACAGCATCAGCACTGTCTCTCCAGGGTTCCCCCCATCACCAGTAGGGTGGGGTGGGCATGGCAGGGGACATAGCCAGGACAGCTGATCCAAACTGACCAAAGAGATATTCCATATCATATGATGTCTGCTCAGCAATACAAGACTCTTCAGGGAAGTTTAGGCAGCCTGAGTACCCTGCAGCCACTCATTGACAACACCCGTGCACAAAGGCAGCATATTCTGTCAAAGAGTAATGACCAAGTAGAAATCAGGCTCTGCAAGCTTTGCTAGCAATCAAGTCTTCTAGGCAGGAGCTGAACATGCAGAAAACAGAGCATATTGCAAAGGTGTCAAAGGACTTTGGGAGTCTGGGGAGACCCCTGAATCATTTAGACCTTCCTTGTACGTATAGAGAGGAATTATCCAAGGATCTCTCAGTGCTTTACACAGAAAAACTCAATTTGTGTACTTTGGCAGAGCTCCAAAGAAACAAAAGCACAGGAGAAGATGGATGAGGGACACCACAAGGGAGATCACATGGACTTTCCTCTCAGATATTCCACTGCCTTGATGGGGCTTTTAAAGACATTATAACTCTGTGTTCAAAACCTTTCTGCAAACCAGGAGAAAAAATGTCTTTTTTCCCAAACATGAGCAATCTTTTTCCCCCCAAAAAACTGTCAGATGAGAAAAAAGAATATCAAAATATCATTTTGCTTGTAGTTATGCAGGTCATTTAGCCTTTTAGTATCTATTAATTATTCTTCTTTGTCTAGGCTCATTATAAAATATCCAGCTGATGCTGCTGTTCTCAGTAGCCTGAGGAAGATACTTTGATGTTAAATGCTGTACAGTCAGGAACATTTACAGAGTTGGCCTTGGTTTTTTGGCTTGTGTTTTTTATTTGGGTTTTTGTTTGTTTGTTTATTTGCTTTTGTTTTAACTCCCTCCATTTTAACTCCCTCTCATGTAGTCTGTTGCTTATTTGACCTGAATTGAATTTGCCAAAACTTTGTACTAACGCAAGTGAATCTATTTTTCTGTTCTGTAATGGGGTTTTTTTCAGCTTTTTTTTTTGTCTTTTCAGATTGACCTGTGAAACAACAATTTTCTGATCCACTTCTTCAACAGTAATTGTTCCTGCCTATCTTAATCACCCAGCATACAATGTGTGCCTGAGGATTTGTTCCAAGTGATTAAGATGATTTCCCAAGGGTGTTCCATATGATCCTTGTTTGATTTACATCTCTCTTCATTTTCACTATTGTCTCCAAAATTACAAAGGTTCAATACAGGTTTTGTTGTTTTGTTTTTTTAAAGGAAATTATGCTGAGAACTTCTCACTGCGTTTATGCTTCTGATGCTCAAGGATGTTGGTAATTTGTTTGAATTGTAATTACAAAGTTCTGGTTTGCTAGGAGTTTTGTCCTTTTGTTCCCCCTATAAAAAGCATTAAGAATAGCAGAACCACAAATGCACTTCTCATGGTATTTCTGATACTCTACTGAACTGTAGATAAAATCTAATAATAACCTTTGTCATAAAACAAATTTCTTCCTCTAGAGAGATGATGAACAAGTTTTTCTGGTGTGCCATCCAATAACTCAGCTGGTCACAAGGCTTCTAATATGGCCATACTCCTGGAACATGAAAATGATCTGCCTTATTCTGAAGTTACTGGTAGAAAAATGAGATATGAAAATGTCACAGCAGACATAAAAGGATTGGATAGGTGCAGTTATAATAGCTGGGATAAAATTAAAAGTGTTATCTAATTTTGTGCTTCATAGTATGAAGTGAACACCCTCTTAGTTCAGGAATAAGTCTTTCCTCTGAGCAATGTATACCCTAGAGCACAAATGGTGACTGATTGGAATAGTTGGTGACATGGCTGCAATTCTTCATCTTCCTTTGCTGAAAATGCCTTCATCATTCCCAGACATTAAATGAACCAGTGGTATCTTGTGGTTCAGAAATTCCCTTGTTTTGATAGATTTGGCATTCCTGTGTGACAACAGAGCTGATTTCAAGTTGGTCCTGACTGAAGAAAAGCCTGGTGACAATTCTCACCTGCAAGGACACTTCTGTATTAGTTTGCTAAATAGAATGGGACCCAAATTTCATAATTCATCAGTACGTGGCCAAATAAGAGATCACCTTGTGTGGGATTTAGATACGTGGGCATTTTAGAAGTAGCTCGATCTCTTTTTTTCACCTCCTTTCAGGTATGCTCTCAGAAACACAAACAATTGAGGAATCTTTGAGTTTCTCTGGAGCTGGCTGTTCTACAAAAGTAGGGCCAAATATTTGCCAAATGCAAACCAAAAGACATTCACTGAGATTAATGCGACAAAAGCAGGTGATTTTGTCAGAGCCACTCCAGTTTATGACTCCTGGAGTTTCGACCCTGAACAGAATGGATGGATAAAGAAGGTTCTTTACTTGCTTGCATGTTGAGTCCCATTTTTCGGCTAACTAATGCAGAATGCATTAAGAGGCACAAAAAGCATCCATAGCATCTGGAAAAGCCTCCAAGGTCCAGTACTTTGCCCATTTTCCTGAATGAGTGGTGCTATTTGAGTGCCTGGGTTTAGAGAGACTCTCCAGAAGTTCTTGGGGAGTGGTATCAAAAATCTGAGAATAAGAATTGGCTCTAAAACAAGCATCTATGAGAATGGTTAGAGGGAACAAAAAAAGGTAAGAAATACACCTACATTAACTTTAGTGTGTCCTAAGCAATCAAAGTAATGCAAGTCTGAAGGTTCAGGCTGTGCTACTGAGTGGTTGATACTTGCTGTCCCCACACCACCGTGACGGCATTTCCTGTGGCTGAAGGAATCTCTACCTTTTGGGTGCTGTAATCCTAAAACAGAGCCACAGCTCTGGGGGATCCGAGCCCACAAACCATTGTTTGGCCACCTGGGGTTTAAATAGAAAATACATAGTTATGTAGAAAAATTATGATTATCTTATTATCCAAATAGTAACCTGGTTATAGAAGGGTTCTAGTTCTTGGGAATGCCGAGATTGTATCCTCTGGTATCTATTTGAAACTCCTCAGTCTAGGCAGTCTGGGCTGAGCTCACACATCTCAGGAGCTCTCTGGGTCTGTATTAACACTTCAGCACAGCCCTTTGTAGGGTAGATGAAGCCTCTGTCACAAATGGGAAGACAAACTCCTCTAAGAGTAATTATTTGAGGTTTCACTAGCCAAAATGCTAGTTATCCTTCTTCTCAACTACTGTTTTCAGGTGACATTTGCTCTGCAAAGCAACACTGAAGTGTTCAAAGCAAACGTTTAAAAAAAAACCATCTCGCTACACACATGAACATCCATGTTCCAATTGTCTACATGTGGGAGCCTTTCAGTCTCCTTCCTGTTAACTTTTTGTGTCACAGACATTTTCTTCTGACTACTGAAGTGAACTAAGCCTGAAGGAGACAAAAAAAGATTATAAAACCAATTTATTTCAGAGCAATGGAAACAAAATGTAATACAGTCCCTAACCAAAGTCTTTTCAACTACCTCTATTTATTTCTTATCTACCTTCAGTAATAATGCATAAATAAAAATTAGGCAGGAACCATACCCTTTCTCAAAAAACAGAATCAGTCATCCTCTGTGCTGACGCAACTAAGAAACATAAAATTGATGTAAAGGAACAACAGACACTATTTTTTTCTTCTAGAAAGTTATTTTCTTGTGATGGAAGCCAATTAGTGTTGTTCTCTGAAGAAACATGAAAACATCAGAGAGAACATTTTTTGTCTGAAAGGAAACAAAAAGAGTGGAAATAATCTGATCTAGAAAGACATTTTCATGTGCCTTCAAAAAATGGAGAGAGACAGAAAAAGAGACTACTGTAGTTTTCCTGACAAACATAATGCAACTTTACTCTTGAAAATGGTGGAGTTCTGATTTTTTCCATTAATATAATCTACTGAAAATGTTCTGTTTCAGACAGTGTCTTACTTTGCCAAAATTTTCCTGCTGAATTATTTCCTTTAAACAGTGAAGAAAAGATGCTTCTAAAGTGTTGCTGCCTGTTGAGAGCAGGAGTTCAGGTAGGAAGAAGTGTTTATTTTTTTCAAATGTTCCTGCAGGAAGATTACTGCTTGTCTTCATTTTGAAGTGGTTTTTTTTTGCTCTTTTGGGATGCACCTTCCTCTCTCCTCAAAAGACTCCTGTTGGCATTAGAGTAGCCTTGAAGGCAAACGTGACCCTGCTCTGGGAGAAGCGTTGGATCTTGCCTTGGGAAATGGAAAGGCACCAAGGCTCCATGGAGCTGCGAGCCTGTCCTTGCGCAAACATCCATCACGGCCTGACACAGTCAGGCACTGCTGCTTCACCACCAGCCCTGAGGGGACAGAATGAGTCTTAGAACGATGAGGTAAACAGCAGATCTGTGCAAACAAACATCTGAATTGATATTTGAACATGCAAAAACTGGAAAATTTTGCAAACAAAGCCAGAAGAAGCATTGGAGATGCACAGCACCAGGGGAATGGCTCCTCTGCAGAGCTCCATGGGCACCGGCTGGCAGGGGAGAGGACTCATGGAGATGGAGACATGAAAGAAGGTACAACACTTTCAAAATTTCCACAAACATCCAGGGGGCATTCTTAGCGTCCAGGGACAAATTCTAATTTGGACAACTTGCCAAATGCTCTCCTAAAGGAAGACATACCCAACTAACCATGTAAGCAAGCTCTTCCTGCAGCTCAATGGGCAGTTTTGTGGGAGCCCTAATTACCATGAAATACCACAATTTATTTGGTACAGCAGGTGAGAGTCAGAAAAGCAAAGAGAAGGCACTAAATCCTCCAGGTCCTCAGCTGGAGAGGAAGATGGTCAGCAAATTCCAGACAGCTTCAAGAGATGAAGCTGACTCGTTTTAGGGAATTAGTGCCTGATATCTAAAAATTATAAACACATTATTGAAAGGCAAGAGCTGGATGTGTTCCTTCCACTATCCTGCTACTACAGAATAAAAAGGTGAATTAATCGTGTTGTTCCTGGTTGACCTTGAACTTTTTTTTTTTTAGTGATCATTTTGTTTGCTAAACTAGATTTTTGAACCATATTAACCACCTACATTTTTTGGCAACAGGGAGGCTGTCTTGATTTATTTGCACAGATGGCTAGTCCATTGCTGAAGTCCTTTATTTGGAAAGACACAGCCTTAAAAAGCTGATGGTGTCAGTAAGAGAAATGTTGTGGTTTTGGTTTTCTTGTTTAACAACATGAGAGCATCCAATTTATCACTAGAGAATTGATAGGATCTTCTTGATTTTCCCTCTGTCTTAAACGACACTGGCTTTTAAAACATAATCTAAATACAAGTTAAAGTATTTGCAGCATAAAAGAAGTCAGTCCTATGGTAGCACTGACAGACCAGTGGACTTGAATAAAATCAGCATAAATACTTCTAGCATAAAAGTAGCTAAGGCCAAAAAAGAGCAGTGGCTTCCTTGATGATTCAAGTCCTGACATGGGTGACACCCATAATTTTGTTCCAGAGGCCATTTGTTCTCACACTTGTAGCTGTGACAAAATATCTTCCATGCATCTCTCTACAGCAGAATTCTAAAGCCCTCTCTAGGCAAAAATGCCTTTACAAGGAATTTCTTGTTTTGAGAAATTAAATACACTTGTCAGCACACTAATATTTTCGTTCAAAATTTTTTTACGACACCTATGCAAATCTACTTAATCTAAAGAGAACTTGAGTCCCCTACATGACAATCATCACATCTAATCTGATTTTGATAATACTGTATGTGTATTTCAGGGTTTCCTGTTTGCTTGGCTAACATGGACTATTATTCTGCAATCTCCCATCTGCGGTTCTGGTTGCTTTTCTGTCTTGATTTGGTAACAATATTTTAGAAATGCTGAAGTTTTTCCAATGCCTTAATTCCAAACCAAGGGTCATGGGAAAAACTCTTTTGCTTGAGTGTAACCACAGCAAAGTGAAGCCTGGGCCAGAGATAATATCTTTGAATGATAAAGGAAGCAGATTAAACACATGGGACTGTCCAGAGACATTTACACATAAGGCAGGCCATTAATGGGCAATGAACTAATGATACATCTTCAGAAAATGCTTTCTCTGTGCCCAGAACCACTAACAAGATACGTAAGAGGCAGACACTCAGCCACATATTAGGCACTGGGCCTGGGTGGCTTGTGTCCCAGGACACCCAATTTAGTTGATACAGCAGGATGAGCTGCTCCAGGCAGCAGGTCAGAGCAGGTGCTGCAGAGACGACAGTGAGTATTTCTCATCGTGTTACGGAGGAATTGCACCGTAGCAGTTTCGTATGTCAGACCTGACTGTCAAATCTCTTGATCTGCTTGGTACAATCAGGGATTGAAAGCATCTGCCTGTGCTGTGAGACGCTGAACATATGAAGGCACGCAAGCAGTCACCTCTGGGACTGAACAAAACGAGAACATAATACAAGCAAATGAAAGGAGAAACAGACACAGTAAGGCAAGAGAAAACGAGCCAAGATGCTGCAAATGTAAACACTTCTCTGTCCTTTTGTGATATCCTTCATGTGTGTATCCTGCACTGGTTCCGCTGCGTTGTTCTGTTCATTAAAACCACACAGCATTTACAAAGAGCTTAAACAAATCCAGCAGAAACATCCTATGCTTATTCTAAGCTGGGGGATAGAGCACACTGCAGAGTTAAAGATGACATGGGCAGTGCCTGTTAATAGCAAGAAAAGCCTGTACAACCTGCAGCATGGTGTTCTAATTAACAGAGAATATACCAGAGATGCACATTACAAATCTGTGCCTATTTCTCCTTCAAGTAATTGCACTTCTGTAAAGGAATCTACAAGGATACAGTTTTACCCCATGTATGAATGGCTTTAACCTCCATTCATGGTTTCATCCTGATGGTGCTTTCCTCACCATTTTGTATTCCTTATGTATGTCTGGACTCCAGCCAGAATCAGAACCAAAAATGAGGCACTGCAACTCTGAAGGAGTTTCTGTCTGGGAACCCAGACCTGGGAAATCTCATGAGAAAGCATGCTGTGAAACTGCTGGACAGGTTTGGTGAACTTGAAAGATGAGGGTAGCCTGGACAAAATGTCACACTGGTGATTATTTGCACAGTTTGGATGTAAACTATTAAATCTAATTGGTCTGAATAATGTCTGTGCCTATATTCACTCCACTGGGAATGGATCTGTAAAGCAAAATGGCTGGTAATGAAGACCAAATATCACTGGGCTTATTTTGTTTTTTATGTCGTTTATGTAATTTTTTTATGTCAGATTTACATCAGACAGGCTCCCAAACAATTTGCATCTTCCACTATTCCGCTTCCATAGGAACCAAAGCATGATAATCAGAATTTGCTTCAAAAGCACATTTCTGACCCAAGAAGACATGGTAATGTACATGTGTCTGAAGGTACTTGGCAATGACATATCACATCTGAATAATTAAAATATGGAAGTGCTTTGTAGATATTAGTTATAGACAATTAGAAAATGGTACTTTACCAGAAAAAAAACCAAACAAAATCTCCTAAATTCCAAAATATTCTTCTGAGCTTTCAACGAAAAGCTATTGGTGAAAATTTAAACACTTTTTTTTTTGTCCAAGCAAAACATACCAAGGTATTTTGATTCTACATTTCTTGGCTCTTTGCATCATGCTTGTCTGATTCACTCAATCAGATTCCCAAATTCTAACTCTGTGCTCTGGATAAACAAGATCCATCTGGTAGATGCAGACACCACCATCATAAAAAGGATTAGCTTGTATGATATTTTTCTCATTTCCACTTCTAATCTTGGGAAGGACCCAGAACAAAAGTCACAATAAGGAAAAAGGGCTCTGTTTTTATGGAAGAAGTTTTCACTTGACAGGTAACACTAAGGTTGAGCTTAGTGGATGAAAAATACAGTCAGGCATGACAATTTGGTAGCTATGAAACCTCTAACTTCCTGTACACTGGATGGCCTTTCCACATACAACAACAGCCTGACCAAAATGCAATTTTTGCCTGCTGACATGAAGGAGTGACACCATTTCCATCAGAACTGTGAACCTGACACATGCATAAAACCTGTGCATTTCCTACAGCAGAAGTAGGGGGACACATGCAGCCAGAATAAAATTATAATATATTGTCTTCAGAACAAAGACAGCTACCTCTGAATTCAGTGGTCATTTAGTGTCTGCAGCACTGCTGGGTACAGATAAAAGGTTGGATTTCTCCCAGTCTGAATTCCTCTGTGGAGAAAATTAGCTGGGACAGAGCTGCTTTGCCAAAGAGTTTGCTATTCAAATGTGCTGCATGTAATTAAGGGCATTTGCATGAAATTTCCGCATTCTCAAGGCTCAGGTTAGAAACACACACATCTCTCCCAACCTGACATGTTCAATGAAGGAAGAAGTAGAGTTGAAATCATTACAGAGTGGTTATTTTTAATGAGAGAACAAGTCAAAATACAAAGGAAGGAGACAGGAAAGGAAAGCATTCAGGGAGTGTCTACAGCACGTCAAAGCTGCAGTGTTAATGGTAAAAAATCAGCACAAAGCTTTTTAATTTCATGTCTTTCATCTTTAAGTCTCAGCAGCTACAATAATTCGTATGTTAGCTAAAGGTGAATGATTTTTATTTATAGAACCTCAAGGCAAAGCTCATTGACAACTTCCAGTGGATGGCAACAATGTCTGGAATAGATTTTTAGTCATGGGAATTATTGGGCAGATTTAAAAGATCTGGGCCTGTTAATGCTTTATTCAAATTTCAGGGACCAGATGATGTCCTTTTGCAAAACATCTTTCAGACTCTGCTGGTGTTTTATCAGACTGGTGATAAAGGGCTTTTGGCTAATAGTACCATATAACTCTGCAGTAGGACTGCTTTGCTCTTGGAATTTTCTTGACTTGAGGATAATTTTAGGCAAAAAGCAATTACCTTGGATTGTCCTGGATTCAGCTGGGATAGAGTTAATTCTCTTCCTGGTCCAGTGCTGTGTTTTGGATTAGCTTTGAGAATGATGTTGATAACAGGGATGTTTTAGTTGTTGCTGAGCAGCCCTTACAGGGCTTGTCAGCTTCTCGTGCCCTGCCAGCGAGGGGGCTGGGGGGGCACAGGGAGCTGAGAGGGGACACACAGGACAGCTGACCCCAACTGGCCTAAGTTCCAGACCTAAGTTCCAGACCATATGGCTCCATGCTCAGGATGTAAGCCAGGGGGAAAGCTGGCTGGGGGCTGATGCTCAGGAACTGACAGGGCATCAGCTGGTTGGTAATGAGCAATTGTTTTGCTTTTGCATCACTTGTTTTTTCTTGAGTTTTATTTCACCCTCTTCCTGCTATTTTCTTCTTCATTATAATTATTGTTGTTATTATTATTATTCAATTATTAAGCTGTTCTTATCTCAACCCAGGAGCTTTCTTACCTTTCTGATTCCCTCCCTGTCTGGCAGAGGCTGGAGGAAGTGAAGTGAGTGAGCAGTTGTGTGGTGCTTAGTTATCAGCTGGGTTAAACCACAACCTTCAGGCTGCTGAGGACATCCAGATTCCTTCTTAAATCTGTTTGAGAGGCCGTGTTGGTACTACTTTAACATAGTGCCAGTAGTTACAAGAGCAAATTTACTCTTCTGAAGATAACATTCTGCTTTACAGTTAGGGAATGTTCCAAACCACAGACACCAAGCTGAAACTACAAAACCAACTTAATCAAGGTTAAACCCCTAAATTCCTACTGTAATCCAGTGGAGTCAATTAATGCACCACCTCTAGTAGAACAAAAAAATGCAGAGGATCAAGAGTGAATAAAATATTTTTTTCCTTTAAGAAAGGTTGAATACTGAGATGAAACCTTGGTCAGCTTAGGTCTGTGGCAAATGCTTCTTTTAATAGCCTTCTATTTAAAGCAACAGAAAAAGCATCCCTGGCAAACTAACAAAACCTCAGACAGTTACAACATTTAAAAGAATAAGGAAAGTTTTAACTTTGACACTAGCTCTATTTTCCTTTCTCTTTGGGTACAGAGAAATTTTTTGTGATGCTTCCTCTCTGAATGTCTTTCTGTTGGTAATGGAGGTGGCATTAATTGCCCTCTTGCAAATTGTTGTTACCTAAAATGAGCTACTGAAGCCAGTTCTGCTGATTTCTCTTTTGAGTATGAGTATGTTTTCTTGGAGACAAAATATGACAAATACCCAGAGAGTGAGGAAGAAAGAACAACAAAGATAAATGTGCTGCTTCTGATTCTGCAGACCATGGCATGAAGTGTCTCTGTAAGAGAAACAAGGGTCAGTAAACATCCCTATCACCTGCCTAGAGCTGGGTAAACATAGATCACTAACAGGTTATTTCAGACAGAGCTGCCTTCCTGGTCACAGGCTGAGAGCAGCTCAGCCCAAGACACTCTCTTTCCTCAAAGTAGATTATTTTCTTTAGTAAAAAGCAAAGAAGGAAGAAAGGAAACAGAGTCAAGAATAGAAAAAGCACATTTTCAGAGGTGGGCAGCAGTGGGGAGATAAGTAATCCTTCAGATGGAGAACATTAATTTTTTTTATGGCACACTTTGGTCAAGGTTTCACTGAAGGTTGGAGAAATAAAGGCTGACTGATAACTTTGGTGGAGTCTGTGGTCTCAAAGGCTTGCAAGAAAGGCAGAGAGGAAGGAGAAGGTTGTTTATTTCCACCCATTTGTAATGCTGCTTTCAGCATTAAATTAAAAAATCTCAGAAGAGGTGTTTTCTCCATCCTCTACTCCACTTACATTTCTTTCTAATGTTTCTGTTTAGTTCAGGGGGTGACATTGGTTTAATAAAAGAACTTATGCCAGGTGGTAAAAGGGTATCAACAGATTTAAAACTTCATTATATCTATCTTTCCATCTTTAAATTTAAGCTAAATTTATAAATAATTTGCAGTTTTTCTTTTTTTATCTTGGCCAATATGAATTGTCTGTACTTCACACACAACTTTGAAAACACACACACTTCCTTTTGAAACTTTTACAAGAAGCTTCACTTTTTAGTTTTCATTTCTTTATTTATGTTCTCTTTATGCTATAAAATAAAGCCTTAAGTGATGCAAAGAATTTGATCTGCACAATCGGAGTTATTGATTTAGCACCCAAAAAGAATTAATCACTGGATTTACATCCTGTCCTCCATTAATTTAACTAGTCTTCCACAACTGTAGTCTCTAGAGAAAAGCCTACGTGAAGAAATATATTCCCTTTTAATTCCATGTTGAAAGATCAATGAAGTGTCCCAGAACCTGGTTTTAAAGTTCCTCTTACTCATTTTTACAAAAGGTTTCATTCCTTTACGTGCCACAATAGTATTTTATGTTGCAGTCTCCAGTGACATGAGAACAGATGCTGAATGATACCTGAATCAGGCAGAGATTTTACACAGTCTCAGCACCCACAGCAGTTCTGTTCTCAGGGTCCTCTGCCACCCTTTCTGACTTATTGGGGGATGTCTGTGGAGTGCTGGTCTATGGCTGAAGTATCTCATCCCATGCTCTGGGAGCACTACAGCATGAAGTTCAGAAAGGCACATTTCACCCATCATGATCACAACTGGATGTGTCAGTGGGGATGAACACAAATGACCTTCGTTAAGGCTGGAATGGTCTTCAGGACTCATGAGCATCTTGAACTCTCACAGCATTTATGGCTGCTTTGCTGTACCAAAAGGCACAATAGTCTCTTGATTACATTTCCAATTATGAGTTTAGAAGGCTAATTACGAAAACCATGTTTGGAAATAATGCAATTGAAGTTTTTTTACTAGTGTTGACATTACATTAGATATAAAGAATATGACACAGACTTATTCCACATACTAACCAAGAAAAACATACATATATTTCATTTGAATTAAGTAGCCAGTTCTTTGCAACCATGTTTCAGATCTCTGAAGTGGCCAAAGACTTTCTGTTTCTCATGTCAGCTTTATGAAGTAGTATGGAAGGCTTCCCTGCAGTCCAAACCCTGAGTTTGCTGCCACGACTTCTGGGAGGTTTAAAAGTGTGAACAGGGTAGGACTACAGCTGCCCACTTAGATTACCTTAAATCCATCACAAACCTGCAGCCTGAGGAACCTGGTGATGGCTCAAGTACTTTACTCTGTATTCAGTCTCATCAGATTTGCTTTCTTTAGTCTTTTCTCTCTTCCTGCCCTTTGCACAGAAGCCCTTAAGTAGGATGTCAAAACAAGCAGTACTCAAGTGGGAGATAAACATTTGATTTTGTGATGTTAAAGTTAGTTTCAGATGGCTAAACTATCCCACAATGCCCCAGAATGGGTCTCAATTCACACAGGGGAAAAAACTTACATAAAAATGAAATAGCAACCTAAATCTACAGAGAACTGCTAAATCACTTCCACATTGCAGCTATTATGGTCTTTAGAAAAGCTCTACTAAGGCCTCCAGACAAGTATGAGGAAAGTAAGACAAGATATGAACATCAGGCTATTTGTGCAGAAGGCCAAGGTTTTTCTATTTTTTCTAAAATGTTTTTCTATTTTTCTTTTTTGTGTTCTGTGAAAAATCAATCTTCCTCTCAGACATATTATATTGTACACTGAGTTCCATAGCAGTAGCTTTGCACTGCATGTATGTGACACTTTTTGAAATTTCTGGAAGATTGGATCTAGAATTCAAAACAATGACAGATTCTGCTAAAAAGACTGAATCAGAAACTTCAAACCTGATTTACTTCGTTCAGTTGGGAAGTTGGGACTTAGACCCTTTTATTTTTTTCAGGGCCAGAGGCAGCCCTTGAGGAGGACAAAAAATAGGACTGATGGAGGCATCACGTTCTGACCAGGGAAGAGAGCTGATTGCTGCAATGGAACTGGAGAACATTTGGGAGATCACACTGACCTTGTAAAGTCCAAGTGACTCACACCACTGGAAAAGAGAGTGGTTCTTATCATGACCAAGAATAGTCTTGCTATATACATGAAAGCAAAGCAAGGCAGAAAAGAAAACAATTTTTTTCACAAGCACATTGCCAACAGTCTGCACTGCCCCTGAACACTCAGAATCCATGACAAAACTGACATTTCTATTGTGCATTCAACAATTGCAATGCAGTCACCAAGTCCCACAGAAACCAAAAGAAAAGGGATGTAGTTTTCACATTATATGTCAAAACAGTCTGGAAACTGTCATCTTTCCTTATTATTTATTCTGTTTGCTTTGGTTGCTTTGCAATACATGACCAGAACAAAACCTTAGAGAGAAAGCATTTCCTTACCCAAGAAAACTTACCAGATTTTGAAACATTTTTACCTTGCATAAAAGGACACAAAAGACATGACAATTTTCACAAAATGAAAATTTCCCAAAAACTAGATCAAATTGTGCCTAGTTTTATACTTTGTTTTCCCTTTCACCAGAAATGAAGCTACTTCTGCAAGTGAAGTTCTAAAACAAAAAAGCAAAGCAAAACAAAAAGCACTTCAGAGTACAACAAAATCTTTGGTTGTTTAATGCATCAAAATCAAGCTTTGGATTATTTCCACATCAGCTTATTGAAAGAACTGGTAAGTGAAATTGAAGGCCAGGTGCCTCAAGAATGGCTGTAATTTTGTCACAAAATGGGACTTTTCACCTAAAAGCTGCAGTGAAGTGAATGTATCTTGACAGGTCAGCCAGAGAATGACTTTGAGCGCTGATGGGATGCCCCTGCCAGAAAAGCTGATGCAAACCTACCAGGCTGCTCTCCAGTACCACAAGTACAATGATGCGCAAAGATGCTCTCTAATCTCTAACCAGGCATCTACCAACTGGTTGCCTGTGCTGGAAAAGGACTAAGTGACATAAATAGGTCTGATTTCAGAGTTACACAGCAAAATTTATCAAATTAATTTTCAAATGGAACAGGTGTTGACCTCAGCTCTTTACTGGTGCAGGTTAAATTTCCATAAAATCAGTGTTTTTCAATAGACAAATATCCTGAAATACCTGCTCAACCCATTTAAACTTTTCAGTACTACTGTCCTTTGAATCTATATTAATTTGTTTTAGCTAGGCAGTTCTCCATGTCTTCATCAACTCAGTCTCAGTTGATTCATCTTTCTTATTACATGAAAATGTGAGCCTGAAGAACAAGGGATCTAAATGAGGACAGTACCTTATTAATTCAAACATCAACTGATGGGAAGGCAAAATAATTTTATTGCAGTCCCTTCAGCAGTGAAATACAAATGACTACAGCAGATGTTAACATGAAAATTTAACTCAGATTTTCTGTTCCAGCATCCAGCCTATAATTTAACCTTTTAGTCAGGTTGGCACTCTTAGCAGTGGTGTACTACCCTGACCTGATTAATATCTTGACTGAGGACATGGGACTTGTCCTCTAATGCCTTGGTACACAGTGACACCTACTACAAGCACAGCTGACAGCACTGAGACTGAATTTGCTGTGTAACCCATTCTCCATGATCAATTATTCAGAATTTTGCCTACCATTTGGACACAAAGTTTATACATTACATCCTTTTGCCTGCCCACCCACAACTGACAGACTGGGTAATTTCAACCAAAATGATTCTTTTGAAATCATGGTGAAGGGAAAATTCATTACACTGGTTTGATTGCAAAGAGTCCTGGTCTGCATTTTTTTGAACACTGATTTCCCCTCAGTCTCTGCAGAGGTCATTTACATTTGGGAACAGAATAAACTCTAGTCATTGTGTTTTGCCATCTGAAAAAACTGTCCAAATTTGATCAAGCTATGAGAAAAATGCAATTTACACACCATGTGTCCTCTAGGAACTTCATATTTTGTTATTCTAAACTTCAAAGATTTCATCTAGAGAATAATGCTCTGGTCCAGTGTCAGAGCTCTGCTCCCCATGTATGGGCATGCTGAAATCTAATGTACTGACAATTCTGTGTAGTTTGCTTTAAAAAAAAAGTTATGAAAGACAGTGCATGTTTATTTTAATACCACAGGTTTTGTATGAACTAAAAATTGGCAGGAATTAATTTAGTAAGGGAAGTTGTTTGTAAAACGCAGGTATTCCTGATGATTCTGTGTATTTTGCAGTTTTGGAAATTAGAAAAGAAATGTGAAGACAAATAATGGGTCAGAGTAGTATGAAGCAATCCACTGCAATAGCAAATGAAACAACATGCACTGCAGGAGGAGTTCATGAGGAATGGTAAGAGGTTCTGTGACCCATGGTCATGGGACTGGTACCTCTGTGAAGCAAAATTAAGGTCCTTTATTGGGAAATGTCAAGAGGAACACAAAAAATGCAGGAACCAGCAGCATTAATAGACCTGTTCTACTACATTAAAGATTCCAACTTCATTTGTCCTCTCCTTGGAGACTGGTAAAATTCCATCATTGCAGTTTCTGCATACATCTGTTCACTCGGCTTATCTGTTAAGAGTGTTCAGGCCAGGCTATGAGACTTGTAGGCATAATAGCTGTGTGATATCTTTTGCTTTGGAAACAGATCTTAAACAAATCACCCTGATCAAATTGAATTGAAGCGAATTTCTTCAACAGCTACGCGTGCTCACCAGATGTGTTCATGCACTAGTTTAGGAAAACAGCAAAGACATGGGGAGAAGAAAAAAGACCAGGGACCACTTTGAAGGGAACAAAATGAAGTGCATACATACAATGGAGAAGATATCTCCCCAAGCCTCTAAAAGGTGTTCAAGATTTCCACATCTTTGTTAATTTTCTGAAAGAAATCAGCTGTGAAAGACCCATGGGAGTGAAAGGTTTGCTGGCTGACATCTACAGAATACTTACTAGGAGCTTAAGAAGAAACCATTTAATTCTTGGGAAAGACTGGGAATTTCTTCAGAAGGCCAGTTGCCCGAGTCAGGGGCGTCTTAACAACTGAAATGAAACACAAAGAGAGAACACTCAATAAGTGGGGAAAAAAAAGAGTTAAGCAGCATGAGTATGAAAGCACTGCTTTGGCAAGAGTAAATCCCACGTGGAGGAAAAACTAGCAAGGGATGCCCAGAGAAATGAGAAGGGACTCAACAGATATGATAGTTTCAGGAGAACTTCTGGGAAAAGTTGGGTCTGCTGCTGAATCGGGAGACAGCATGGATGACACAGAGAAGGCTAAAGTATTCCCGGTCCTTGCCTTGGCAAATCCTGCTCCCGGACTTAAATGTGTACCCGCACAGCCCAGAGAGAGGGAGACAGGCACCACTGTGTGAGGAACAGGTCCTGTAATGCTGAGCTGCTCTGACCAACCACAGCGTAAATTGCTCAGTCTGGGTACCCCCAGTTGGTGGCATTTTTTGGTCTCTGTGGTCATTATTTCTCTAGGCACTTTTACCTGTGGGAACAGGAAAAGCGGAAGGAGAGAAGGATGAAGCAAGCCATAAACAACAGGTATTCTGAGCTGTTCAAGTGTTTTGCCTGGATGTGGCACCGTAAGTGTGGGGCCGGTGCATTTCTGTGCCAGCATGAGGGGCTGGGAGAGACCTGCTGCAATGCTGTCTGCATGTGGAAACCCTTGTCCCTTCCTTTTTCCCTTGTCCCTCTTGCTCACAACTCCCTCCTTCCCAAAATTAACATTTGAATCGAAAGTTCGAAAGGTGTCAGGGCTAACAGGGGTTACTCTTGCAAATCAAAGGCCCACCTACCAATCTGCTCAGAGTCATAATGTCTGCATTAACAAGAAAGCTAGTCAAAACCCAGTGATTAAGTCATTAGTTCTGAAAGCTCTCCATGTCCTGTCGACTTTTGTGTGCTTGGAGAGCAATGTGCTAATCTGAATCACGATGATGTAAAGAAATCTTTTCTGAAATCCAGTTTCATTTTAATGTGGCATCTGCACGGAGCTAGCAGTATGTTCCCTAAAGATACAACACAGCAGTTCTGCTCTTTCACCTTAAAAAACTTGCTGCTGAAACATCCTGTGTACCCATTCAAACTCCAGATGTTAATGGACCCCAGAGTTATTTTGGTAGGAAGCTGGTAGGAAAGCTGTATCAGATGTTTTCTCTAGAGGAGAGAGGGAGGGAAGATTCTTTCCAGAGAAGTGAAAGCTCTGGGCAAGAAGATGGGAAAGGTAATTTGCTGCTTGGCAGCTGACCACACGAAAAGTTTTAGACAGAAACAAAACTTTCTGTCATACAAATTTCTCAATTTCTCCTTTTGCAAAAGCACTTTCACTGCAAGACAAGACAGTGCTTAAGTGCCAGCCTACCTTAGTGTAACCTTGAACACAAATACAGCATTTTTCTCAGTGGACTATCCTGAGCCACAAATGTGTCCAGTTCTGAAGTTTGGCTGTGTGCCCTTCCCCCCTGTTTGGCTCAACAGCTGCCACTTTTACAGAGCCTGTTTTACCCCAGCCATCATTGTGGCCTGGATGCTCAGCTGACGCAAAGAGATAAGTACAAAAAATATTTTGAAAGAGACCTGTTTTAAGGAAAAACATTTCACGATCTGCCATGAAGACTTCAGATAGTCTTTAAATAACAAGTCAAGAAAAACAAGCTGATATTCACGTGATCCTCAGGAGTACAAAAGTGACATTAATGAGAAAAATGATCTATTGTTGTGATTTTTTATGAACTGGAAGGTGTCTGCACATCTACACTGCAAGCAAAGACAAGTATGTAAACAGCCAGCAGCCAGGAGAGCCTCAGGAACACTTCTTGCTAACAAGCTGCATCTGCAATAATAGAAACTACTCGCACTGAATCCTTTTCCCTGGCTTCCAGCTACCCACTTTCTAACACACAAACAGAGCTAAGGCAAAAAGAATTATATTCTAATTACCTTGGCCAGGTGTCTTCACATACTCAAGTGTAATTCTTGTGCAAATTTATCCTTTATGGCAAAGGAAGACTCATTGAAATGGATTTTGGACAGCACCAGAGTAAGGCTCATTATTTCCTCTCCTCAGCAGCAACCTCATCTTGCTGGAGAGCAGCAAAAGTAACAGGCTTTAAAATGATGGTGAGAGGGTGTAACTGGGCCTGGGGTGGAGAAGGATGCAGCCACACAATATCTTGGCCACACAATAAAAACCCCATCGAGACTGCACTCAAATAGAGCACACAGATAGTCTAAACGTGGCAAATCTCTCACCCCAAGGTGAAGGATGGTTCCAAATTCCAGTGAAAAAGGGCGCCAGAAGAAGAGCCTTAGGATCATTTGCAGAGGACAGGCAGCAGAGCCACAGACTGAGCATCTGAGGGAGTTGAGAAACGTTTCTGTCAGAGTGGCATCCGAGATTGCTGCTGAACTGTTCCGTAGCCAGTACCTCTCCCAAACCCAGGTTCACCAAGCCTGTGCCAAGGGAGCTGAAGAATGATCAAAATTCATTGCAAGGATTCAAAAGAGCAAAAATACCAAATTTAGAAGCAGTTTACAAAGTGTCCAGGTATATTTTTTCCTTAGAGCTGAGTTACCCTAAAGAGAAACTAACTCAAATTTCAGAGTTGTTCATTATGCCATGATGCAGACGATTAGCCAAGTTTTTAAAAAAAAAAACATAAAAAGAAATATATTGTTGTTATACAAAATTGGACAAACTAGTTGTAAATACCTCTGAAACGAGATCTTGAACATGCAGATTCTGAGACTGTCTGAAAAGCCCAGCGAAAATATCTTTATAGAATTTGTACTTTAAATCAGTCAGAACACTTAATTTTTTTTTTTTTACTTTTTTTTTCCCCTTAAAGCTGCAGTGCTTGCAACCAATTGACTATGAAGTTATTTCACCCCCAGGTGAAAAATATATTCCACTTTCCAGGGTTGTGAAGGATAAATATTTTTTTTAAATGAAATACATGCAGAATATAACCCAAAAGATAAATTAAACCAAATATCTATGTATTTAATAAAACAACAACAACAAAACCAAATAACCTTGCAATTTTCAAGTTCAGCTCATGATAATTGGGTAATGTTCAGTACACTACTTAAAAAACTTCACTAATCAATTAAATGAACCAATCAGCCCTGTTCTGAGATTTTTTGAAAGCAAAATAAAATTGGGGGTTCCAAACAGAGAAGACACTTGCATGGACCTGAGCGTTGTGCTCTCATTTCATAAGAAACAGTCCTTTTTCTCTTTGCAGCTGCTGAAATTTATTGAATTTACCTTTGAAATAGTTTGCTCACAGAATTATATGTGCAAATTTTTAAACTACTGTTGTTGATAGTTTGATCTATGAGTTTAATATTGAATAAATTTCAACATTTGCATCTCAGGTCAAATAGCCAGGTATTTGCATTTAAATGGATTATCAGCATATATTTCTTCTTCTTGTTACTCTCTGTGCTTTTCATGCTGCTGTTTGATATGAACCACTTCTATTCATGCAGACAGGATTTTAGTAATCAGGGCAGGAGACAGGTTAATATACTTAAAATTAAATATAACGCTATTCCAATGTATGCTATCACACTGATATCAAATCCTTATATGGAGCATCATTTCCCAGCACACTGAACTTCATTCACACAGAAGGGAGGTTTGAGGGACAGGCTGAAGCAGCAGCTTAGTATGACAGATAGGCACCAAATAACAGAGACAGGGATACTGGGATGCTGTACTCCCCTGCAGTTAACTCCACTCCAGCAGTGCTCCTGCCTCTGAACCTGGGAAAATCACTGCCTGGTGCCTCTGTGCTGCCAGAGCATACAGATGCTTTGCTGGATTCCCTGTCCAACACTATGTGTTTTAACAGGGTTTTTACAGGAGCTCAGCAGCAAAGGTTGAGATGGGCCTGGTGGAAGCCAATGCAGAACAGCTCAATTTTTATCCATGCTGGATAGCATCACACACTGTCCTTGGCACAAATCCACACTATAGTCTGTCAATCCAATGCTTTTAATTCAGTTGCAGACAGAAGATCTATGTTAGATGTTGGCAGGGAAAAAAACTAACCCTAACTTGCTTTTACTTATGGGTAAGGTCTGTAATAAATCACCTGGAGAGGCTGAGGACTCCCCACAGTTAAAGCTCCATAGCAGCAGGAAAGAGAAAGAGCTGTCTGAAACAGGAGTGATGGCAAGGGGAGTTCACAAGGAAGCTGTGCTGAGCAGCATGAACTCAAACCCAGAGGAGTTCTCAGGGCTCTGCCCAGCTGTCTTTTCTAATATTTAATGAAATGTGGTTGAAAACTCATAAACATTTTGCTGGCTGCTTGTTACAAATAAACGTGGCTCCACCACACAGCTCTTTAATGGGAACAGAGACCACTGGAGGGGATTACAGCTGGAGGAGCTCAGGGAGGCTACAGCAGTTCCCCACCCTCAGCTACAGTCACCCCCTTGGCTTCCCAGCTGGCAAAGAACTCCTCACCTGCCCTGTGCTCTTGCTGAGGCTCATGGCAGCAAACAGCCAGAATTTGGCAAGTCCTGCCCAGTGTCTGATTGTTCTTGTCCCACTGGTAAGGGAGAGGAATGATAGACACATAAACAAAACAGCAGCAAAAAAATTGGCATGTGAGTTATCTCAGAGATGTTCACATCTCCAGCTGAGTGAAACTCAGTGGGAAATCTTCTGGCTGACACTCTGAAATCTGCAAGTTTGCTTTGAAACAGCAAAGTTGTCCAAGTCCTTATAGTATCCACATTTTAAAAATCACCACCTGAAGGATTTATGGCAGGGTGAACAGGCAATTGCATTGCTCCCTTTGTTACGGTGGAAACACGTTTTGTGACTGGTGAAATCTATGAGAAATATATTGAATGAACTCTTTAAAAATAATATTTTAAAATTAAAACCAAGCATTGTATTTAGCAACACCACAAAGCCTTAGCCTCAAGGAAGTCATGAAACACCGGGGAGTCAGCAGGAAAGTGCCACTAAGTCTTGATGGGATTGATTTGGTTGGACTAGCTCTGTGTCATAGAATGGAAAAATAAAAGCAGAGTCAACTAATCAAGCTGGTGCTCTCACAGCTGGAGAGCTTTGCTCAGAAATGGGTGCAACAATGAGTCAGAACACAATGGCAATTACTCCTGCTCTCTTGGACTGTGAATATTTTCCAAGCAATCCAACCCTATGACATGGAACTGTCAAGACTTCAGTCCTTCAAGTACCTTTTTCAAGTTTTAAGCTTTCCATTGGCCCTTAGTCATGAAAAACTATTGAACTTCTCAAAAGTTTTTTAGAAACAAACAGATCAACAGATGCAGGATGGAGTCTCTTCACATACTTAAGTTAAAAAAACATGCACTTTATCACAAGACAGCTTCCAACTTTCCTGGTTGAACTGGAAGAAAGGAATAAATCTGATTACTACCTCCCCTAAATAATGGCTTTTTCTTTTTTATATTTAAGGTGGTTTGGAAATGGAAATACCACTACTTAGTTAAGAAATCCAAATGCATTGAAATCATTTGAAGTGGCAAGACAGGAAATCCAAATACCCTCTCTTACTCAGGAAGATCCAGCCTCCATTTCTACAGGGACTTCAAAGCAAATAAAAAAACAAAAGGAAAAAAAGGAATTAAAAGGAAATTTTTTTGTTAAATGAGAAGGGAATTACCCCTGTGAGGGATTCTTCTGGATTCTGGGGGGAATAATAATTTCTTTCCTACTGACCAGGCACCGGTCTTTATTGACTTAGATTATGTAAATAAAAATACGATTTTTTAAAAAATTTATCCAGTCCTTTCAAGCAATTTATAGCAGTGCATTGTAACCCTCAGTAAAGTTATTCTTATTTTACCCTGGTATCTGTGGGAGGAGGATCAAGGCTTGCAGAATGCCAAGGTATGAGACTCCAGATGTGATCTATGCAAAAGCAACAGTGAAGAAAGCTGAGATGTGTGCATAAAAGTGCCAGGTACTGTGAGTTTATTGCTTACCAAATCAGATATTCACTGTCAAAAGTTCAAAAACTGACAATAAACTGAACTGTTGCATCTTTAAAGTTATTTATAACTTACAGAGGGAGTATAGTGTCTGGGCTTTGTCTGTTCCATAACACTTACAGCCAGCAGGAGATAATGAAATCTAGGCTGAGCTCATATTGCCAAGCGAAAAAAAAAATCCAGGCCTGTATGTGTTGGTGGCTGTCAGGTGAGATATTTTATACCTCATTACTGTCGCAGCAGTTATTGGTTTTTCTTCCTTTATGAATAGATCATGTGATGCCATGCCTCTCTCTCACACTCCTCACCAATTTGTCACAGCAAACAGAAAAAAGAGATTTCTTGTCAGAGTCCTTTTCACTTCAGTGCTTGCTTCTGACGAGCCATGCTGCCCGAACAAGTCCAGACGTGCTGCAAAGCCCTTGGACCTCCTCACTGATGCAGAGATGTTTCTTTAGGAGTCATCCATGCAGCATTGGTGAATGTGGTCCCTCACCAGCTTGGCATGGGAGGGCTCCAGCTGACTTCCCTAGAAGGCTCCCAAAGTTCCCAAGCACTGCAGCTCACCCCTGGGGAGAGCTGTGGTTTTCAGAGCAGACAAAACGCTGCTGAGCAGTATTTTCACTTAACACACTGAAGATTATTCAGGATAATGGGTCAGCGTCTCCCCAGCAGAGAATGCTCTCCTGGTGGAAGTCGGCCACACGTTCTTCCCTGAGATCTGAGCTGGAATAGTCTTAGGTTTTGGCCAGACAAAAGTTGTGTTCAGGAGGGCTTTTTTTGTGCTGGGATTATTCAAACCATGTCCAATCTGCAGAGAAGATGCACCAGTGTTCTCATGTAGTTCAGGGGGAAGACACAAAGGAGAAGTGATGTAGATTAATTTGACCCACAGCACAGACAAAGCAAAATGGAATAGGATTCTACAAACAGTTGAAAAGAAAAGCACATGACTATACCTCAATACCACAATTGTTAATATACTCTACAATAATTACTCATTATTTTAAATCCATTCTGAGCACTCCTAAGGCAAATAGAAGCCACTAAAGTAATTTTTGGGAAATCGACTATTCCTTTCACTCTCTCTTTCTGCTTGCAGGAAAATCTATTCAGTTAAAGAACCACATCTAAATATTGTTTTCCTTTTTTAAAAAAGCACACAGTTGTCATTACACCATGTTTTGAGTGGAGAGCATGAAGCTGTGTAAGCTTTAATTAATCCACTGAACCATCAACTTATATTCCACTGCAAATACTGCCATCTGCTACCAGTCCATGCATCGATAAATAATGTCTGCTACAAGTTTGCTTCCCCAACATTATCTGATTAGGTAATTAGCCTATGGAACAATACCCAACATAATGCATTATTGTTCTATTAAGTGCGATCTGTTTGAAAGCACCAAAGAATACCTTAACACTGCTCCATTTCTGTGACTCATACCTCAACGAACACCCATCCAGAAAATGACAAAGCAATTCAGAAAGGAAGGGGGGTAACAACAAGCCCAAAACCACATGAAAAGCATGTCAATAAAATTAGGCATTGGTACTGTTTATTTCAGAATAGCCTGAGAGGAAATATAAGACAATCCACAATTGCTGCTCTCCAGAGAAGGCATGAATCAACATCAACAGTGATCTACTTATGATAAAGGCCCCTTCAGAGAAGAATGATGAAACATACTTGGTCATCAAAACTCAGGGGCTTAATGAATCAATGGAAGGTGGAATTGGGAAGAGGAAAAACAAGGCAGCATGTCATCTTTATTCACAAGGGTAAAATGTGGCTGTTTCCAAGATTACATCTGAATTAATCTTGTGAGGAAAGCAAGTGATGAAGATGCAGCAGAGGAGAACTGAAGTGAAGCCAACATATCAGCACTGTCAGATCCTGTGGCTGCAGTGCAAAACCTATCAATATTAGGCTGAGTGAAGTGTTTTTTAATTTATCCAGCTCTTGGCCTCAGGTGATTACAAAAAGAACTGTGATTTTATTTTGCATGAGATCACTAGCTTAGCCTGGGGCAGAGAAAAAGTTAGCAAAGTCAGCCCTAAGTGCATGAAAAACACAACAAGCATAGAGAAAGTCCAAGTTTAGGAACCTGGAGACCTCACACATCGTCTCTGCTATTTCAAAACATCAAGGTCAGGATTTATTTGACCAAATTTACATACCAACATAGTCAGTACCTACACTGCAGCCGATTTTCTCCACTCCTTTTATAGTCAAGAGAATCCTGCCCCCCTCACATTGGCAACACAAATATTTTCCACCACATTTATCTGGAATAATTTGCAAAATCATTGACAGTTCAATGGCATAGACTGAAGACTATGTATCTGCAAGTTAAGTTTTAGTTCTGCATCAGGCTTTCTCAGTTTCAGGTGTCCTTCCTTTCCAACAGGCTTTGTTTCACAATTAGATATTTTCAATGAATGTGACCTAATAATGGAATTAAATCTATAGAGGAATTCATGAAGCCAATCCTAGCAGGAGTACAGTGTCCCCTTCTCTTACTTTGCCTTCACTACTTGTGTTCTCATTGACTTCTCCTCCTATTCCTTTTCTTATTCTGATAGCAAACCTGGAGCTTATCTACAGCCACAGGCTCTGACCTCTCCAAACAGTGCAGTATCTTTGTCCGCTTTGCAACACTCTCAGACCTCCTCTGCTGTCTAAATCTCTCCAAAATATGTCACGATATGCAAACAGAGGAACAGTAAATGAATTGGATTGAATAACAGCCCTTGAGCTATGGGGCTGAATTCTCCCCTCATTAAGAGAGTAGGAAGAGCCCTACAGAACCAGATCAACACCCCATAGTCTCAGCTGCAAAACTGGGCAACATCAAATGCCTGTAGAAGAATACACAGATGGGACAAGCATGAGACTCTTCTTCCACTGAACGCATTGAAATCCCAGAGTTTTGAGTCCAGGCCTTCTTCCCCCGGAGAAATTTCCCAGAATTTATGCCATGTAATGTATAATACTTAGAATACTTTTTCCTTTTTTTTTCCTGGAAAGTTTCAAGCCCTTTGATCCATTCCATTATCCCCAATGAGAATGAAATCCTATAGTAGAATTTCTCCAGAAAGAGAATTCCAGGGTGTGGGAAAACACAAATCTTCGGAAGCCAGCTATGGTTCTCCTAAGTTCTTACCCACTTCTGAATTTCAGGCTTCCATTCCAACCTCTGGTTTGCTGTGAAGCCTTTTCATTCCTATTTTGCTCCTTTTTTTATATTAATAACCGTGTCAGTGCAAATACTCTTGCCAATATTGCACAGCACGTACATATTGAAGAAGTCTGCCTTATTTTTATGGCCATTAATGATAGCTGCTATTGAATATCAACAACATCTTCTGGCAATCTCTCCTTGCTGTGATAAAATTGCTTGTCAAAACATCTCCTTCATATTTGAGCACTGGGGAGTACTCATAGCATCTCACTTCAGCAATCTAATTTAAGTAAAGAGTTAGGGTGAAGCCACCAGACAATCTGTGAAGGGTTACAGGCACCTCACTCAAAGGTTTGAACAACCTGTCTCAGCTCTTTTAAACAAATGGTGAGATTTCATATTTGGAGATACAAGATGGAGGACCTAGAAAGAAAATATGAGTGTCCCGTGTCCAACTCTAGCATTATGAAATAGAAAAAGCTTGATGTAGATGGTAGATTTCAGTCATCAGAAACTGTGATTGTTAATTTGAAATAGAAAATAATATTTCAGTTACTTTCTACCCCCACAATATTTCAGCAGTAGAATACAGCCTTTCAACAGCCTCTTTTTTATATAAATTCCAGAAGAGATTTCTCCAAAGCAAAAAATTCATGACACTGTACCTTTTTATGAACACTTCTACCAATAAGTATGAAAGACAAAGGGTTTTTTGAAGCATGTTTGCCTAGTGAAAAAGCAGTGCTTTCTGATTGAAAGTTTGCAATTAGATCTGCTAAAATTAGAGCTCTTATATGCACGTTATAGTCCTTTTCTCTTTCACTTTTATACTTGTGACAGCACAGAAATGTGGTGATTTTCAAGTAGAAAAAACATTGCTCTTGAATTTTTGATTACTCAAAAATGTCTACATTTCTACAAGTACCAACATTTCTCTAGAGTTAGGGGAGTACGTGGCACACGAAAATCTCCTTTTGCCCCATGTTTATAATTTGTCAATTTTATTTAAACTTTGAATATTGCTTTATTTGTCTTGCAATAGGAATGACTAAACTGAAATTGCAATTCCATGCCTATTCTTATGTCTAGTGTTTCCCTGTTATCAATGTCACTTGGATCCGTGAAAGCACTTGGGGCTGTCTCCTTTGAATAGGCATAGAAACACATGTAGAATCTTGGATGGTTGAATAAAGATCATATGGAGATAGTAGGCTTATTTTTGTTACTACCATTATTGTCTCTCTTACTGTAGTGTCTAAGGTTCCATCTGGAACCAGGATCCTTGGCATTGGATAAAGAACTAGAAGTAATCCATCCAAAGCTTTCAATTTTAAGAAAAATAGCATTCCTATGTAAATGAGGTCCGAGGTTACTTTGGTGATATCACTAAAGGTATTTTAGTCTGAGACTACAAGCATTTTTTGGTAAGAAAGGTTGCAAAGAAGGGCAGAACTACAAACAAGCAGCTTTCTCTGTACCTATTCCCTTGTAATTAAGATGTTGAGTTGGTCGGAGGGAAAAACACACCACTTGAGAGTATTTATTAATTACTTTTCAGCTTCAGTGCACAAGGTTAAATGCAGCCTGAGGCAGCTTTCACTGATGTGACTCACGTCTCCACAATGTCAGAGCTTTCAGTGACACTGATGGGCTCATATTTTGCAAGGAATAAACCACCCTCTGGTGTATTAACTAAGCATGTCCTGCAGTGAAGCAGTGCAAAACTATAAGAAGTTTTACACAGTGACTTTCTTACCTATAAAATGTGTCTTGACAACTGCGGAGCATGCAATCTCTCATTAATCCACAGAATGTGGACAGCACGGATAAGAAATGTGTTTCACCGTGGCAACTTTGTCCTCAGTGGGCTCAGTCCTGATGGTAGGTCAGCACAAGCCTCTTCCCCAGGAAGATGACCAGCAGATGACCTAATTATGTCCAATCACAGCATTATTTTCTATTAATTTTCATATGAATTCAAATGTAAGTGAGGATGTTGGTAAATATTCCAATGGAAATGTTTACAGAAATAAAGCATTACTGGTATACATTTTTTAAGTTGTGGCTATTATTTTACCATATTTTCTAACCACATGGAATATTTTTATTTATTTCTTGCACAGCTGCCCCCAGAAAAAACAAACCCAACACCCCACAAATCTTAATCCAGCTCAGCTACCCCAGCTGCTTCATGACCTCAGTCCATGGATCCTTGTGCCCTCCTGGAGAGCAGAATATAGAGCATGCCAGAGGATTCAATCCATCCAGGCAAACTGTATGAAGAAATATAAACCCTCTCCAATTGCAAAAACCCAGCAATAATGAAAAAAAGCCCACCACCTACCATGTTTCCCAGTGATGGTTTTCCACAAGGTGATCATTCTAAAAATCAGAGTACCAGAGTAAATAGAGAGGTCTAGAAAGTGTGTGTTCAAAAAGACTCAACTTTTCTGTATTTTATTTGCTAAAAAATGAAATTCCTTTCAGAAGCAATATAATTTTGGCAATTTTAAAAGAGAATCCCAGAAAGAACATTTAACAAAGCTTATGCTCCCTCTGTAATCTTCCTTTCTTTTAGAGTTAGGAAAACAACCATTTCTGATTCTTTATAAAAATTTCAACTTAGACTTTTTCTATTTTCCATAATTTTTGGCACTAAACTTGAAAATTTCCTTACTCTTCCTCACAGTGTAAAATTTCAATTTAATCAGGCAAGACCAAGGAAGTTTTGGGAGATTACTGCTGGCATGGACAACTAAATTCAGTTTCACCACACTTCTGCAAGCATTTCAGTGTTCATTTAAGTGCTCCAAGCTCATGTACTTCCACCTTCAATCAGCTATTATTGAAACTGAACAAAATGAAAGCAACATTTTTCCATTTCCATTCCCAAACACAAGTTATCTAAAATAACATGATCTTCTTCCTCTCACACTTATTTCACACCTAACTCCCTGATCACCTGAATGCTTGGCATGAATTCTTGTGAGAAGTGTGTAATGTGGTCTCAGCCCAGCATTTTGTTCCGACTTCTGGTTTGGCTGCAGTTTTGCTCTTTCACAATCTTCATAGCAGCTCCATCAAGTGGCCAGAGACCCGAATGTGTCACTGCAATCCATGACAAAGCCACCCACAGGTACCATGCAGGTTCCTGTTTGTTGGGACCACTGCAAACACATTCTGAGATGTTTCTGGGGCAAAGTATGGGTGGGGTAGCAGTTGCAGAGGGGAAGTACAGAAAAAGAAGGTATAGGAGGACCAAACAGAAGGTTAGATATGAGAAAAAAGATCAGTGAGTTGCTTTTCAGTAGTTAAGAGATTTGCTTAAGTCTATAGACCAAGGTTGCTATTTTTTCAATGAGGAGCAAGCTTTTTAGGGGGAATTAGTTTGGGATGTTTGGTAGCCTTCACAGTAAAGCTTATTTCCCATAAACACCAGGGTAAAGGCAGGTAAGGTCCCAAACAAAGAAGGTAGTTGCCACATCTCCAAGACACGCATGGAGCCACAGCTCAGGGGGTTCATCTTAGGGTGAAATTTCCATTGTCCCTCTGTGAAGTACAGCAGGTATCTGGTACTGCATAACCCTCGTGATGTGAGGAAAGCCAGCCTTTCCTGCTTCCCTGCATGTGTCCTTAGGTTCTGACTCACCTGGGGCACAAGGATTTGCTGCTAGTCCCACCTCTAACTTTTTTTAAGATGCTGGAGGAAAGTTATTGCATTCCTCTATAACCTCCTTTTCCTGCCTTGTTTTCAAATGCGTTGTGCACTTGCTCTGCCAGCCTTGGCTCCTGAAAGGATCCAATAAATAATAACTAACCCACAGTTCAAACAAAAGAATTTTACAGAATTATTTAGGGAGGGAAAAGATTGAAATTTCAGAGCCTTGGGAAATCTGAGCATTGTTCTGAAAAATAAAAGAAGGAAAATTCTCCACACATGGTAATTATCATTGCTTCATTAAAAACTTAAAGAAACCATTACAATTTTTACACATTGGAGATGTGATTTCTCTAACACTAAGAAGCACAAATTCCCCTTTAGTTCTGCATTAATTTTTTTAAAGTATCTTACATGGAATTGTCTCTCCTTATGGGCTGTTTTCAAATAATCTAGTTCCTGCCACTATTCTTTATTTTCCTGAAAGACGTGGGACAAAATAAAACTCTATGTAGTCATGCAGAGGTAGATTGCCTCTGGTTTCTAAGCTAACTGATTGACTCTGAACAAGTAGTTTTCAGTCTTTCCTGACTTATAAAGTCCTATAATTTTCCAACAGAGATGCACTCCCAGCCCCCTGAGAGCAAATTTACTCTACTAACAGTAGGCTTTTCTCAGCTGTGCTGGGTGGATTCCCTTGCCCACAGGTTGAAAACCACTGCTGTGTGCTGTCTGAAATTCTGCAGCATAAACACATCTCTGTTCCAAGAAAAATAGCTCCCAGTTTTGAGTCTTTGACAGTTACATCTGGATCTACCTACTGAAATATGAATTCATTGTATTTTCAAGCCTCAGAGCCTGATTATGGCAGCATAAGCAAGTTACATCAATGGAGCCAGCTGATCTGCATGGGTGTGAAACCAGATATAAATTAATCCCTTTGTTTCCACAGCCCTCACTGTCAAATCTATTTTCAGTGCAATCAGAAGTTAGGCTACATTAGTAACTTCAGACCATGACATTTTTCCACACCCACTAATCAAATACTGAATCCATTTAGCAAATTTTTTTATAATGTGGAACACAAACACAATGTTGGATTTTCTCAACAATTACACCTTTAGACCTCATTGACTTGTTAGCTTTCTTTTTTTAACATTGTGTATTACTTTCCCCACTTCTTTTCTTGCAAAGGTATAAACATCTATATATTTTTTTTGCAAATAGATAACATTTTCTCATCCACTACGGGACTAAGAGATTCATTTCGAAAAGTACCGCCTGTGCTATGTAGGATTCTCACCAAGGGGAGAAACAGAACACCATTTTGTTTTTCTCTCAGTTATGGCCCCCATCCAAAAAAGCACTCAGCCATATGTCTGCTTTTCCCCCTAGACTGGGGGTTTGGCTACTGGATAGCACAAATCCATGCACCAGGAAAAGTATGTTATCCTCTGCTACTTAGAGTCAATCGAAGATGCTTAAAGAGCTGATTTAGACAACTGGAATGTGACAATTATCCTATGGAAATCCAGAGACTAATGGGCTCAGGGACCCTGTTCATAATGGAGGTGCAGCAGAATAGTCTCAATGCACACAACATCACAGAAAATTGCCTCATGGATGGCTCTCCTTATGTTCCCTGGTTATCACATTTTAGAAATTGAAGCGTTCGATGAAAACCACTGGACTATAAATTGGTGCCTTCAACATGTAGTTTCTTGCTCTCACAGAGTGACCTGCTCAGTGTACCCCATTAAAAGGGTAAACATGACAAGATAATGGATTCATTTTGGCAGTGGCAATACACTTTGGTTTTTTATTATTTCTACTTTGCTAGCTCACGTTGAAAAGTCCAAGAGCTCTCTTCAGTTGCTAATCTATGAATGGCTGATGACTAGACCCTCATGTTCTGGGATTAATGTCACAAAATGACAGAGAAATTGCTCACTAGACAAGAAAGCATTGGTCATAAATTTTCAGGGGTTTTTTTGCAAAGTTAACTTTACTCTCTGAATATGCTTTCAAATGCTAAATATGCTTTTAAATATGCTCTCTAAAATATTTTCCTGCTTTTCTTTTCAGATTATCTCAATGTTAATCTGAAACTAGCTAATTTTGAACACCCTAGAAGCTGGAGGGCTGAATTTATACTGAAGTCTAGCCTAATCCTTGTCAGTAGCTCCAATCCATTTTCTAGGTGAGCTAAAAGCACTTCTATCTTGACAATTTAAATGCATCACTAAGCAATCATCCTTCTAATCCACTTGTGTTTACTGCCCATGTTCATGTGTCTAAAGAATGAAATATGGAACCAACAAAATGCTGAGGATCTACCTGGCAGTTTCCTGGCCCCTGAAATTGAAGGCTATTTTTTTTGTTGAGGTATAAACTCTCTTCTGCACTCTGTCAAAGGAAATAAAAGATAGAATTAGGGAAGGGAGAAAGTACCTTTTAAGGCTCCTGAAGCTTTTAATTGAATCAGTGATTCAGGAAATCTCATTCTCCCTTCTGCTTGTTCTGAAATGGAGAGACAATGAGCAGATTTCTGACAGTTAAGCAGATGCTCTGTGCATGCAGACATTACATTTTTGTGTCTAATGATAGCTTTGACGTTACGATGAGTTTTGTGGGATCTGGTGCCTGGGGTATCAGTAAAGAATTCATTAGATGCCTTTCCTGTGAAAATTATGAGACATTCTCTTAAATATGAAAAAATTGCATAAAATTAGGTTTGTAATGATATTTCACTTTACTTATCACAGGATTGCACTGGCAGCAAGGTTTTAATTGCTCAAATTACAGTATCTTTCAGATGTCAAAATTACTTGCATTAATTGCCAGTGGAGACAAAGCAATAATGCTTCTTTACTAACACACTGCACACCCAATTAGCATTAATGGTATGGTTAAACTTCATATGTCTTTCTGGAACATGATTAAAAGGAATAAGCTACTAGATAAAGTTCAGAACAAAGATGAATGCACCTTTTCAGTCTTCAAGTCTTAGCCTCAGTATTTACTTGCATTATATGAAAAAAAAAAACCACCTCTTCAGATCTGTTTTTTAGATGATGCACATTTCCCTAACATCATATTTAGGCTGATATACATCATATCAGAATATGGCTTTATATTTCTTACTTAAAATAGGAGCCAGCACTACCCCTCTGTTCATTTAGAACTACATAAAAAAGATGCAGCTCCACCAATGCAAAGAGATTAACGCTTTTGTGCTTCACAGTACAAGCCTCTATTTATTTCCATAGTGAAGCTGAACACTAATTTTCTGCTAAAAAGATTTTGCCTGTAATTTTCCTCTGTCCACTCTTCATGTGGCAGTATAAGGTTTTCAGTGGGTTTATGTAGCATCAGCTAATTAAGCAGGGGAAGTTTTGTGTGTACAAAGGTAATACCTTGGCAAATGTACTTGGCAATGTTGTTGTTCTGGCCACTGACACAACAAAGTTATTATTTTGAGGAGGTTTATTTGTATTCTGGCTTTTTACTGTGAATATGTAGGTGGAAATATGTATGTTGGAAAACAACTTCAAGTTATAGAATTATAAAAGCCTTGGTCTCAAGCACTGCACTTGTTGTACGTCTCTGGCCAGGACTAACAGCAATTCAGTGGAGGGAAATTTCATTTAAAACTCCTTCTTGGAAAACCAGGCTCTCGTCTTCAGACCTTGGTCTGCTGGCTGCAGCATCCCTAGGCTGGTCCAGCTGGGAAGGCTTGAAAGAAGCTTTTATGCCAAAATCACTCTGTTTTTTAACCTGACATTATGGAGGGTGGCTGTACCTTAGACAGCTCAAAAAGTAGCAGTGTTTCAGAGGAAGGCAGCTACTGTGAGATGGCAGAGAATGTGCCTGGACTGGGAAGGAGGAACAAATGGGATTTCTGACTGTCTTTTAACAGGGATCAGAAGGACTGTGCTGGCATTATGACTTTTACCCCTGGGACACGCTGACAGCTAGGTGTGAAGGACAGCAGGAGTGTGAAGGCATCACCCCCACATTTGACGTGTATTCTTGCAGTGGTTACAAGAGGGCCACTGCTCATCTGGACTTTTGCAGTCACCTTGACACGTTCCCTGATTCTGCCTAGGAGTTTTATGCATTTGGATTTTAAACATTTGCCTAAGTGATTCTCTGAGTGGGAATGTTGGTTTCTCTCTGAAAAATCCCAGCACCTCTTCATCTGCTCCTAGCTCTCCTTTATCTTATCTTGAAGAAACAGACTCTTTTTTTACCAGGAACATGTTCAGTGTGCCATCCAGCAGGTATTTCCTCCCTCTCAGCTGGAAACCACACAAACAACTATGATTAAAATAAAACAAAACTCACATAATGCTACCTGTTATCATTAGAGAGGCACCACACGTTTTGTCCTCTGCATTTAACATGTCGTGCGATAATGAAATTAGTAAATCCAAGATCCAGTGTTTAAGAGGATTTTCCTCTACTGTTGTTTGGAAAATATTTTTGGCAATAGAGCCACAAATTAAATTTTGAAAACTGCAGGAAGGTACTAATAGCAACAGAAAGCCCATACTCTTTAAATAGGTTTTTCAAATTACTACACAGCAGCACATATTATGTATCATGACCTGAAAAAGAGGGATTCTTTACACTGGTACTTCATAGCCAGCAAACCTATTTCTCACGGTAGAGTTAATGGAGAAGTGTCTTCTGCTCAAATGCTGAACAATGCCAAGTAGATGGGAAAGTTTTGGCATTTTAACTTTACTTGCTTACTTGCTAAATTTTTAAATGCACCTATCTGAAAACTCTTTTGGCATTATCTTTAAAAGGCGGTATTATGGAGAGAGTCTACATTTAAGGAAAAAATTTAGAGCCCAAATAAAGAGTAACAGAATGAGCAGAGAATTTCTCATTGGCTCATAGTGGTCACCAGAGCAACTGGTGCTTCTGAGGGAGCTGTGAGAAGCTGCCTGTGCGGCACGGCATCTCCATCACACCAGGGGAAGGAACGAGTCAGGGTGGGCAAAGGATTAGTTCATGTCCTGAAATCAAAAGGTTTAATATTCTCTACCAAAGTTGTTATCACTTAGTAACTCCAGACATACTTGTAACCTTCATTGCAAGTTCCATCAAATTCCACCGTCTAGTAGCACAGTAATTTTGTTAAGTGCCTCATTTGGGAGTAATAAGAAAAAATAGAAAAATGCATCATTTACAACCTTGTTGCACATTCTCTATATGTACATATTTATGAATTAAAGGCTTAGTTTTTGATCTGCATCTTTTCCACTTGTATTTTCTAATCTCCTTTTAGTGTTTTGTGGATGGGATGTATATATGACATAACATCACATAATCCACACCATAATTTAGGAAAGCCACCATGATATTCTCTACACTTTCTCCAATCCTGCATCTATTTTGGGGTAGCAGATGTGCGGCCATCCCTACTAAAGGATTCTGTAGGTGTTCAAATTTCAGCTGAGCTGAAGGAGATGTTTTATTGACTGATGCAAAAGCAATGCATTGAGGATTATTACATTCCCAGAAATCACCCCAAGGTCCCTGATGTGAAAATTGCTGAGGAGATTGTGATGGGTGAGTATTATATGTGCTCGTCTTCTACTTCCCCCAGCCTAGGTACCCACCTCCATCCCCTCTCAGAGCCTGGATGTGACATAGACCATTGGTGCTGCTCAGCACAACCCTTTTCGTGCTCTAAACTAGTTTGCCATGGCATCAGAATAGCCAAGATTAAAGTTCAGAAATGGGCTGAGCCTCAGGTGGTCAGGTGTCTTTGGCTATTACTAAATCAACACAGCTTCAGTTCCTCGACTGGATCCTGATCTTTTACAGGAACTGGACAGATGAATTGGACAGATTGGAGAGCAGCAGTAAAGAAGATTAACTGGTTTGAATCTGGGATGACTGATATATGTTTACAAAGTATTTTGGCTAAAAGCTAAGTATGTTGCAACCAAGAAAATGAAGAGCAAAGAGAAGAATCTAACCCACAGCTGGAGAAAAAGGGGGCTTCCTGCTATGAATAAGCGGTATTCAATGCTTGAAAGATTTCTTATTCACAATAAAAGTTCAAACTGAATGAAGAGATGTTAAGTTTCTGGAAACTACAAAACTGGGATACAGTCCATGATCAAAGCAAAGTTTCATCATGTTCAATAAAGCTAATGTGATGATAATGAACAGAAGTTGATTAAAACTGCAAGTCTCTGTAATGCATTCAGCATTTTAAACCACATATTCCAGTTAGGGGCTAAATGTTAATACAGATCTCCACATAGTACATTCAAATACCAATTAGTAAGTCAATATTTCTAAGTGACCAGAACTGACCCCACATAAATATAGAAAATAAAGGACAAAATATGTTTAAGCTAGTGCATTTTATATAAAAAAAATTTAAAAGAGGATATTGAAGCTGATATTAAACTTTAGTCCATTGTCAGCAACAGCTGGCAGAGCAGGCAGGTAGGGTAGCAAAGGTGAAAAGGTTAAGGAGCCTCATGAATATGAAAAGATTTAAATTACTGCTCATATTGACCTGTGGTGTGACACAGGACTGGACCTTACAAAGCACACCAGAAGGACAGGGCCACTGCGTGGGACACTTGCTGGCCTCAGCAGCCCTGTGCACTCACAGCATCAGAAACTCAGGGGGCAAGTAAATTTTGTCTTTAGAAAACAGAAAAAAACCTTTTCACTGAACAGCTCATAGTCCCAGTTTCATATTTTCTTCTTAAGCAGCCAGATGTTACAGGTTATCTCATAATAGACAGAAACTTTCTCCTTTGTCTCCTTTCACTGTGAAACATAGCCAACAAAAGAGGAAATTTAACTTAAAAACCTGGCAGTAACAGAAAACTAAGCCCTTTCCCTTTTTGGAAAAAACCATGAAACCGTCACCAGCAATGAAATTCAAATGTCATCTCAAGTAAGGCACGTAGCATCTGCATGAGAAATACATTTCAACAATTTTGGACCACAAACACTCCCACAATTCACGCAGACATTTCTCTCTATGCTCTTTACTGGCTTTAGTACTATGAGCCAAAGGATATTTTAGGCAAAGTATATTTTTCTAAGTCTATTCCAGGACATCTAAATAGGATGTGTGAAATAATTCTTCTACTCTACTACTAAAGAGCTGCAGCCCAAGAAGGCTGTTCATTTTAGGGGATAGTTTCTTAAAGACACAGATAGACTAGAAAGAGGCCAGGAAAACAAGAGAATTACTTCAGGTCTAGAAAGCACAACCTTTGAAAAAAAAAGATTAATATCCCCCCAATATTGAGCATGAATAAAGACATGGCAAATCCTGAGGTCCATAAAAGGCACTTATAAGGAGGACTATTCTCTTACAAGATGCAATGAGTCTTGGTGCAGCCAGAAAGACTGAGGCGAAACAACAGGAAAATCTGATCTAAAACATTGAAGCAGTGAAGGTTTTTAAGAACAGGTTTGGCAGACATTAGTCAGGATTGATTAAAGCTGATCTGGATCTAGGGCAAAGGAATAGAGAAACTCATCACTTAAAACACTGTCCAGTCCTATTTTCTTTTCATCTGATCTCTTTCCTACTGAGTGAATGAGATTTGTTCAGCATGCATGCTGTGAGAGTCAAAAGGGTTAAATTCTTGCTCATTTCTGAACATTAATTCAAATGAATCTCTTTCCACTGTATGTGTAGATTATTCGATGAAGAGGTTTTATCATTACAGTGTTATGTGACACCTTGATAGATGTAAAATTTTAAAATAACGGATTTTGGTCAATAACAAAGATGCAGCATTTATAATGAAGTTTTCTTAGTCAAGAGTTGTGCTGCAGTCCAGAACATTTGAATTGTTGTCAAGGAGTCTACTTGCAGAAAAGCAGAAAAATCACAGCTTGCACTATAAAATGGAGGCTAGATACATTTAGTAAAAGCAAAATATTCCAGTGCTGTATAAAAAATGGAGATTTCCTTCCAGTTTTAATTCTCCTATTTAATTACCTCTTTTATGAATAAACCTACTACTTCTTGTAACCAACTTTGTAAAGAAACAAGTGGAAATGCTGGAAGGCTTATCTGCTTACATTGCTATATCTTGAAAAAAAATCCTTTTATTCTGCCAAAAAATCAGAGCTCTGACTAAATAAATACACAGTACTCAGAAGCATTGTATAGTTTCAGCATGTTATGCATTAATGCTTCTGAAATACCGACCCAAGAAAAATATTCATGCTGTTTACATACTTTTCCATGCTATGCTATAGAAGCAATAAGCACTTGCTTATTTATAATATCAGATACAAGTCACTAATCTAGAAAATTAGATTTCTGAAAGAACAAAGATTTCATTTGCCAAGAACCAAAAATCTATTTGAATCACTTCATTCTTTTTAATAAACTTTCTCAGTGAAACATTGATATTGAAGGAATCAATATGACTTTTTAGAAAATATCCTTATTGTCACTCATTTATTCAAACAGGGACCTTAGCCTTAATTAAAATAATGCTGCTGAGACCCAAGGGAAGCGCATATATAGAATTCCTACAATTACTTATTTATTATTTCAATTAATTATTTATTACTAAGATTTTTTTTCAAAAAAGCTCACAGAATTTTAATTAAAGTTACAGTAGACTCTGAGTACCAAAATTGCACATACAGAACACTTTCATATATCAAACTGAAGTCAAAGTAATTTCAGTGCATGTTAATCTATAAGCAATTCTATTTCTGTAGAAGTGCAAATAAAGTTACATACAGCCAAAGACCAAAAACTCAGCTGCACACTTGGCTGCAATGTCACTTTGGTTGAGCAGTCAGACACTTCCCTTGGGTAAAGACCAGCCCAGCATGATCCTCCTCAGCCTCCTAACACAGGGATGATGGTGAGGAGTTGGAGAGCACAGCTGTGGTTCTCCCATGCTCACCATGCCCTGTCAGAGAGAAGGACTCAGGCTGGTGGGCCTCCGAATTCCAAAAGCAGATATTAAATAGCAGCAATCCATGTGTGTTGAGGGTCCAGCTACCTCCAACACCCTCCTGGGTCAAGTGGGCATACGCCTCACAGAGCCCATTTGGATTGAAAGATCACACCTGGCACCTGCTGTCACCAGAGACACTTTTGGAGCAGATTATGTGTTCAATTATTAAGTTGCTGCAACAGCTTGGTTGTCATTTCGGGGTTGGTGCAAATCTGGCCTCACATGTTGAACTCCACTTTGTCACAGTCTACATTAATTAAGCCTGGCTTAGGTTGTTTTCAAATTAACCTCCCATCAACATTTTCTCATTACAGCATGGTCAAACCATGCCAGAAGTGCAGCTCAGAAAAGTTTATTATGCTAAAGGACTAGTCCAGAAATATCAATAAAGTGAATTAATTCTATTTAAAGGGTGAAGCCAGCTGCTGTCCCTGGATATGTACAAATGTGTGAGAATTGACTACACTGCAAACTGTACAGACAAAATGGCACACTGGACAGCTAAAATCTTATAGAAGCAGCTTCCTTTGGGATAATTGGACTGTTACCAGACCAAGAAAGCAGCAGTATTCTGATGAGGTGGAAGGCAAAGAGTAAGGAAAGGTGAAGTCTCAGTTTCAGTGAATTGTGCTCAACTGTTTCTTTTCTGTTTTAGCATTCAGTACAACCACGCTGGGGAAGTTGTTAAAAACCTTCACCTTTTTACATGTACTTCTTAAAACAGACACTATCAATACCACAACATTCTGAAGGACTTCCTAGTTTCATCTTGCCTCAAATTCACAAGGCCAAAGGTAAAAATATTTACTCAGGATCTGCACAAAAGAATTTCTCTCTGAAAGATTTGCCACAACATCTACAACAGAGGTAACTCAAAGGTGAGTGTCACAGCCTTGCTTCTCAGGCCTTGCCAGTTACCAGTAAAAGGAGGTATGTTCTCCTCTCCCCTAACCTGGCTTTTGTTTAGAGCGATTGAATATTAAAGGAAAAAAAAATACAGTGATGTATTTTATCGCATCTTCTTTAGGCACAGAAGTCTTTGTAATAATTAATTACATGAATTTAGGTCTGAATATGCACATAATGCAGTGACACGAAAGCTTTTTCCACATTAAGGCAGGGGCCATAAGGATAAAGCCTAGCCCAAGTTTGCTTAAGGTAAATTGGCACCAAAATCATAGCATTTCTTTGTGTTAGGCATTAAGACATACCAAGAAGACAGAAAAAAAATGGATGAGGCTGGTGATGGCAAGCCAAGGGCAGCTTTGTACCAGGGCCTGCGAGCACAGAACACTTTCAGCTTACTGACATTACCGAAATGTTTGAAGAAAACAAGATAAGAAATCTGCCCCATCTGGTTTGCAAGATTTTGATGAACATATGGAACATCCTGCTGGTAGGAAAGTGAGGTTTGCAGCCATATGCTCAGCCAGTCTCTGGCATGACTATTGCAGGCCTGCAGTATGCTGAGGATTGATGGTGTGTATTTATATTTCTGATGATGCTGTACAACAATCACAGTGACCCAGCTGAGCTTCATCAATGAGGTCTCACAAGGAAAAGAGGCTGGGAGAAGAGGATATTCTTGTGTCCCTTTTTTCTGTTGAGCTCATTGGTATGGGGAGTTTGAGGTTTGGGGATTTTTATTTGTTTGTTTGGGTTTTTTTTGTATCTAAACTTGTGACAAGATTGTGCCAAGACAATAACAACTTGGAGTTGCAATTTATTAAACTACTTTCAGGTAGCTGTTAACAATTAAAATGTGATGAAGTTATTAAAATCTAGTAGTTATGATTCTTAGCTGTCTCTCTATCCATGAATATATACAGCCATGTTTTAACCTGTCAAATGTGATTTTTTTTAATAATTCAAACTATTAGTAAAAGGTCAGTAATTAAAAAAAGGTTAAAATAAGAATATTACAATTCTTATTTTTTAGTGTTCAAAATAATTTTTTTTAAGACTTTCCTGAACTCATCAACGATAGAAATAGAATTATAAAGATGTAATAATTTTCTGTCTGTGTCAAACCCACATCATCTTCAAATAAACTGCTTGTGCAGTATCACTCCAATAACATAGTATGTCACAGCTATAACAAGGCCAAAGATACACTGAGCTTAAACAGATGGGATTGTGTTTGTAAGGCATTATTAGGCAGAGCCCTTTCAAGGAGCCCAAGACATTTCAATGGAACTTGAGGACAAATTAGTCATGGTCAGCAAGGCTCTCGAGCAGCAATACAAGACGTCTGATAAGTAGCTTAAGATTTAACGACTACCTCAGAGAATTCCTGAGCATTACACAGGGTATTCATCTTCTGATCCATTGCATCTTAAAGAGAAGTGGAAGTAAACCAAGCAGATTTCTCTGTTATTCACTATTTACCTGTTGTCCTAACCCTTGATATTTTGTAGAACAGTCAAGTCTCTTGACTCCTCTGACAAGGTGAATTATGTTGGAGATGAGGCAGAGGAAAACTGCCACAGTCTGTACAAGTCTGTTTTCAAAAACAACACACGTAAACCTTCAGTTCCCATCTCTGGAGAGAGTAGTTTCCTTTCCCTTTAGGTCTTCACTGAAAGGTCTTTTATGACAACAACATTTTCATGCCAAGGTTAGGTAAATTGCTGTAGAGAAACCGTAACAGTTTGTGTGCATTGACAGGGCACTTGAGCACAGTAATTCTTGTGAGCTTTATTCAATCTCCTTCCCCTTTAATACGAACAGAGTAACCAACCTCTCCATAATCTTTTATAAGAGGGCAATTCAGAAGAAAGCAGATTTTAGACAACAAAGGTAAAAGCTCAGAATCCCTTTTTCTGACTTAATAGAATTTTCTCAGTTCCTGTAGCAAAGAAACTGTGTTCCTTTTGTCAGTAAGTACCTTACAGTAGAATGAAAGGCTGTTTATTTTAACTTTTATTAAAGACTAAACCCTAAATCCTGGCGCCTTGCATTCTGAACTTTGTCCTTATGACGAAAGGACAGGATGTACTGATACAAAAAGGTGACAAAATAGTGAAAGAATTCCAGAAGAAACTAATGTTATGACATCAGGCTCAGTATCTGAGATGAAAATACTCATTAAAAGAAACAAGCAAAAAGAGCAAGATTCAGATAGGGGAAAAGTAAAGTGGATTTTTTCCTAAGGCTATTTAGCTTACAAAATTTGCACTGACACATGGAACATACTGGCCAGTTGCAAAGAACCACTAGCACCCAATATGGAAGTTAGGTCAGATATTTCTACCTCATTGGATTCTTCTTCATCACTAATTTTCTGTTTCATATTTATGGGTTTTTGTGAGGTTTCTGACATAGATCTTAAACATTGACATAAGGAATCACTGTGCTTTACAGGGCTTGCAGTTCTAATCTAGATGGACTACCTGGACTATTTAGATTAAAAGAATTTGTTGAGATAGCAAACTTCTCTTAAACTATATTTGACAACAGATGGATGACTGTTTGCATTATGCCATTAGATTCACTGCCTCAAGGCTTATAAGAGGGTCCTCAGAAAGGAGACTTTCAGCTGTTGTCTAAAGCATCTGCCTTTGGCAGCATTCCTTCAAGAAGGCAGAGGACTTGTATGTCCGTATAGGACTACAGGAAAAATCACAAACACGATAAAAAGTGAATGAGTATATTTCTCAAAATGTGTCTGTAACTTCAGAAATTCCTGCCACGTCTCATAAACCTTTAAGAAATATGACATTTATTTTACGTCCCATGGAAAATCATCTAACATAATAATAAAACACATACAGAAAAACTGAGGACCCAACAGAACTCTATTTCACTACACATTTTTTCAGTATAATTATGTTTTATGGCATTAGCTGTGCATTCTTTGGGAAATAATTTTCTTGCAGGAATTTATTGCTTTGATTTTCTGTTACAAACAAAAAAAAAAAAAAAACAACTTGTTTTGGAAATGGAGCAGTATTACCTTCTAGCTGTTCCCTAACAGATAAAAAGGAACAGAACTAGTGAAAGTGGTGGCATGGAGTAGAAGGAACTAGAAATTTATGTAAAGCCCATCTTCTTGGAACGGCTGATCACAGGAATCATTAAAAATAAGATTACATTCTTATGGGAGGTATTTTGGACACGATGTTTAGAAAAAGTCAAGTTCAGAAAGGACTGACTGTCTAAGGTTCTTCAGAAAGTCTGCAGCACTTGAAACTGTGTCAGACACCGCAGACAGAGCCTGTCCAATGCAATTCTCTCAGCTCAGTTTTGAACACTCTGACCTTAGCTTTGCTGTGACGAATACTCCCAAAGGGCTTAGAAGACTGTTAAGGGAAAGATCAAAGACAAATTTCTTCTTCCTGGTTGCTGTAGCATTTATGACCACTTCCAGTGACTTGTCTCTTGCAGTGGGCAGCCCCTTGTGAAGTCTTGTGCTTTCATGCTGACTTTTGTGTAGACATCAACTTCGGGTTTATCTCTTCAATAGCAGCTCTGAGGGACTGACTGTGAAATGGTAATTTCTAACCAACAGACTATATGAATTTTTCTTAATGTTTTCTATAACTTCTGGCATTAAAAAAAACAGTATTACATGAGGTAGAAAGTTATTTCACAAACAAATGGTTATTTGCTTCTCTTTGAGGAAAATATATTCCAGGGGAAACATAATTCAGGAATTTTTCATTATCTTTAAAACGGGTAAGAGCTATATCATGAAAAGTTAAAAAAGGGCACTGTCTCCCTTAGCTACCCTAGAAAGCTTGTAAAATAAGAGTGCTTGAGACTCTCTTACCCAAGGCTATAGCTCTGTCACCCTGCTAAGGCTCAGCAAAACAGAAAGAAAGTACAGCAAAGGAAGTAGCAGTCCCACACCAGAGTCCTGCTACAGGACTGGGGAGAACAGTCTTTTGGAATCTCACACTTCTAAACCTCCTTCTACAACCACAGAAGATCCCCATTACAAGGCAAAGCCCCAGGCTTCCCATTTCCCAGCTTCCTCACTCCTGTTACAGGTCTCCCCACAGTATTTCTCCTTTTTTTCTACCCCCTCATATCAGCCTTCCATCCTCCCGTGTCTCAGACATGTCTGCACTCAGTAAGTCTCACCTCCATCTTACTGCCTCTCACAGCAGAGCTGGTGCCCAATGTACTGGATCCCTTTTGGGATGCTGGCTTTTTCCTGCTAAAACACATGACCCAAAACCCCAGTAAGACTGGCCTGACATGCCTTGTTTTTCAAAAATCCAGGTAACTTTTATTCATCTCCATAGTGTCTTCTAAGTCTGTCCTTATCTTCACATTCTTATGCCTTGCTTCCATGATTATTTATTTCATAATTTATGCAGTGATTAAAAACACTCAGAATTACAATACCCTAGCCACTCTAAGGCATGGACTGTGCTCACTCTCCTCCATCACCCTTAAACTCTCAGGGAGAACAGTTCTGTGACTGCCCCAAAGATTAGCAGACCTGTGGTTTTTCAGTCACCCCATACCACCAGATTAAATGAGTAACTAAAACCCCTAAGGAACGGGAGGGCATGGGTGGCTTCTGGCATCAACAGCTGGGGTTAGCTGGCATTGAACTCTTCATTAATTAAAACCAGCTTCCAAGTCAATGCCTAGAACAAGTTCAGGGATCAGGAAAAGAATTAATTAGCTTCTTATTAAAAATTAATTCACAAAAAAAAAAATAGCCAATTTTGGATATGTTTGGAATTAGACAGGATCTTTTTCTATTGGTTTTGGCCTTATTTTTCAGGTGAATGAAAAATGAAATCATTAGATTTAGGAAAAACTGCGTCTTCTCTTTCTGTTTGTATTGCACCAAAGAGATGGGAAAGAACAGCAGTTCCAGAGGCACACATTTAAATTTCCACTCCAGACAATCTAAAGCTATGGGGAAGCAAATGTCAGAGACATGGCACATTCCTACTGCAACGGACAAAGCACTTCATTCTCAGGTTTGGTAATTCAGAGTGCAGTCTGTTATTGACAGCTGAGCTTAAGGAGGGCAAAGATCAGAGTATGAAAGGAATTTTTCTGATGTATATTTTAATATAATAATTGCTGGTTAAGCAGGACAGTGCATCACTAGACTTGTAATCAGTCAGCAATATTCACTCCCATTGATTGCTGCATGAAGCAGTAAAAAACAAGATTTTAATGTAAGCAAAATGCAAATGTTTCCACTATAGCCAGCAGTGCCTTGTTCCTCCCTGAAAAACTATGCAGGTAGATAATTACAACCCAATTAAACGCCTCAGACAGACATTAAAAATAGTTCTCCTTTGCCACTTAGCATTCAGCTGAATGTTTCAGGATGATAGTCCTGCAGCAAGACACAGGTATATCTGCATTTTTATCTTCACATAATATCAAACAAATATACATTTCAATCTATTCCCCTTATTCATTCCTGTGAAATCACCATAATATCTTGTGCCATGAATATGTTCTCTTTAGAAACTCATTGTGTGATATCATTTTCTCTGTATTGTGAGCATGGAGGAGAAAGCAAGAGGCTGAAGTTTCAGTGAGTAGTCTTACTCAGATATAGGAAAAAAAGGGTACTAAGAAAAAAATATCTTCCAAAACAAATTAGTTTGCATAATACAAAGAAGAGAAAGAAAGATGGGTTAAGGAAACATTTTGCAAAACTTCTAAAAATTCCTCTTTTAAAACTGATGAAAAGGGATTAATCAGCCACAAGATGAAATCACCTCTCATTTTTGTTTGGGATATATCCTAATTTGACTGTTAACAACCTGATCTAGTATACCTGTCTATTAATACTCATTTTGCTGTGAATGATTGTGTTAAATTTCCTGCCCACAGACTTTTTTCTAACACAGATGAATGGAGAATTTGAGAACAGAAGCCACTTAATACAGAAATAGTAGCTGGATGACAGTAATGGCAACGTTATAACATGGGCAGTAATTCAAGGTACATCATGTTCGTGTTCTCTGTGTTACTCTGAACAATGAATGCATCAAGAAAATATTATCTCATCACTTGAGAATTTATTTCAGGTAAAAGGCTGAATTGAACCATCTCAGGTACATGGTTTGAGGTTATGAAAAGTGAGGATCTAAACTACCTATTTGAAGTCAAAGTCCACAGCATAATAATAAAGGACTGATTTGGAACATTTAAACTATTTTCTAGAGGAAAACACAGCTCAATCAAAAATTAAAAGCAACACTTTAGGTGAAAGAACTGATCTAGCCAAAATGTTTGTTTAGATGGAGAGAAAAGTGAATGAATCTAAACAGCCTCAATCACAGCTTTGTTGCTCTATTTTTCTCCTTTTCTCTGTGCTTATAAACAATATATTAAGAAGTATAAAACATAATATCCAGTTCCAAGGCATCTAAAACGAAACATTTATCTTTCAAAACTTTATGTATATCCAGCTGAATTCAGGATTAATTCTGAGGAGAAAAGTAGCGTTCATAATCCTTCACAGAATTGGATTTTTCACTTACAGCAGAGTTTTCTGGTGAGGTCCACTGCTGAGAGGTGTTAGCAAAATTCTGAAGTCCTTACAGTTGTAGCCTAGTCTAAGGAATGGCATAACTACTGAAACAGCAAAATCGGGAGGGGACTCAATAAGAAAACATTCTTTTCACCTGCAAAGTATTGGGAAGAAACCAACAGGTTGCTAGAAGCATCACTGAGTTTTGTTTTGTTTCACTGAAGATCCCCAAACTACAGCATTTGGCAAAAATTCAGGTAAATATTCAGGGTTTTCAGACCTGTTCTCATTCCAAATCTTTCTGAGTGGGGAGTACTGGGTCCCCTGAATCCCAGTCTTTTTTGTTGAAGTAACAAAGCCATCATCGTATCCTGTGGAAAAAGAAGCAACCTTTGAGGTTGAGTACAGAGTACAAGCAGTGCTTGTGGTTTGTTTATTCTTTACTTACAAATGTCTTGCAGCAGAGCATGTGGAATGAGAAATGCACAGTAAGAAGCCTGCAGAGGCAGTACAGAATTTGTCTTTTCTTTAAAGGGGGGAGGAAAAGGAGAGCACAGAAATTACACTACTTCTGTAGGATATTGCTTTGAGCATCACCTTTGTCATGTACAGTGAAACAGCACTGCCCAAGGTGTGTTTGCCTTTCCCTAGAAGCCTTACATGAGCAATTTATCCAGCAAGGTAATAAATGCCTTCCAAGCCACTGGCTGCTCAGTACAAAAAAGTAAAAAGCAACCTTTTTCAGATACTCTGAACATCTGAGTCTATTTGAATTAAATCAGAGGGATTTGCTGATTGAGATTCAAGTGCTGAAGGCTAATTTGGATTAAGAGAAAATGTGGAAAAAATCGAATGTGCGAAGTCAAAATGCACTACAGCCTAAGACTATATTTACCTCAGTGAAGAATTTTCCTCTTAAACTATTGATTTTTGCCTTCTTCACCAAAATCAGTTCTCTTTTAACTATAATTCAAAAGCCATGATAAAGCATGACAGAGATTGTTATCAATTATAATTTGCATAGCTTTAGCCCCAGCTGAGAAGGAAAGATCTTTTTATTAACAGCTGTAATAATTCAAAGTAAGATCTTGACTCAGGCAAAGCTTTAAAAAAAAATAAGGAAAGGGAGGATCAAATAATTATGATTCCCACGTTGCAGATAAAATGTGAAACAGCATTACAGGACAGCAATTACCACAGCCATGCAAACTAATGAACCTTCAAGTCTTGTGACTGTGACTCACAATCCGTTCTGAAATTAAGCCACAGATGGATTTAGGGATTTAAATGACACTGCTATATGGAACCACACTGGCTGCCTTCAGCCTTGGAGCTGAAGATGTTACACTCTCCAGCTGCCAGAGCAAAAGTCAAAGGGTATCATGAATCATAATTCTCAATTGAGATTTATTAATATTAATTTTAACTTGTTACAATTTCTGTTACCTGATGTGAAACAATGCATACTAAAGATGTATAAACTCTCTGTTCAGCTGCTGCAGAAATTTTAACTGTTACCAGCTGCCTGTTGTCCACTGCTTATGAATAAATGGATGGTTACTTTTCCAAAATACAGCGACTTCTTCTCTTTCTAGCAAAAACAAATCGAAGACAACAGCAGCACTAATTTCAGTCTAGCTCAGGACATGATTAAGATTACTAGTTTTGTTCTATTTTTTAAAGGCATTCTTTAAAGACTAGTACCTACCAAGAGGAAATTACCTTGATCATTTAAGTGTTCTTTCAATTGTTACAACATCAAGTGAGGTCATAAGCAAAAATCTTTGCAGATATACTGATGAAGACCCTACTAAGTGATTTAAAAATCTACTCTGAAGCATTTTTTATTTAGGTTTTTTACATGATATTGTGACAATCTTTACATTTCTATGTGCTAAATATACTGTATTAAAAATGAAGAGTAGCTTGAGAATGGTTTTCAGGTCCTTTATGTTCCTAATTCTCTGGACTTGCTTCCCTTAAAGTTTGCTATAACTCCTGGATTGCCTAAGTCTTATGGCTCTATTTCTGGATGCGGCTGCACTCAGCTAATACTCATTATTATGTGATACTCAATGTCATTCATTATTACTGAAATGACCCACTCACCAAAAGTAGAAAACATTGTGCCAGACTTTATTCTTCTTGAGGAAGGCATTAATGTTTACTTACTTGCAGAGTTTCTTAGAGAGTTTTTTTTTAAAATATTGTTCATTACTGGTATTTTGAATATGCAATACATTTCAATGTAAGACTTTTAGTCCTGGGAGAATTCTAGTGCCTTTGAAGACTTATTATGGGAAGAATTAAATGAATTTTTTTGGATTGGAACTGAAGGACAATTGGGAGGTGCTTATTGTTTCTAGAAAAATAGAAAAACAATATTTCCTGAACTGAAGAATTTATTATTACAGTAAATTCAGACTCATCAGCTCATATTAAAAAAAAATCCAATTCTTATGAATGCTTTAAGGATCATAATTGCTTACTTAAGCATACAACTCCAGTGGATAATTAGGATACAATATAGTGCTGTCATTGCTGTATATTGTACCATGAGGGGAAGTTGGTCCTTATGAGGTAGCACAAAAATGAGGACACATCACAAAGCCATTTCATGGTTTTGTCTTGCTACACATGATGAGCACAGATGACCACAGCAGTTCAAAATTCCCTTTCCAGTGTTAAATCCAATGGACAAAGCCTTGCCCAAATATTCCTATTTTCAAGAAAGAAAAAAGAGCAGAGGAAAAGGACGCGAGGAAAAGAGCAAGAAAAACAGTGATAGAAAGGATTACCACCATAAATTGACTTAAACATGCTTCCAAGGGAAGCCCATTACTTCTGACTGATCTGACTTTTCAAAAGGACCTCTTGTCCTTCTTTAAGGCCCTAATGTGATGAAAACCTTACCAACTTAGAAATTCTCCTAGCAACCATTTGCACTTTATTTCTAGATTAAGTGTGTCTTCAAATTCCAGCCACTAAATTATTACACCTTTACCCCTTTCTATCATATGTCTCCTCTCCACATAGGTTGTTTTAGAGATTGTTAAACTTGTGTCTTATTTTCATTCCAAATAATCCAAAGACATTGAGCTTTTTAATGTCTCATTTATAAGGTGCCTTTTCCATATCTAAAATCACTGCTATTGCTGAAGCTGTCTAAACTCACTGAACTTCTTAAAGAACTTGCCTTCACAATGCCACTCCTCATAAATGCCAAATACAGAAAAAAGAGCATCTATTGCACTGTATGCAGATAAAAGAGCATCCATTTGCCCTAAATTAAAATATCTTTTCTTAAATAACCTTCAGTGATGCTCTGATGAGTTCCAGAAGGTTATTAAAATGGCTGGGAAAAAAAAGGAGAAATGGCAGAAACAATCACAAATTATTTTTCACTATTACTTATATATTTATGATTATTATTCATAAAAGAGACGCTGTTGTGAAGGTCAGAAAACATCTGCAAGCTAGTATATTTGGACATTTGGCAGTGGGAAGTAGTTCCCATGGTAGGAGCATGGAGGACAGCTCAGCAGTGGAGCAGTCCCATACTAATTGTACTCTCAAGAAAGAATGCTTGGATGGGGAAAAGGAAACTGAAGATGTTGGTATGGGGGCAGAAAATAGTTGTAGCCTCTATGGAAAGTTGTGTCCAGGTATCTAAGACCCTATAATTAAAAAGCAGAAGTGAAAGGAGCTGAGCCTATAAAGTTGTTTCCTTAAAGAAAAATTGACCAATCCCTAACTGAGAGCTCACAGGGAAAAGATTGCACTCCCAAAGAATTGTTCTTCTGGCAGCTAGAGAAATACAAAGGAGTGCAGGAATAAAATAAAAGAAATATCTGAACCCAAGAAGAGAAAATATCTCTAATGACCAGATGCACAGAGCACTTACTAGGAAGGAACACAGGAGAAAATGAAGACACATAACAACCATTTATCAGTGGACTTTTCATAGGATTTATGTACTTGGGCACATTTGGAGATATCATAAAAACTTGACAGGTGAGGATTAAAGAGTCCCTCAAGAAAACGCATTAACTGGGAAACATTCACTAAGCTTCTGAAGATCTAGTACTTACTGCAGAAAGGAATACTGAAGTATGCCTTCAACATGATCTAAAGTGAAATATTTGAAAGCATTTTATGAAGAAATAGCATTACCAGACACTTGAGGACAGCAAAGCTCTGAATCACCCTCTGGCTATATAACTGGTTCCTGAAGTCTTTTCATTTTGATCACCACTGAGACCCTTTCCTTTGCCCAGGTGTCCCTCACTTGAGATCCGTACAAGCCAGTACTTACAGCCTTTTTGTCCTGATTGTGGTGCTTTAAAACCAAGGTAGAGCAGGCAATTAAAAAGAAAAGGTAATCTTGTTAATAAATAATCAGGGAATCCCTGTATGCAAATATCCTGACTGGCTCTGCTATTTGCTCAACAGACATCAAGAGGAGAATACAGGTTGCTCCCTATAATATTTAATCTGCTGTAGCTGTGCTGAATCAGCTTGGATGTAACAAACTCCTTTCTTCCATGGACAGGCCTTCATTTACACTGCGTACAGAGGGAAAATGAACAACTCCATTCCATGTTTTGGCACCTTGTAGAAAGAAGACAGCAGAAATTACTTCTCTTGAGTTTATCCCCAGCAGAGAATATTCATATCTCTTCTCAGACTTCATTTTGTCAGAGCATCATACAATCTCCCTTTGCCTTATCCATCCTCTCAGTCCTCTTTGCATCTATTCTGACACTCTGGTGGCTCCCAATCAAATGGTGTTCAAGGAAAGCACCAAGATTTTCTCTCCAGCTGTCATCTCCACTTGGAGCCACCTGAACTAGTAGGAAAAGTTCGGCTCCTAAGTCCCTCCGTGCTTGGCCGTGTGCTTTGCTCCACTAAATTTAATCTAATTTTTATTATTGCTATCATCTAGTTATTCTGGTGGGATATTTCAATCTTTCTGTGTATTGACAGCTTCTTCAGCTTTGTGAGATAAATTTACTTTAAGTGTTTCCATACTTTGTGACAAGTTAATTAATGGAAGTATCAAGCAAGACCTATGCTTGAGGAAGTCAATGGTAATCACCCTTCAGTCCAGCAGTTTCCTTTCCAGATGAACCCATTGTTATTTTTCTTTCAGCCATGACAAATTTCTCTCTTTTCCAGTTTTAGTAACTATCCTTTTGTCACTGTCTCACACACTTTACTGAATTACAGAGAATTAGGCCTAAGAAAATTCAGCTACCTAAACTTTATCAGAGGAAAAAGTTGACTTATTTTTGATAAATCTTTACTTCCTTCACTCATTGGCTTTTAATCTCTAAAAATTGTTCTGTTAAGTTTTCATGCAAGCATGGTCCCTTTTTTATTTTTGTTTTTAGAATGCAGAACCCATTTCCATATCTACAGTAGTACAGTCAAGTCCCTATCTTGCAACTATTTTGCAGAGAGCACTTTCATTTCTTTTCTTTTCATTATTTAGTACCTTGACAGTTCAGTGAGGTCCAGAACACACTCATTTACAAGTCAAAAATCCCAATGCAGACCCTACAGCACATCTTCATGCAACACAGAGACAAGGAAATGCACTTGCTTTACTGGAACACTGGCTCATCCCTTACTTGCAAGCACAGCTGCATCAGCTCTGGCTTGCTGTTACCACTTCAGGAATTTCTTGCTAGGAGACAGCACTGGAAGAGCAGAGAAATGCTTTACCCAAAACAGAACCATAGATGTGGATGCATAAAGACTGGACAAAACCTAGCTCAGTGCTGTGTTTGCTGGCACAGGTCATGATTTCCCAAAAATTCCAGATAACCAACACTGTCTGAGAGGCAGTACAGTAAAAACTGAGGTATTGCCATTCACTTCAGGAAATGGAAGCAAGAATCTGTGATGGACACAAAGACACAGACGAGCTTCTGTTGCTTCCCATGAACCCATACCACGTTACCTGCCTGAAGTGCTGCTATCTACTTGCCCAACAGATTTACACATAATGGAGCTCAACAGAGAAAAAAGTTTTCCTTCATCTCTGACCAATTTTTCTCATGAAGGTGAAATAAATAATCTGGGGCATTAATAGAATCAAGCAAAATAATGCATCATTTTCTGAACTGAGGAGAATATTCTGTGCATGTTAACAGGGCTCCATCTCACTGCTACCAAGGGGATTTCAACATTATATTTGCTATAGCAACCCCTGAAGATGCTCTTTCTGCCAGTGGAAGTTAGTTCTGTGCTTAGAATAACAATTTCTTAATAATACTAAAAGAGTACAGGAGACTAACATCTTAGGTTAGAGTGAAATACAAATTACATTGCAAAACAGAGGTGAAAAAGAGCTATTAGTTCAGGATTTCATCCAGCCAGTGCAATGTTGCAATGTTAACTAACAAAATTCAAGCTGAAAGTCATACGTTTTCACAATTATGACAATCCTTCCTCTATACGAACCATGCAACTATTACAGAAAGCTCCTTCCTTTGTGACTGAATTATTCCACAAAATATCTTTGCAATAGTTGTTCTCCAGCTTCACAATATGTTTGAAAAAACCGCCTTACTTTCCCTACCACCCAGCACAGCTGCATGACTGCAGTGTTGACTCCCAAGACTAATTCACAGTCATGCAAACACTCTGTGACTCTAAGAGCAAATCTGTTGCACAGTCAGCTTGCAAACTAAGAAATTCTTTATTATCTCATGTTTCTGGATCACTCATTGTTGAAATGGTTCATTCATCTACACCACTGTTCAAGTTTAGGACCAACGATTATTAATAATGTGGCATTTTAAAGAGGATCACACAAAAAAACTTCAGGAAATGCTCTTGTCACAAGAATGGCTAAGGCAGGAGACAGGCCAGTTTCAAGCTCTTGTGCAGAAGTCTTTTGACAAGCCTCAGTTTAAACCTAAGAAATATAGATTTTAACAAGTAACAATATGATACTTGCAGTTTAAATGTAAAAGAGCTGAGTCCTGGAAAGAATCTGCCATCTCCATCTGCCTGCATTGCTGGTCCTGGACAAGGAGGACCAGCCCTGACAGGGAAGGGTGCCTAAGTGCACTCTGTGTTTCTACAAGAAGCAGAAGGCAAACCTGGCACACAACTGTTTTATGTAATTCCAGTGGTAATCGCACAGCAAGTCTTATTGCTGCAAGGTTACTCTAATTAATCTAATGATTTTATAGTATGTCTGATTGTGACAAGAATGATTGTAAGAGTTGCAGTAATGTGGCAGATCAATGTTGCACTGCATACTAAAGGAAAGCGTACAGATTTTGTGATGAGGCCGGAAGGAAAGAGATACAGTCCTGTGACATTCCTGTCAGATCGCCACAGGGAGCAAGGCTTGCTGGTCAGAGGCATTGGCAATATTGCCCCTTGTCATCCCGGCCACACTCTTAGTCTGGTGAGATGGGAACCAGGTTGGGAAACCAATCTGTCTGAAAATCGTCTGGGAAAAAAATAATCTGGATGAGGCTGAGGATTCATCAGCAAGCAGGAAAAGGAGGAAAATGTTTTGGCTGAAACTACTGTGCAAGATACGTTCCTATGGCTATAACCTCAAAGAGATCCTGTGCAAGGAAGAGGCAGGAACTCATCTGAGTATCTCAGTATGACTGGACCACAGCTGCCAGGGAAGTTAAAAATCCCATAATGAAATCATTTGCACGTTTTTCCTTCTAAAGCAGCACATCAAAGTTTGTAAATTGAAGAGAAGGAAAAGACTGGTATGAAAATCACAAGGCATAAACTTATCACACAGACACCTAGAGAGTCAGACGTAGTTTCTAAAACATTAATGAATTTGCCCTTTCTTTGTCACCTCTCTTACACCCTCTTTTACCTCCTGTTCTTACATTTCAGGTGCAACTTTGATATTCCTTTCAAAACAACAGGAATGAAAGAGTGAAGCTGTGCCCCAGACAGCAAAGCCAGAAAAAACATGTTCCACTCAAGGGCATTAGAATGGATATTGTTGGGTGTCACATTTCTTGTTTTTATAGTCATTATCACACATTTCTACTGTGAGATCCTCTAAAGTAATTGCAGGAAGTCAAGGCCCATTGAATAGACGTTTTAAAGTATGAAATAAGCCATAGTATTTGAGGTATAAAACCTCACAAATCTAAACAGTTAGAGGGCACAGGGGAAAGGAAAGTATAAGGTCTTATACTTCAGTGCCTGAACTGGAAACAGAAACCCAGTTTCTGAAGTGCCAGTGCAATACACTGCTCACTACTGAGAAAATCACAAGTGGTTCACACAAGCACTGAGTGTTACTTGTGGTAACAGTTTAGGAATATGAGTTGACATTCAAAGGGAAGACTTTATCATGGTAGATAACAGTTTCTCACCTGTGATATATTGGGAGATAATAATATTGAAAGCGTGTGAAAAGTTGTGAGAAAGCAATATTGAGAAAATGTAGATTTCAGGGTAACCAAAATTTCCAGCCCTCTCTCTCCTGGGAACTGAAAGTATTTCAAATAGAAAAGACTAAATCATGTCCATTCACTTAATGTTTTCATTCTTTAGGTATAATTGATTCTTTTGATTGTACTTTATACTAATATAATCCTACCATATCCTAGATTATTCTGCATTTTAGTATGTTTCTTCTTAGAAATTGCAATAGCTTTTTTTTTAAGCTTTTAACAGATCTCCAAACACGCAAATTTTGGGTCAATATCACGTGCTTGCACAAGGTAAGTCATAATTGCTGTTCCCCCTGCAGCTGTTAGCAAGTTTAGGTCAGCAATGAGGTTTTGACCTTTGGAAAAAGTCCAATTCAAAGTCAGCTTATATGGGTACAAGACCATCTGTGTTTGCCACACTTTACTGTTAGAAACACTAAGCAAATACATCCCAGAATAATATGACCTGTGGTAATATAGATTTTCTTTCTAACCATCAAGGACAAATATTTATGGGAATATTTTTCAGTTCCATAGAAAGACAAATGTTCTTCAAATGTTTGCTTGCGGTCCTGAAAAAGCTTTAATCAATAAGGATATGAGCTCCTGCAATACCATGTTATTTCTGATCAGAGCCAGGCAATGGTGCCTCTGGTATAAAATATCATGTTTGCTGTGCCTTTTTTATGCAGAGAAATATCGAGTCTGTCCATTGCAAGAGACCAAGGAGAGAGAAGAGGTTACTGTGTACATGACATTTGATAACAGAACACACACATAGCCCCTTATCCAGGGCATAAAGGAAAAGCTGTTTTCCTTTGTCTGTGTTGTGGGGAAGCACAAGATGAGCTGGGAGGAAGAATACAAGAGGTGTATGAAATGACAAGGATGATATGCCAGCATTCACTGGGATGGGAGCAGGTTTTCTAATCCGTTGTCTGGGATCGAGTCTCCCACCTCAGAGATGGCTACACTTCTGTGCTGGTGAAAAGCTCTATACTGTGCTTTATCCATGGAGAACATGGGCACAGCAATTATCACCCGAATGTAAAATACTAATAGTTCATAAGTGAGAATTACAGAAGGAATATTGGATTTATGCTTTTCCCTCTCCTTCCTCCAACACTACCTTTCTTCCCAGAAAGAAGCTAAACAGAAAGTGGTTTTTCATCAAAGCAAGTTTGGCTTTTTACTGAGCAGAGAAGTTCTAAAGAAACTCATTGCTTCAAAATTGGACTTGAAAATCAGCATCTATTTATTTGAGAAAAAAAATTCCACAGAAAACTGTTGCTGTTTGATTAACAGCTGTAAAAGCCCTCTATCATCCCTTCAAATCTACTTTAACAACATTTCTATTTAAATTATCCCTCCCAGAAGGAGGAGGATAATATGCATAAACTGAGAAGAAAATTTCAAGTTCCAAGTTTTTAAATTAAGCATCAAATAACCAATTGTTAGACAGGAATTTATTACAACTTTATTAAGGAAGGGCAATACAGGAAATCAGATTTCCTCTAACACAGACACCAGCAAAACCTAGTCTGAGTTTGCCCTCCTTTTCTCATTCACTCTATCTCAGCCTTACTCTCACTGCTGTCCTCATCTCCTGCCACATTTCAGCTTGGCATATCCCTTTTTTTATCAAGGAGTAGTAAGGATCTGCTGGAAGCAGTTTGCCAGGCACCCACATTCCAAAACTATTGATCTATAGGAAAAATAAGTATCAAAAGTAACACAGATGGAATCAGAGGCAGGGGCAGATCAAGAGGGCAACCCGATGTGTAGATCAGCAGCAGACTCCCCCAGCTCACAGGTAGTTTGGCAGCTTGGGGTTTTCATGTACTGAGATACCTCTCACCACTCAAAAGTTACTTCAGAGCCTGACTCCTCTGCAAAGCAAAGTCCTCAGACCACTTTGTGTGTTTCAAGTGATTTTCGATTTGCCACTGCTACCAATACTTGTCAAAACTTGACTTCAGAAGTTCTCGTAGCAAGCATGAAAGGAAATGAAAGCAGCAAACTCAGGCACACAGGCACAGCTTGTCTTCAAAGAGACTGGTATAATTTTAATGGAAATAGAAGCTTTTCCTACTCCCTTAATAAACTCAGAAATGTGCTTTTTGTCCAAAATATTGCCCTACAACAGGGGAGAACAACATCCTTGCCTAAAATTATGAGCCTCTGACTTATCAACAAAGTAGAAATGCAAACCGGGACCTCAGATTTCCAGTGAGATCCACAACCAGATTTTGTCAAAGAAGAGACAAATAATTTAAATACACATGGAGATACAAGGACAACTGCAAAGCTGATCTGCATGCAACCAGAGCAAGATGAGCCTCAGGATTCCTTTTTCACACATCATCATATTTTCTTTATGCAGCTGGTTTAGAAAAGTCTTTTGGGTGAAGGTTATCTAAATTCTGTTCTTAGAACACCATTTCTAGAATAGGAACCTGTTTTTCTCCAAACTGCTCTGAGACCTGAATGTGTGGTTAACAAAACACAGTTCAGAGGAGAGAATGCAATAGCTGCTTGGAACGGAATATAATTCAAGCCTGATGTTTGGAAACTTCTGCCTTGTAATCACAGTGGTGCCTGTGAAAATGTCAGGCCAATTCCTTACATTTAAAGAACAACATGTTTCTTACGAAGGCACAAACACCAAGGCTGATCTTATTTCAGCTGCTTTTGAAAATGATAGATTTTCTTCCAAGAGCTTCAAAGTACTTAATGCAAATTCTGTGCCAGGACAGCACTTAGAGCCCCAAGAAGCCCAGCAGCAGCAGGGCTTCAGGAATTTTTGTCAATGTGAGGTCAGAAGCCAAGTGCTCTAGAGATGAGAAAACAATTATCTGTACAACCTACCGTCTTGTTGCAGTTTACAGTACTGGGAGAGGGAAGGCTGAGGCTGCTGTGTATTCCAAGCATTGGACTAATATAAAAATTAAAAGCACTAAACATTGATGGAACAGACCAGATGAATGGAGTATAATTTCTCCATTCACTCAGTCATACTTCTATACACATCCAAATGCAATCTAAATCAGTAAACCTGCACTGAAGTGAATTTATAAAATATAGAGTGACTACCAAAACAATGACTACAGTATTTCCTTCACAGCAAATGACCCACACCAGAGGAAGAAAAAAAGAGGATAAAATAAAACAATTTTTAAAAAAAGGTAAAGCTACCTAATTTATGTAGAGGAAAAAATTTCTAAAAGTACCAAAAAGCTGAAGGGGCAGGGAGTGGGAGGAAATAGGAAATGAACTTCAGAAACTCAGAATTAAAACAGGCAAAAAAGAAAAGGCAAATCAAACCACTATTTTAACTCCTTCCTTTTGAATTATTGAGCTGTGGATCATGATTTTCAAACATTTACAGTGATAGAGAGAAACAGATTAATCCAGTATTTTTTTCTGTTCTGGGTAAACTATCAAAGGTTTAAAATCCCTACAAGTATCTGGTTCTTTCCTAAAACCTGCTCACTCCTGACCTTTGTGCAAATGTTCCTTTGTCTGCAGATGCATCATGTAAACACATGATATTTGTGCAATCAGACAAGCTTTAAAGGGGAAAACATTGAGAACAAGTGAAATTCGGATTCTCTCTTTTGCGGAGTTTCCAACATTACATCACAGTAGGTAACATTTAGAGAGGAAAATGGTGAGTTTCAAATTCTGAGGGACTGACAGGTGATTTTTAGGTAATTCCAAATGTCTTAAATCACCAAGCTACAGAAACGTTGCTAGAAAGTAACCTCTGAGTCCAGCCTCTCACTTCAAATGAGATTGTCTCGAAAACCTCCATGAATGGATATAACACAACTTCTCATGATAAACTGTCCAATTACAGCAGGCAATTGCCAGGATATGAAACCAGAAATGTTCAGTTTCTCATCACCTCTCAGAAGTTTCTTTTCAGAGCCCAATGCCCCAATTTGTCAGTAGTTTGGATACTCCGAAGCTGAGCCGAGGTGAAAATCTAATTTTAAATCCTTAACCAAAAAACCCCTTTTGTTAGCCCAAATAAAACTGAAAACAGTCCAATGAATAAAACCTTCCGTAACAGAGCATTCACAAACCGTCTGCAGATTCAGACTCAGATGACCCCTCTGACCAACAATAGCAACTGACATTCGTGTTTGAGAAGGGTCTACTCCATTTGTAGATATTTTTTTGAGAAAGATGATCAAATTAAATGAACTACATAGTCATTCAAGCTACAAGTGGGTTAGTAATTTGCACAATTACATGAAAGTTATTTACCCACTTGAAGTCTATATCATCATCACCACTCTCTCCTATTTAAAATGAACAATGGTGTTTATTATCTTCATTAACCAAACTGTTTTGAATTAATATCAATCTCTACAGCCATAAGCTATTTTATCTGTGCCAGACTGGGATCTGCACCAAAACTGCAGTGACATTATTATGTTATTTCCTGATGAAAGTGATGAAAATTAAAATCTCTGCTAGCTGATACCTCACTCTTATATGCTCATAGTTGTATGTCTTAAAAAAGATGTTATAGCCCAGTCTAGGAGCAAGAAGCAATTTAGAGTAGAGATATTAGCTAAGATCAAAGACAAAACTAGATGTTAATGAGTACAAAATATATACCCCATACTTAGGAAAAGACAAGGCCTCTAGGAAGGGAAGGACGTAAAATCAGCGTGCACATGTAGCTAATAATTTGGAAGAACTTGTAATCATGAAAGAAGAAAAAATTAGAGCAACAGGAAGATATTAGAGAGAGACCTGGGGGCTTCTCAGTTGTGTATTTTCAAATAGAAAATGCATACTGTAATGAAGCAGCAGCTATACTGGCCAGATTTGTCACTGCTGTTCCATCTCTTCACTGATGTAAGCACCAGTAAGACCAGAACAGTAGCTGGGGGAATTTTATACCCTCAATTTTCTTCTTTCTGCTGAATGACTGCATGACACACTGTTCCCAGCTACTAAATTATTTAGTATATCATCTGCAAACACCTGGGAAAATATTTCTTGCTTCATCTCAATCACTTGCATTTTATCCCCTAATTTACTAACAGAGGAAGTAACAAAAGCTGTCATTCCAAATGACTCCTTCAGATTGTTTGAAATTACTTCAGTAATGTGTTACCTCAAACCTATTTTTAAATAATCCTTTCTCTCCATCTTGTTCACCACGGGATGTAACAAAAAACTGTGAAACTAGAAGTGCGTTTAGAGGTTGCACTTCCTAAATAGTTAATTAAATTTGGTTGTGGTTAATGGAGGAAAACTCAGAGGAACCATAATGGTCAATGCAGCTGTGGTATGTTTTTGTGAACTGGAATATATACTGCAGGAGAAAATTACAGTAACACTCTTCTATGTAACAGGGAAATTGTCTCTAGGGCACAGCAGCCCTTAATAGAGAAAAAAGGTGCCAGAGAACCCTCAGTGAAATGTCAGCTCTGGGCTGAGACCTTTGTGTCCAAATTCATGAGCCTTTTCTCCTCAAGCTTAAAACACTAAACCAGACACAGCTCAATTAACAAGCAAGAGACAGGTTGCCCATGGGATGGGCTATATACACACACAGCTCTCAGGCTGTGTGTTCTGGAGTTAAAACACATTTTGGATGGACTACACTGCCCAGAAGTGTGAGTCCTGAGGAAAATGATGGCCATGTGCTCAGAGGAACATGGCACTGGGTTTGGGGAGAGGTTTTCCCTCGGCCTGTGAGTGTTTTCTGCCTGGGGCTGCATCCCCACAGCTGTGCCAGCCAGTGGGGCAGCATGAGAACCCCTGAAACCACTTTGGACACACTCAGCTCTGTTTCTGAAAGGCCCAAAGGTTTGCACTAGTGCAGATGATTCTCCTGAAGTGAGCCAGGGAGCTCTTTGCCCGGCTCCCTCCACCGGCAGCGTGGTGGGACTGGTGAGCCAGCAGGGGCCAGCCATGGGCAAGAGGCAGAGGCAATGGTGTTTCAGCCAAAACCAGTCAGGGGTGTGTTCCCACTGCATGCAATGTCTCTGAAACCGGCATCAGCCTCACTTGACAACAGCTGCATGTTTTCAAAAGGGTCTTTAATCAGCAAGCCTCTGCACAATTGGCTGCTCTAAAGCACCACACAAATTTTGGTCACAAGTGAGCTGCTGCTTTACATACTGGGAATGGGGAAATCTCATACTGCTCACTGGAAAATTCAGAGTGAACATCTGCAAAGGGTGACAGCAGCTAGGAAGTTTGTATATTGGTTAGCAACAAACTGCACACCCCTCCATGTCACTGTCATCTGCCAAAACACAGCATCTCACCCCTGGCCATCTGTGCCTTACAGAGAGGCGAGGGTACACAGCCAAGAGCTCATCCACCCTAGCAGGGACAGAAACACTTGCTGCCAGGGTGCCTTGTCCTCATCCTCAGTCACTTTAGCACCACGAAGCCGTGGCACTATAGTTTCTTATTTGACAGCTTTCAGCTCCTTTCTGAGACTGTTAAAGGAACAGCTCTGTGACAAGCATTGAGTTTCAGCCCAGAAAGGAAGACAAAAAGACATCTCTGTCAAAACAGTGGCCTGGTTTGTCAAACCTGCCAGCCTAATGCAACACTCCAAAATCTATATAATCTGACCCACATATGGTGACAACCTAAATTCAGAGTTATCCATCACTGATAAAACATAACAAACTTAGTGAGAAATAGGGAGGTGAGGTGATGATGATTGAATACTTGGAAACTAGGATTTCTACTTAAAACCAAGTATTTTTGAAAACATTGGCTTATGTTGATGTAGTAACAAACAGTGCTCTGCATTCTTCTGACTCTCAACAAACAGCTTGCAGCCACACCACTGATTCTGAAGCCTGTCTGTTCTCACCCTGCTGTAGTAACACAGATCTCGGGCAGAAGAGCACAGCACTGCTCATCCAAGCTCACAATAGAAGTTTGTACTGGGGAAGAGAAATGCAGAAAGCTCTCACCATTACACAGATTACAGCAGTTTTCAGACCAAATCAGCAACTCATCATCCAGCCCTCTCTTGCTTTCCCATTATTTCCATGCCATGCACTGCCAATGGTTTACCTTGAGACAGCTGTGGCACAGGTCTGATCCCATGGTGCATCAATTCCATTTAATAAAAGAGCAGAAAATTACCTTGGCAAAAAGCAAAGCCTTTAGTTGGGTTAGAGAGGCAAACTGGCTCCCCATGCAAACAGATGAGTGCCAGAGCCAAGGAAGGAGGGAGAGGGATCTCACTCTTTCATTTCAGTGAGCTGTGACCAGCTCAGCTGCCTCCTGGGTCTGCATCCCGAGCCTCGCTGCAGGCACTACAGGAGCAAACAGCCCATCTTGCCTCTGATCAGTGCTGACAAGGAAGACATGAGAGGGATTAGGAAAAACAACATTTTTAGGGAAGTAATTTGCCTGTTATCACACAACCATTCGATGACAGAGCTGTTTACCAAGAGCCCTCACACAGCAGTGTTTGAACAAAGCTATAATCCTTAGCATCAAATATATTTTAATTTTCTTTGAGAATTTTTTTTTCTGTATGCAGTCATCTTTTCTCTTTAAAATAGCGTCTTCTTGATCAGCTGGAGTGTGGTCAAAACATGTTGACTACATCATAAATCACACACAAAAACCTGCCAGAGGCTAAATGTGAGAAAACACATGCAATGAAAACTGAAAATGAAACACTGAAAAATAAGAGCTATGGCGAAACAGAAAGCCATTTCTTTTAATGTGAAAATACTGCTACCATATTTTTAAATTCACAGTGGAAATAGTTTTCAGCAATCAAACTGAGGGAGATTGGATCTGTGTGGAAGGGAAGTAAATCAGCCCCACAGAAATGTATGTGATATTCTTCAAAATGCAGGAAATTTGAAAGGTGTGCCAGAAACCCCCACATAAGTTGATCTCAATGAATATTTGTAACTATTTCTCATGTGAAAAAGCTCCAGAGAACACAATGCAGATGTTTTCCAATAGCTAAACTTTTAAAACTACTTAATAATCATTTTCTAACTATAAGAAAATGAATTAAGCATATTCCTGGCCCACCTAAGAGAAAATTGTTATAAGGCTCAAACTTTATAAATCTACAGCACTGGTGAAAAGAATTATTTTGCCCTTGGGCTACTAATGAGTGGCTGGGTTTACCAGCATTTGAAAGAGTATTAGACGTTTACATGGCTAATGAGAGCATTCATGGTTACGTAAGAAGGGATAAATAAAATTAAGGCTATAAGCCTTTATCCTTCAGGGCTAAGGAAAAAAAAAATTCTTTGGTGGTAAACTATTCCATGAAGACCTGAGGTAAAATCTTGGCCTTGTTAAAGTTAGAATTCTTCCAAAATAGCTGTGGTTTTACCTCAACCTTGCTTAATTATGCAGCTTTCCCTGACTTCATTAGATTATTCATCATCTGCAGAGCTGCTTATTCTTTCTCACAGCACCTGAAAACAACCAGCATAGCTACAGATAAGCAGCTGGTATGATTTTATGTATAAACTGTAATGACAGTTTCTGTATTCCTTTCATGTCTATTTTAGAGAACTGAAATTAAATATTAGATCTGATTAGGAACAGACAGGCTGCTATTTTGACTGGCCCTAGGACTGTTAAAGTCCTTGCTATGAGGCAAGAGCCCAGTACAAGCACATGCCCATCTCACTGCACCATCCTGTTCCCAGGGAGCAGCACGAGGTGTTGAGTTATTCATGGAGAAACTCTGCTCCAGTGCCAGCCTTAATTCCTTTGCATCACCATCAGAGCAGGATCCCTGAAATGCCCCAGCATTGCCTGACATGTGTCATTAGTCCTGACTGGCATCTTGCAAGCCAGTTCTTGCTTGCAGGACCCTACAAGTAGGCTCTCCCAGCTCCCACTCTCTTTGCCATCTGTCAGCTGTTCCCCAGGGCACAGAGGAGCACCAAAGCTCACTGCCTCCTCCTCTGTTTTCCACCTTCTTGGCCCTCTCACAAACACACACATCTCCCCCAGCAGTTCTGCCTCCAGCCCATTGCTTTATTTCCTCTACTGATGTGGCAGGCACACAGTAAAACAACACAGGGCTTCCAGAGGGTGGATCTCCCATAAAAGCCTCTGCTGGAGCTGGCTGGTCTATCTTCTGCAGGATAGACCCAGGCAGGTCTTTGGTAAATGTAATGCAGAGCTAGATGCTGAAGCTCTCCTGCTTGTCTTGGTACCGTATCCAGCAGCCCACATAACTCATCGTGATTATTCACTGCATTGTGACAGGATTTGGGATTCCTCTTTTGATGTTTGCCAGTCTGAGCCAGGACTACATTCCTCCTTTCATGCCACGATGAAGCATGACTCTAAAAGGGTGTTTAAATGCTGGAAAGTAATGCTCTCCCAGAGCTGCTGGGGACAGCTTCCCCTCCATGTAGCCATCCACCCTTTGATGCCTCATGTACAGGGTATTTTCCCTATAAAGTACTAAGATGATTGAATATTAAAGAACTAAAGTTAAATAAATCCATTTCTTTCTCCCCTCATGTGTTTGAACCCCTCAGTTCCTTCTGTAGGAGTAGAAAGAGAGAGAAATCCAGTTGACAGATAAGACATTTAGCACAGAGCAACTGGAGAGACAGGAAAAAAAAAATTATGCACCTGCTTCTTGACTTCTATGTAAGAAAAGTTAGGAAACTCGTGAACGTACTGAAATACTTATAAACCCTGCATAACAGGAGTCCTGAGACTGGTCAGTCTTTTACTGACTAACTTCTTCCAAGAATCTTGCAGCACAAATTGTTAAGGGGTAATTCTCAAAAGCTATTAAAGAAATAGGTGCTCATTACACTTGGTTTTCAAAGGAATTTCAGTGCAAAATCCCCTCCAGCTCTTGAAAATCTGGGCTGAGCATTAGTGAGCCTTATATTCTGTTCTCTGAAACTGAGCTTGTTACCCAGCTCCCTAAAGACTGTGTCTGTGGATGAGGGTTGTACAGTGCTGCTTTTAGTATCCAAGCCTGACCAATAATACAGGGAAAACCCTACGACAAACAAGTTACACCAACTCAATTTTTGCAGAAAGCTGAAGCAAAACCTTCATTTCCTTTCCGGATGTTCAGCTTGAAACCCAGACCTTTTAACGAGCAAGGTACCCTTTGTGTCTCCTCATGCCTTTGTCCCAGGTAAATTGAAGCTGTCCTGTGTAGATATTGCTGAATATTGCTCAGACATACACAGAGATTCATGTATCTGTTGACTGTAACTGGCTTTAGAGGTGATATCAGAGAGCTGATAGCTCTTCCCTTTGGGCTGGAAAAGGTTAGGGTGAAGAAACCTGCCAGCCAGCTGAAGGGATATCGCCACAGCTGGCCAAGACTGAGCCAACAGCAGAACCACACCAGCTTTATTGAAAAAATATAATTCCTTAAGTGGGGAAGATAACTGCTCTAACTCACAAATCAGTTCACACTCCTCTCATTTCCAATAGTATGAAGAAATATCTGTTCCTTCAAGTACATTGAGCAAGTACTAAGAAAAAGAAAACAACAAAAAACCCCCAATGAATCAGCAAACGAAACTTTCCCAAAGTGAGGCAGCATTGGCACTCTAGGGAGAAAACTTTACAGCTTGTGAAATTCTTGTAGGCTGGGGAGTTAAAAAACCTTTATCACTATTCCCCATGCCTTTGGACATGAGGTTACACAGTTAAACCAACATTCAGTTTTGAATCTCCAATTGTTCAGACTCGGAGAGGTTAGATCTTTGCCCATTTATGTCAGGACACAGGGCCCTCAGTCAAAGCTCATCTGCACTGCCACACAGGTTTACAGAAATGGGTATCAAACATTAAAATGCAATCTTGCTGTAACAGCTGGCTATCAAGCTCCCAAGAGGGTGTGGTGAATCACAGCCCTGCTCTTTCTCCATGGATGGCCCTAATTTATCTGCAAGTCTCTCAGTTGTTTAAAAGGACCACCCTTGGATGGAATTACAAAGACTTCTTTTTCACCTCAGGCAGGGAAATATTTCAGCTCTTCAACTTGTTCAACAGTGCACAAATTTCTAAAGGCATGGCAGTGACCTAGCACTAGCCTGTGCCTTCTCTTCAGATTAGTTTTGACAAAAGAAAAGAAAATACTAACAACTGCACATATAATTTTACTGTCTTGTTGTCACAAAGTATAGTGCCTTCTTTGACACGTCTGAAGCTCCTGTACTTTTATCTCCACTCACTTCATCTTCCCGTGTCATCTGGGGCAAGGAAAGAAGACAAACAGTCAACAATGAAAGAAACTGATGTTCCTCCACCTTCCACCTTTTTTCTTTTATCATCAATAGCAGTATGATCGATTCCTGCAGGTAGGTAGAACACTATGTGTGACTTGGAATAATCCCCATAAACTTCAGCTGTTTAAATGTTAACTGCACCAAGATTCAAATATGAAGCTGATCCATCTCTTGCTTTCCCTCTGATTGCTTCGGGATGCTTCTGTCCTTTCTTCTTTTCCCCATCTCATCAATTATTCCATGAAAAACACTTTTCATGGACACTTGCAACCGATATGAAGGAATTTCACACTGTCTCACCTCACTCTGTGCCATCGTGGAACACCAGCCCCATCTGGGGACAGCAGAGCAATGTGCTGTGTCCCCTAATCTCATCACAACCTCACTGATGGTTTGTCTCTCTGAGCAAACCAGCCCCACACGAGCAGGATGGCACCTGCACAGGCCACTTTCCTGTCAAAACTCTTCAGGTGATGCTCCTTGCTGGATGTATTTTGCTGTTTGTTGGGCAAAACAGAAGAGTTATCACAGGTAAGCAAGGATCACAGAGCTGAAACAAGCAGTGAAAAACACTCTTTGTCTACTGCTGTGTTTGTTTTACAGATGAACAGTCCAAAATTAGATTAAACTAAAATCCCTGCTATCAAAGCTATATCTTTTTTCATTATCTCTATGTACCATTTTCAGAAAAATATAAGATTTAGCTCCTGTGTAGAACCAGTGTACTCTTAAATGAAGAGAATTAGGCATGGAAAATCGCAAAGATTTTTATCTAAAATCTGTTTGTCCAATAGTTTATCATCAGTGTTTTGTTAAACACATATTAGGATACAGAGAAAGTGTGAGAAATATTTGATTACCTAGAAAGATAGCATCATATAGAGACATAATGATATGTGAGTCCAACAAAATTCCTTTAGAGATAAATAACACAACGAAAGCCAGAGAAAATAAGGCTGAATTGTTTTCTCTCACCAAAGACTTGCTGTGTGTGAACAAAAGAATCCAACTACTGGTCAAAGACATTGTACCATTTTGCCAATGGAAAATTTGTTTTGGATTGCTAGAGACTTTTCAGCTAAACATGAAGTCAGATTAAGTTCAACAATTAATTATTTTTTACCTAATTAAAATTTTGAGAAAATTCATTAAGTGACCTTTTATACAACTTGCAGACTGTTCAGACAGTTAAAATAGGCTTTAACAGTGTGCCATGAAAAAGTATTTTTGTTTTTTTAAAAAAATCTAAAGAAATAGATCTGGATAAATCTAAAGATTGAGTCTTACGAAAGTCATGTAATCTAACTTTTCTTGAAACTATAGGGCACAACATCCTTGGTTATATTTGCTTTTAAATTTTGCTTCCCAGGGGACATTTTAAGACACCTGGATGTACACAGAAGAAGATAAAACTAAAAATTTATATCTGAACAAACTACCTTAGAATCATGCTAACTTATGAGAGATCTCAAACAGACTAACATTCCCATATTAATTATAAATTCCTGGTTTTTGTTTGTTTGTTTTCAGCTTGGCAATACTGTAATCTAAATTTATTGATTTATATCATATTTTTGAGGAATATTAGCTAGAAGCTGAGCATAACTGGTCACTGCAAACATGGCTTCCCCTGGGTCTAGCACAGGATTTCCAGCTAAGGAGGGACCCTTCCATTTCTCCTGAAATGGAATGTACTTTCTTGCTGTTTATAAAGTGATTTTTCTGCAGATAGCCACATCCTAAGGCAGCAAAGCACACGTTTGAACTTGCAGCTTCTAACCTGAATGGGACATGACGTGTGCTTATATCCAAGTGCAGAACTGGATGTCTCCAGTGATAATAAACTTCACATTAAGCACACTGACAGAGGCACCTTCCTGAAGTGAAGTCAGTCTGTATTTACAGTTTTCTGAACATCTGAACTCCTGAACTATTATCCCCAAGGACTGTTATAATATGGTCTGAAATGGAGCTCTTAATTAGCATGTACACCACGTGCAGCTCCTCCTTACAAATTAGATGCAGCAGGGACTGTCTCTGACCTTCAGTTAATTATTTGATACCACTACTGAATTTCAACAACTCCAGGGGTTATGTCTTAGAAAACACTTGTTGAATACCTGAGGAGCAGCAAATGACACAAGGTCATCCATTTAATAGGATAGTATCAGCATCCTGTGCTGAGGACTGCAAAGCAATCCTGCACTCAGCACCACCAGCCAGAAAGAAGAACAAGCGATTCACAGGGAAGGGGGAAAATTCCACATTTTTCAGAAAGTTCCATGATGCAAATTTTAACAGAACATTAAGGATTTCTTTCACAGGAATCCTGATTTAAATCCTGTTGACTTTTTCTCTGGATCAACATAGCAGAGAGAGTTCAGTGAGATGAGAACTTTTCTGACCACGGTAACTGTGGAAATAATTCTATTTATGGGCACACCTCACCTGGGTTCCTGCTTCTGAATGTGGTCTGCCTCGTTTGATCCATCCTAATGCAAACTGACAAACAGAGCAGTATTCATATGAGCAGCAATTTCAAGTCCTCCTTGATGGGCAACCACCTTAGAGTATACACAGGTGTTACAGCCTTGTTGTAAGCCTTGAGGGAACTCAGATAATTAAAACTGTTATGGTAATATTAGCCATAGTAAAAAAAGTACATTATTTTACTCCATTGATTTTTATTTGACCACCCATATGTTTCTAATTTGCCTTTTAAAAGCTATCCTAAATTTATTATTTGCTCTTATTCGTTCCCTATAGTATGGGAGTATGAAAAAAAAAAATACAAACCAACAAAACCCAGTTATGCAATGTCACAGTCAGCTGAAGAAAGTCCCAAAGAATTAACTGTGTTCCAGGAAATGCAACTGAAGGGGGCGAAGCCCTGTGCTTGCAAAGAAACTCAAGTCTCTGAAGACATAACATACCTACTTCACTGAGGTACCTATTTATTCCCTCCAAGGCAGATGTGTGGTGGATTTGTGAGGCTGGCCAGGAAGACTGGAAAGAAAAGTTCAGAAAGAAATACAGTCCTGTCATGTACAAATATGCTGCACAAAAGCACAACACAGAACAACCACATAGCTCTGTCATCTAACTCTCTATCAAAAAACCAAAAAGAGTGTAACTTATAGTACTAAGTAGAATCTCTGAGGCCAAATTATTCTTTGCAAGATGTGGGACTTCAGGTGATGTCTCTTAGAGGATGCTGAGTTCACACCAGCATTTTTGACAGAGGAGAGATGTACAAACAGGTCCATCTCCCATCGTCTGGAGCACTTTCTCCTGCTATTTCCCCTGGCCTACTGCTCTATCTGCAGTTTGTCATCCTGAAAAGCCTCATCCCCACCAACACTCGAACTCTAAGTGAGAGGAGACCTGGACCTTAAGGTTTGAAACAAACAATTAGAATAACTCTTTTGGCAATGACTAGAGAATCATATCAGAGGGGAGAAGTAAAAGAAGCTTTCAGGACAACTTTTTCCATTTTCTGCTGAGCGAAGCTTCTTCAACTGCAGGTGACAGCTTCCTACAGCAGCTTCAGAACAGGCTAATTTTGACTTAAATTGTGCTTTGCCTTGTGCCTGAACTTACTGAACACCAGCATCAAGAGATAGAAAAATGCTACCAAAGTTTATAATGCTCAGACATCTATCAGAAAACAGAAGTTGCATCCAGCTTTAAAGAATAACACTGAAGACACCCCTGTTTCCATGACTGCAGTCCAGATGAAAGACAAGGAAATATCTCCAGAGTCCATAGGGTGTCAACCAGCCCTTCAGGACATAGACACTTCTTTGCTGATCAAGTCCAACCCCAAAATTTTGTCACGGCTCTGCTGTGCTCCAGAAGGGAAATACAAACCAATCTTTCACGCATCCAGCCTTTACCTCTGAGACTCCACATAGAACAGGAAGTATATTCAATCACACACATTAAGCACAAAATGACAGAAGAATAATGAATAGAAAAGAAAGAAATGACAGGAAGGGCATTTGGGGGTGGGGGGGAATCACTAACACTAAGACTGTCAAAACTGAATAATAGATTTGATTGCTTAACATCTCAAATAAATCCTTGTGGTAGTTTCAAAAACCCTCAAATCACTTGCAAGCTCTGACACAAAGTGCAGTGAAATCAATAGGAAGATATTTAGTGCTTAAGAAAGTTAACAGATCAGAGCACACAGAAGATACAAAAATTTGATTTTGCCTGAGGCTGTGCAAATTTTTTACTTCACTTTTGCTCCCTAGTGCTAATATACGCTTTGGTACACAAGGAACTAATGCACTTAGTTTTACAGATTATTACTGAAATTTTCTACAGCGATGCCTGCAGTTCCAGACATAATTATGTATAAGATGTCTTTATTATTTTAATTATTTTTTCTCCTCAGCAGATAAAGTTACTTTTCATTGTTGGATTGATCAACTGCAAGGAATATAAAAACAGACTTACGCAGTAAAGAAGATATAACTACTTCAAGCAAATAGAAAGAATAAGCCTCTTATAACACTTACTAAATAACAACGAGATTTCTTTTATTAGCTGACATTTCACCACTGGAAACAACAGGGAAGAAAAGAGATTTAGTGGAAATCCATATGGCTGAAGTCTGTTTTCATGGTGCACATTCAGCAGCTTAGATACAGAAGCTCTACAGGTATTTTCATTTGGCACTAAATCCTTGTTATATAGACCTGTCCTTCTGCCAGCACATTAGCTCAGGATGAGAAAAACACACAAAATCTGCCTCCCTGCATTGGATATGAATGTCTCTGTATGGTCCACAAAGTCTCAGATCGTAGTGTCGTGTTGTAGTGTTTCAGCCACCATTGTTTGGTTAATTTAAAATCTTTTCATTTGTAGGTAACAAACCCCATGTTTTGTGCACCTCCTTCAGAGACTCTCATTTTCTCTGGATTCCTGGGCATAAAGGGAAGCCATGCCGGATGACTCTAAATTCTGGCATAACATCCATTCCATTCTCATTCCACATGCAAAATAATTTGTTTTAGTCTTAAAACATTTCTGTACAAAACAGCACAATTTGGGGGTTTTAGGAAAATATTTTCAAGTCGTTCTCTCCTCTGCATTTAATTTCAGGTTGAAAACAAATCTCTTGGTTTCCTGATGCCTCTCTGCACCATTATTCCTTAAATTTTAATTAGTCATCCTCTGCTGGCTTCTTGCAAGGCATCTGCTCCCACATCACTACTCTAAATACCATCCTACCTAGAAATCTATTTACTAGCGTGGGAGTTGTGCAAGTGCAAATAAACAGACATTCAGATCAGGAGGGTCAAAGAGAACCTCCCATAGGCTACCAACAACGTTCAATGAGAAGGCCTTTAGAGGAAAAGTACAAAAATTACAAGGGCTCACGATGCAAGACTCAAGAGCTCGTCGCAGGTAAAGGAAGGGTGTTAGCAATATAATGATGTGATTCTCATTCTACAGCAGTAGAGCTCTTGAGGACCTATTAAGGAGAGGTGTGCAGAGAGCACAAAATAACAGACACTTGATGAGAAGTGCTCTCTCCAGTCTGCTGGCACCTTCAGATCTTACCATGGCTTAGTAAACAAAGTGAGAAACAGAACCCAGAACAGTTCAGGCTGCATGGATTCAACTCTTCCTTTTACAGCCCTCGAGCAGGACACCCAATAGTTGAGAACAGCTCAGGCTGACAACCTGTTTTGAATGCCTAAGTCTTGTATATCTGCAAACAATTTCTTCGCTGACTTCCTTTCCTTATCTGTCCCAGGAAAATCACTCCATTCCAGATAAACAAAAAAACCAGGCATCTTATCCACATAGGCTAGAACAAGGTAGGAAAGGAAAAATGTGGAGGCAAATCCAGTGCCTGTCCTGTTAAACAGTTGGGATGAATTGAGCTTTGGAAGGAGAAATACTCATGAATGCATGCATTGTGCAGCCAAATGGAGCAGAAAATCCCTCAGTAAAATAAGCAGACACAGAAAATAAAATTAAATTTTAAAAAAAGTGCTCATGCAGTTATACTTTCCTGCATGATCTAACAGGGGACATCCAGACAGATTTTCAGGGTGTTAGTGGGCCTAAAGGTGGGATTTTCTTGCAGTTGCCTCAGAAAGTCCCAGCAATTACCAGTCTGAACCTTCAGATGTCAAATAATTGTATGGCCTGCAGACCTTGATAGAAAAAGGTGTGCTTATTAATACTAACTCCTTTTCCTGCTGGGACTAGGATTTCAGATAAATAAGAACTTTAGCTAATTTTTAGCTAAACCCAAGATTATCCAATGCAATCCTTTAAAATATGAAATAGAACCCTAAAACAAGCACAGCGAGGCTCTAAGTGATATCAGTTTTTTATGATTTTTCCAATATTATGTTGATAATAGAGAGAAAAATGGCCCAATGTCTTAAATATTTGGCAGACATTTAGGAGCTCAGAATTCAAGATTTGAGAATATTTTTTAGTTTAAATAAAGACATTTTCCTAAGCTTCAGTTCCTCTGATTGTCAATATGAGTTCAAGTCAAACAGGCTTTTTCTTTTTTTTTCTTTCATAATAGCTAAAAGTAAGAGGTAATATTTTATGTCAGCTCATTTTTCTCATTTCAGATTTTTGTTCGTATAGGGTGCAGTTATGAAGCAGTGAGGAAGAAAACATAATTTTGAAGCCAACCCCCAAAATTTCAATTTCAAAACATCACAAACCAAAATGTATCAGCACTAGCAAAAGAAGGAATTCTTAAACATGAAAGGACAGGTTTTAATATTTAAAGAAGCATCACCATTTATTTCTATATTGTCTTAAGTTCTTGTAAGATGAGTCAGCTTCCCAAGGACTTTTAGTTCTTACAATGCTGTTTTCCCTGTCCCACTCCCCCCTTTTTTCCTTTGTGACAAAGTTACTCTTCTTTGGGCAAATGTCATCCAGATCTAGCTGTGAGAAGCTGAATCATTTTTCCATACATACCATTAAAAAATCAAAACAATCCAAAAAATAACATTTCTTTGCAAATACAACTCAATTTTTCCTGTGTTTTTTTTGTGTGGGTTGCAAGTCCTGCTGCTCTTCACCAGCTTTGGGGTCTAAATGTCATACCAAATGGCTGAAATGTACTCTCTGCTTATTCTCCTTTTACGTATTTGTATTGTGCTGGTGGGGGTTTTTTGAGCCCAAAATGAGGCATAAATACACGTGTCTTTAGAAATATCTTACAGGGTGGTGTGAGAGAACAAGTGTGGCAAACTGTACTCTGGATGAAAATTACTGATTAATCCATCATAAAAGCATTGAAAATAAAACAAAACAGGCGTAACTTAACAAGACACAGTTAAAAGTGCAAACCCACGCACTGAAATGAAGATCATTTCTGTACCTGTTTTTACAGGTGACTGTTTCAACTGCCCCCTCCACTCTGATTCTGAGGGAACTGGGGAAAACAGGAGCTCTGGGTGGACCTTGACACCCCTCCTCAATTGTTTTTCCTTCCAGAAAAAGGAGATAAAACAGGGTGGGAGTGAAAAAATTGTCACTACAAGTGGTGCATGGGGAAGACAGCCATCAACCTGTCTTCTCTCAGAAGAGCACTGAATTCATCAGCTTCCCTCTGCACCGGAGCCAGAGGCATGGCTCTGCTACACACAGGGATAGCTTTCTGTAGGGTTCCCACAGCAGCTGCCAGAGACATGAGAGGGCAGCTTTGGTTCACTCCCACCACTTCCTGACATAATTGCTCCTTTCCACAATATAAGAACAAGCAGGAGTCTAAAACCTGCCAGGCACACTCATTGAAACAGCTACTGTACATGCAGCCTTGTCAGAAATGGTGGCCAAGGGCATGAATAACCCCTCAGCCTTTTCTTCTGACACCAAGGGAAATATTTATGTCATGACTGACTGGATTAGGGACCTTTTTCTTTATGAGCACTCAAATCTCCAGCTCACCTACATCCTTTCTTAACATCAGTCACTCAGGACAGTGGGTAATTGATGAGGAAAGAGCTAGGACCGTAACCAATAAGTTAATTTGGACCTTCTCAGATCTTCTAAGCTGGAACTCAAACAGTGAGACATCTGGAAGTTATATGAAATGCTGTAATTTTGTGATCTGGACTGCTTAATGGTGGGTTTCACCACTTCCTATATTCAGGAAATGCTGAGATTACCTCAGATTGTCAAAGCTCAGAAGCATCAGTAGAAAAACTTGATTAACTAAAAAACTTCACAAGCTTTTAACCCCACACAGACTCATGCCTTCTGTCAAATGTTTAGCCACTGACCATTTCTACCCTCGACACTGGAGATCCTTGTCTCTCTCACAGAAGACAGGGAGAGGGCAGACAGATTTCCAGAAACAGACTGCCTGCTCTTTCTTGAAGTACTTCTCATTTCACCTGTCTCGTCAAAAATCTTCTACTTCTGTCTCTGACATAGGAAAGATCAAGAAATATAAATGTAAATATTTGCAGAAGGAACTTCCAAACAAGAATTCTACATCCACGGTTGGACTGGATGATCTTAAATGTCTCTTCCAACTTTGATGGTTCTATGATTCTATGCTCCAGAAGATGACATAAGCCTCTTGAAGGTGAAGAGTTTCTGTCGATCAGCTAAACCAAATGTATCTGGCAATACCTACTGTCAGGCAGCAGAATCACAGACTAAACCCAAGCAATGCTGATTTCTCTCTGCTCAAGCCCTAAAAGCACATTTTTGAAAACCAATCTGTCTTGTCCTGGAACTCGTAATTGTACATACCTGCTGTGAAAGCTGAATAAGCAGAGCTTTTAGGAAACAAAATCCAGGAGCACAGCTCTCCACTGATGGAAAATTGAAATGATGAAGCATTACCCCTGCAGAAATAAATATCACAGCCAGGAAACCTGGATGAAGGCTGAAACAAAACCTGACAGAGAGGTGATTTCAGAAATTACAGAAAGGACAGGAGTCAGTAATGACATGAGGAGTCTAGAGGGCTGAGGGGATTTTTCTCTGAACCTTGCTTGTTTTCTATAATGCTATTTTCCTTTAATGTACAGCAGCTTTCATATTGACAATTACTAATATCTCTGGATGAACCTTGGTGTCTAGCACTCCTCAAGGATCCCGTGGCCTTTTCTATTAGCATACCACATTTAGAGAGAGACACAGTATTCACTATTCTATTCACTGAGCTGTAAGAAGCTCTCATTAATGTAGAGCCAAAAGTTGAGTTCCCTGTGTCAGGGACTTGATTAAAATAACAAGCAGAGACAATCTCTAAACATAGTTAATCATAAAGCAAACCCTTTTCTGCTTCAACAAACGTGTGTTTTACAGAAAGGGTGGATGCCTCACAAAACAAGTAGGCATGTCTTCCTCTCAGGGTAAGTGAAAAATAGAAACACAGAAGTATCAGAAAACATGAGATTTTCATCTCCATTTTGAAGAAACAAAGAACATGAAAGCTATGAAATGAAACTTTACCCAGCCACTACAGCCAAACCACACTCAGTTACCTCTTGTTCAGGTGAACCATTTCTTTGAACAATCTATTAGAAGAATTCATAAGCTTGAATGCACATGGTTTCAAAATGTCATAATTTTTCTTCTCTTAATCCTTTCAGGAGAACAAGAAACATCAAGCTCTGAAGAACAGTAAGCTGCACATCCCTGGGGAGGATTAAACCAGCCCCTGCTTGATTAAGAGCAGAGAATATTAGCTCTGACACAGCAGAGAAGCACCTCTTTCTCCTTCTCCAGGTAAAGCTAAAGGATTGTGTGTGCACTCACACACACATTTAGGACCACAAAAACCCATGAGGAGCTGAATGTAAAAGACACATTAACACAAATGTAATCCCATGCAAGAGAGGAAATGGGCCTAACTTTTAGCTCCTTAATACTGCTTTTTCTTTCTCCTCAGACTAAGGGAAACAAATTTCCATTGCTACTTGAAAGGAATACATCATCTGTCTACATTCAATCTGTTAGAAATGTTTTCTTCAGCAACAGAACATTTGCATAACACTGTTCTCGTCAGGTTCACAATAGCGGTGGGACTTATTAGACTGGCTTTGTGTTGAATATTCAACAGTAACTCACTAGTCAGATACGCAGCCTCATAGGAGTCAAAATGTGTATGAGCTAAGACAGGTGATTTAAAATATATCTCTGTCCAGATTTTGAAAACAAAATGCACTTTGTGCAGAAGAGTAAAGGCTGGTGCAGGCAAATTGTCGACAAACCAACTCTAGTGTTTTATTTGTGTACACTGAATTTTTCTGGTCTGAAATAGAGGCTGTTGAGGCCTTGCAAAGGTGTGTGCACTTCTTGACAGTGTTATAAATCCTTCCCTTCTTGACCAAGCCACTTTGAACAGCTCCACGTCTCACCTGTGGTTGCTGAAACCTTTCCTCTTCTATAGAGAAACAAGATACTTCACACTAACATTAAAGGAAAATCTTTACAGAGACAAAGATGAGAGAAAAGGGCTCTGGGTACTTTTGCTGCTGCTGTGCTTTGTGAGATACAGCTGGAAGGAACAAGTTGGCTGAATGCAGACACGGCAGGATAGAGAAAATGCAACACAACATTAACTTTCTATAAACAAAAGAATCATAGCTATGATTTAGAGGATAATGGGGTTTATATATTGGGAGCAAAAGGAGCCTTTGACATGGTGAAAGCCCTGGACTCCAAGGAGAGAGCTTGCCAGAAAGTGGAAAACGCCTATCAAACTTTAACATATTCCAGTGAAATCAGATTAGATGTATTCCCTCTGTTACTGGCAAGGCCTACAGCAATATCCTCAACAAAGGAGACACCTGGTAAGAAAAATGAGCTGAGTGAGAAGCAGGAGACTTTCCCAAAAAGACTGGACAGAACTCAGAAGCCAAGGATTGAGAGAGAACCCGAGGAGAGTTGTGGAAACAACAATGTCCTGCTGAGAGCTGAGCTCTGGAGAGCACTAGGAGGAACAAGGAGCAAGCAAAGGATGAGAGATTTACACTGTTCTCTGGAGAAGGAAATAATTCCAGCTATCTGGGGATCTGACTAAATAGTTTAATAACTTCAAAGACCTTTCCAAAGCATAGCCTCTGCCCACAAGGTGAGGCAATGGGACCTGCTCCTCCTTCCACAGCTGTTGGTACTCCCCCGACCCAAGGGCTGTCTCTTCACAACTCTTTCTGAAAGCCATTGCACTGGAACCGGATCAAACACACATCTGTGCCCAAATCACACATTTTATCAGCCACAAAATCTATCCAGATGGCAGACAGTCATCTACTACCAGTAATCCATTTCTCCTCCTACTTTTCTACCGCAGCAAATTGATGTCAAGTCATCCCAGCAGTCTTTTAAAAGAGAACAAGGATATACAGATGTTGTTTGTTGTTGCTGTTTTTAATAACAGACAACCCAGGGGGAAATATTAAAAATTAAAGCCCATAGTGCTGCTACAGAACAGATTCATTTGGTTTAAAATCACATTATTTTCAAGTTGTTTCACTTCTGAAAAATGGCAAATGCAGCAGCTATAGCTGCTTGCCAGGCCAGCCCACTCCTTCTTACCTGCTGGGAGCTGAAATATTGGCAAATTTTGTTCTTGCCTTCTCACAACTCCTTCCAGCCTCATACTGGAAGATAGTTTGTAAACATCACTCCCTCTTTCTCTCCCTTGGCATAGAAATTTTGTCTGTTCCTGGAGAATAATTTTTCTAGGTGTTTCTCTGACTAATTTCTAGCTCCTGTAACCCTCTCAACTCTTCTCTTTTAAATAAAATTTTAACAATCAAGAAAGGAAAAGAAAGTGTCCTAGGAACACCAGTTTTAGAAAGACAAAGTAATATTGAAGTCGGTAAAGCAGGTTCAAGTTGCAGAAGTCCAAGATTCAAAAATTAATATGAGCAAGACATGAACAAGAAGCCGTGCTGGAAAATTTTCAGTTGGAATCATCATGATAACCAGTTTTCTGATCTTGTGCTCTGACACAGCAGCTACAGCAGCAGCTGTGAGCTTTCAGATGTTCAACACATCTTGGTTCTTGAAATTATGTTGAACTCCAGGAATCAAGGTCATTGGCTTAAGTAGATGAAAAAGATGCACTTTCACACTTTTTTTCCCCCCTGTGAAGTCAGAACATAAAATTCCTTTCCTCCTTGCTAATTTATGAGGCTCACATAATATCTCATGTACAAGGACCCACAACATCAACACATTTTTACGTGTGTAAATGCCTGCACTAAACCATGTACTCCAGGACTTTCTGATATTGAAAGACTAGCTAGGAATATGACTATCCATCTCTTGCTTCTCCATGAATCCCTAAGCCACCAACAGGAAAAAGACTGCAGGTAGCAAAGGGAACTCTGCAGAGCTACCACGGGGTGTGGCACACACTTTCATAGAAGCACCACAAGGGCAGAGGAGTAAGATCTCTGAACAATTCAAAGGTCTGAATTTGAGGGTTTCACCCACACACCTTTAGAGTTTTATTCATTGGTTGGGATCCTCTCATAAGTAAATAGCAAATGAAGCTAGATAGCCTTGTACTTACCAGCTTGACCTGAGACTGGATTCTCTGTAATAGCATTTTATGCTCCTGAGTACAGCAGAATACAATATAATATAGAATACAAGCAGAATACAACCAATAAACACACAGGCTTTCTGTAACAGCCACAAAACCAATAAAAAAATATGACTATGTGGTCAGCCTGCTAATTCTCAGCAGTAATAAGCATGATTTAAATAAATACAGAAGTGGAATCAGAAAAAAATACAGCAGGAGATACCTTTTTCCCCCTTTAAGTTTTGTAAAACTAAAGATCTTTGCACTTCTTACTGGAGTTTATTGAAAATAATAAATCCTGTCTCTTTTGTGGTTGACATAATGAAGCTGATGTTCCCACACTGCAAACTTTTTCTTTGTATAATAGCAATAGACAATTTAGATGTCTCATCAAAAAAAACCCCAGCATTTGTTGACATTTACCTGCCTAGCAAAACCTTTTCATTTCAGTCTGGAGAAAGTAGGAGATGGGGAAACCTCTCAAGAAGTTGTGTTTTTTCTTCTGCTGTTTTTATGTCTTGTGGCAGTATTTCAGGTTGCAGATGCCACAATTGCTAAAGGAATAAATTCCCAAAAATTCAACATTCAATGTAAGCAATCTCTGAACTCCAGAGAGTGATGGGAACAGTTCTGGAAACATCAGAGCCAGAAACACTGTCCCAAAAGGTCTCATTATACCTGCTAGACAGCCCAGAAAGCAGAAGGGAGTGCTGTGGTTGAGTCACAGAGGCAGAGCTATGGTCAATGCGTGCTTTCCAGATGGCAACAGCACAAACATCTGAGCAGCATCAAATCCTCATCCAGATGTAGCTGGTGCTTGGGAAGCAAAGGAGCTCTCTCTTCCCCCACCCTGCCCTAAAGGGTTTGATATCAGGTGCTCCTGAGCCCAATGCTGACGTCTGGGAAGCCACCCCCCTCCACCCACAGTGGTTCCTGCATGAGATTTCCCTTCAAACTTCCACTCCTCTTTGTTCACCCTCTGGAAGCTTTTCAGGCATCTTCATTTTTTCATTTCATTTTTTTTATTTAATAGCATATGTCAATAGTTGATCTTTTCTAGATCAGGAACCTTGAAACTACAAGTCCAATCATTTTTAATTCAGTGTAACCTCTCTTGATACATTTATGAATCTCTTAATATTAGAAGAGGCTTCAAGAATTGGCACAAATTGCTAGAGAATATTCAGATTTTCAATCTTTTCCAGCAGTAAAAATTCTCAGGCCTGCTGAACAGGTGCCCTGGTTTCAGCTGGTACAAAGTTAATTTCTTCTCAGTAGCTGGTACAGTGCTGTGTTTTGGACACGGAATGAGAAGGTGCTGATACCACACTGATGGTTTGGGCTTTGGTAAGTTGTGTTTATCCTAAGTCAAGGACTTTCTGTGTGTGTGTGTGTGTGTGTGTCGTGCTTTGCCAGTAAGCAGAGGAGGTACATAAAAAAATGAGAGGGAGCATAGCTGGGACAGGGGACCTGAACTGGCCAAAGGAATATCCCAGATATTCACACCACAGAACACCGTGCCCAGTAAGAACATAAACAGGGGGAGTTCCTGGGAAGGGGGGGCCCACTCAAGCATTGGCGTCAGTCAGCAGGTGATATGCAATCATATTGTGCACCACTTGGTTTGGTTTTTTCTTTCTCTTTTTGTTATCATCATTATTACTGGATTTTACTCTTTTTTTTTTTTCAAATAAACTGTTCTTTTCTCAACCTACAAGTTTTACTTTTGATTCTCCTCCCCATTGCACTGGGGTAAGGGTGGATAGGGGGGCTGAGCAAGCCGCTGCCTGATTAATTTCCAGCTGGGCTTAGACCACAACAATGGGGTAAAGTGTATTTCCAGAGGTATATTTGAAAAGAATAGTTTTCATACACATTTCTGAGGAAGAAATGAGGTCTGAAGAGACTTAACCAATAACTGGGGGAGGCAGAAAAAAAATCCCATGACAGTTGCTTAGGTCAGAGAGGTGCAGAAGCGCTTCGTCTCCACTCCTCCACATCTCTTACCCAGACCCTAAATTGCCTTCATTTGTGCAATCACTGAGGAGTTTGTCTAGCAGGCTCCAGTAACACTGCCCCTGCCCAGAAGCATGCAGAGCACCAGGAGAAAAGGTTACTCACAAGGAGCTTCCATCAGTGCTTGCTTAAGAAAAGGCATTTTCTGGAAAATCCAGGCAACATGTGGATAACACACCAACGCAGTCTGAAAGTGACTAATGCATATAAATTGGTTCAAATGAGCATCACCAGCTCTATCACCTGGCTCCTGGCAGTAATGAGCCACAGTTGACAGTAGAAATCAGCATCACATATCCCACATTTCCTAGTTTTAAACTACAAGAGCCATTAAACAGTTCAGACTTTTTTTTCAAGCATCCTTTTGTGCTCAGGCTGTGACCTCCCTATTTCTATGAGGATTAAATCTCTCTGAGATTCTCAAGAAAATCCTAGGGACTCAATAATGGCATGTGTAGCTTGGAATGTGCACATTTAGTTTCCAGATTTTACTTGATTTCACAGTGTTTTACCTTTCCTGCTAACTCTTATAAGCCACATTCTACTTTGGCCCATTACTTTTTAATCTAAAAATTGCACTCAACATGTGTTTTCTACAGGAAACATTTTCAACTTCTCAGGCTAAAGTTTTTGCTTAATCAGTTCTAAGGGTAATTCCTGGGAGAGAAAAGGTAGAAGAATATTTATTTCTTGATTAAGTTTTCCCATGGCCAGAACTCTTCAAGTCCTTATTTTGTGACTCTTACAGCAGCTCAGCCTTCTAAAAAATGAACTAAATAATCAAAATAAACACTCTAAGATCATGACAATCCAATTTTTTGCATCTTTTAAAATACATCATATTACCCTGCATAGAGACAGACAGATAACATTCCCATAAACAATAGATACAAAAAACCCCTTATAAAATTTAATGGAGCATTTCAAATGCTTGGTTAGAAGGCATGGTTAGAAAACTAATTTTCAGACTAGCAGGCCACAAGTGGTAAACAAATTCCCAGTACAAAAATGTTTCAAATGGAAATTGCATAAAATGAATGATGCTTATTCATGGCCACGGCGGGCTGAGAAAAAAAAATTAATTTAAAAAGTTGTTGGGTTTTTTTTCAACCAAGCCCAAGCACATCTGATTTCTAAATCAATAGCTGTCTCTAACCAAACTGAAGTGCTTGTAAAACTTCAGACAGGTAATTACTTACAGGGATTGGATGAGGAACAAGCACATCAAGGGATATTGCTACGTCAATCTCTCTTCTTTTATGTTTTATTGTAGCCTTTTGGTTGTTTCAGAAATCAACACTAAGAACTGATTTTGTCCTCTAGCAGCTGCAATATAAAGAAAAGCCAATATACTAACACACAGAAAGATGTGCATGGCTGCCTTTTCAAACCATTTAGTGTCATGGTTTTGGGGCAAAATTCACAGGAAAGACACAGATTTCGATAGATTTAGATTTTTTTTTTCTTTAGACTGACCAATGCAAAATGAACTAAGGTCCCTGGAAAGGGAACTATGAAGATGCCAGCACAAGATGTGAAAATTACTTAATTTCAAGATGAAGGACATTTGTAAGACCCTTTGCATATATATAGGAGGGGTAATATTGTTGCATTTCATTAAACTATACTAACATGATGCAGTAACCAAACACCATTTACCTCTCCATGGAGGAAGCCCCACAATACACATTCACCTTAACCAACAGCTGATATGACTACTCGACATTTTTCCTCTGTCTTTAGTAGAGAATTTGAGTACTGACTTTTAAGTCACCCTCTTAAATTGTACGGCTTTTATTAAAAAGTTTATTTTTAGCAGAAAACCTAATATTTTCAGGTTTTTGAAACAACTTTAAATCCAAAATATGTATTTTGCCTCTTTTTATCAAAAGTACAATTTTCTCTAAATATTTGTGCGCATGCCTATGTGTGTATTGCTAAACACATCAGCATTTTCTGTGGGGAAAACTTGTTCTTTGCAGATCTAATTTTCAGTATTAGAGTTTTGGCTTTTTTAAGATTGAGAGAGCTTCTGTCTCCAAAGCCCATTTTTGATAGAAACAATAAGAAAGAAATCACATTTATTTTGCCAGTTAGAATAACTTTCTAAAAATCACCCTCCAGGATACTTACTGCAATAAGAGCAAGATAGTACATGAAAATCATATAAGTCCTAAAAGGTCTATGCTTGAATAAGATCTGCAAGTCTTCCTCCTATTTCCTTTGTATCACTAGGAGATCTTGGCAAGTCTTTCCTCACAGAGAAGTAAGCTCAAGTATACAACCCTCCTGAGATAATAGTACTTTTTATTAGAAGATGATGTATTTTAATGAACTGGATATATTTAGTTGCCTCTAGTATTTCCTTTGGTGTTCACTACTCTCCCAAGTGATGAGCCAAAATTTGCATTTTAACAGAAGCTGAGTACTCTACCAAAAAGGCGTCATGCTCAAAAGCTCATAAGTAGATTTTTGTCTATTATTTAGTTTATTGAAATTTGTTACTGCCTTTAAAGTCTCTTGTTTAACAGATACACCAAGCTCCTACTAATTGACCTAATTTGCCACCTGTATTTTTGCACTCAGTTGTAGGATTACTACACCAGAGCATAAACACGATGATCTGCTTTGCTCCACCTGTTTTGCACTGATCTGACAGCACAGAACAGGTAAAAACCTCCTGATCACCTGGAAACTGTGCTTTGTGATGTAGGTCTGACTACTCAAGGCCTTTTTTACCTGAGTTTCAGCCATGCAGAGCTGATAGCAACAGTCCAGCTGCTTCAAGAAAATAATCAGATGTGCCACCTAAAAATATGCCACCTAACAGCAAGGGCAATGCCCCTTTTGGGGATCTTTTAAGATAAAGTAAAAACACCTTCCCAAAAGGAAGTTATCATCTGTCCAGCAATCATTTCAAATTTGACTGAGCAGCTGTTTAAATCTTCTCGCCTTGACTTGGGAGAGGTCAGCAAACCAGCCTCCCTCGTGCCCTTTCATGCCCAGTGGCTCTGTGAGGTGAAAGAGGGGGGAACAAGACTCTTTTTCCATCTCATCCTGGCTGCAAATCACAACTCCTACACAGCTGTGGTTCACGCGCACAAGTCCAGCAGCACTGGCTCACCTTAAAAATTAACCCAGGACGTGAGTAGCATATGATCTAGTAAAATATCCAACCAACCAAAAACAAACAAACACCAAAACAGACAAACAAAAACCCAAAAAAACCCAACACAAAACAAAAAACAAAGCAAACAAAAACAACTACCAAAAAAACCCCCCAAATCCGCCAAACCCCAACACTTATCTAAAGTAAAGCTTCATTTACTGAATTACCCTGTGACTATACAAAGCACTTTAGCTGCTGCAATAGTTCATTTTTTATTAATGATACAAAAGGGGACCAATTCTGAAGCTTCCAAAACCCTTCATTTTTCTGCTGAAGCCTCTCTCATTCATTATTTACATCCAAGAATTCTCCCTTGAAGCAAGACACATACATTTAATTTCCCTTTTTCTTTCATTCAAGACCTATTTAACTACGGCTGCAAAACAAAATATAAATACAACATTAAAAAGTACAATTTGAGTGAAACATTGAATAACTAACAGTGAAATAACTGACAATTTTTGGTTTAGGAAAAATGAGCTCTCCCTCTTCTGCTGCTTTTTGGAGATGTTTCACTTCCAAATCTACTTAAGATAGAGAGTCTACTGAACTGAGACTTTATAATCATATTTGCTGATTGCTTTAGCAATTGTCTCCTGCAATCTTCTAAACAAGTCATTAGACTCCCACTGATGGTTTCCAGGATAGAAAAAGATAACATGGACATCCAACAATCATCATTTTTTTCAGTCCAGCTGTACTCACATCCCACATCCACACATTTAAGTCTGAACACATCATAGGCTGCTATTACTGTGCAAGACAAATAGATGATGACCTGAAGCAGCTAAGACTGCTTTTTTAGCTCCTCGCGTTACCATGAGTCAGATCTCCAAAACTGTGCATCCATGGGTGGAAAACAGAAACTAATCACCCCAGGAGCTGTGGGTTTAATTGCTCTTGGCACCTCCCAGCTCTTCCTCAAGCCCTGCAGAGCAGCTCAGTGCTGCCAGCAGGGCTCCAAGAGAGGCATCGTGTCCTCAGGGGTGCACCTCCTCTGGGAAAGCCACAGGCCAAAATTCACCTGCTCGCTCTCAGGAAAGTCAGTTTGATAAGGATTGTTTCTGATTGATAAAGATCCATTTACTGCATGCATTTGCAAGGTAAAGGCTAAGTTACCCACAGACAGTTTACCTTCACAGCTCTAGTGCTAGCAGGTTTGGGTATTTAGGGATTTTCTTTATGGTTTTGTGGTGGTGTTCTGGGCATTTGGGTTGTTTTGTTGGGGGGCTTTTAATTGTTATTATTCTTGGATTTGGATTTTTTGTTTTCATTTTGGTTTTCTTAAAAGGGAGATAGGTCATATACATCTGTAAAGAAATTCCAGGATTTACTGTAACACAGTATTATATTACTGACTGTTGTTCCCATGGGTAAGTTAGTAGACCAACACCTGGACAATTAGATTAGAGAGCAAGCCTGGTTGTGAAGGGTGAGGAATATTCTTTGGTATTTCTTACCATCTTATCTCCATTTTGCAAGTTCCTTAGGCAAAACTGGCAAATACTGGTAAGTCTGAGCTTTGTTCCTGTCCCCTCTTACCCAGTCTAACAGGACAAAGTACAAGCTCTTTCTGAGCTGTGACAGAAAACAGCTTCTTAGCTCCGTTTAGATTGTAGCATATATTAGCATAATGGTTACAACTTAATTAGCTCTTATTCTTGTTGATTTACCAGCTTGTTAGCACCTGATCATCTTTTACCATCTGCCTCTGGAGTGTTGAAGATGGCTTTGATACATTAGAACTACAGCATAGTCAAAGTCGTTCCTCATCACATTTAATGATTTCCACCCCCTTCCCCATGGCAATACAACACAACCCAAACTGGAGCTGGATGACCACAGCCACCTCCTCCCAGAAGAAGTGACGATCCAGGAGGTCACAACCCCTCTCTCTGGTCAAAGTGCAGCACCCCTGGGTCTCACCCCTAAAGCAGCATGACAAAGAAAGCACAGATCTGGTGGCAGATGGAAAAGTGTGCTGGTGGTAAGGGCTACTAATAACAAGCAGTAATGAATGTTGAAATAAATTATCAGTAGAGAGGAAGTAAAATACCCATCACAGACAACTTTAAAGAATAACGAAAGCAGTGGCTAGGAAGGTGCAGGCAATTGCTCCTGTGGTGATAGACTGATGTTCACTTGATATTCCTCCCCAAGCTTCCTCCCCCCCAACAAAGAGCCAACATTCTCCCTCTGCAGCTCCTCCCTCTTGCTCTCTGGGAAGAGATACTCAATCATTTCTACAGCCCCACCCAGCACAGCAAGGGACAGGGCAGGAATGCCCTGCCCAGTGGCTGAGGCCACCGCAGAGGGCAGATCCAGGGATGTAGGGCACTTCAGTGGCTCCATGAGCAGGATTCCAGACAGACCAGGTTTTCCTTTGTTATAGTCCTTCCCACCACAGACATGGCCTCATCCACCTCCAGCAGTTTGCCTCACACCCACTCTTGGTGAGTTTGGCAGGCACTGTGGCCTGCCAGAGTAATTTACTAGAAGGGCAGAAGGAAATGATAAATCAGTTTCAAAACACACACACACACACACACACAAAAGTGCATCTTCATCACACACCAGTGAAATAGTTTCTCTGTCAGGGCAAGAGACCACTGCTCTTCTGTGTTCCAGGTCAGCTTGGGCAGAATGCACGTATTTGTTCAGGGCCACCTGGGCTTGGCAATTACCACTTTGTTCTTTGCTGTTTAGTTACAGAAATAAGTGACAGTTGCTGTCACTCCTGGCACTAGGCAGTGGGAGAGGGCAAAATTCAGCCCACAGTATGGTTAGGGACATTCCTGGAACTGAGGCCACTGTGGGGTTCTTTAACCTGTGGTTTGGCTTTACTGCATAATTGCAGATACCATGCAGGCTGTGTGGTAGCCTATGGAATAACCTAGGCAACCGAGCAGGAGGCCCTCTCTGCTGGCCTTTTTTTTAAAAATAAATTTAAGAAAAAATGTAATTACCACAGTGTGACCATGCCCATTGATGCAGTGGAGTGTGGAGGAGGAGGAGAGAATGTCTCACTACTGAGAATAGCTTTTAAGTATATACCATGCATCCATTAGCTTTGTTTACCCAGAAAAATGGCATGCAAGTCAGCAGTGGTGTAATTGGGTGCATAATAAGGATACATTCCTTAGTTCAAAGGCACAACAAAAGGAAGGGGGAAAATAATACTTCACACTATGAGGTTATTTATTGTTCAGCAAAGTAGAAAACCTGATGAGGTTATTTTCATTTTTCTTACTATTTATTACTGATTTGTAAGCTTTTACTTTCGTCAAGCACAGGCCAACTTTTACCCAACTGTGTCCATTGAGAACAAAACATTTCAGTTTTATAATAGAAAAAAAAATGCTCTTATAATCATAACTTAATTTTATGAAATAAGAGAAATCAAATATGATAATGTTTTCTTGACTTTTCTGGCACCAACTTATAGGAAGTCATTTCCAGTTAAACTTTCAGCTTGCTGGAAACCAGATGTCTGTGGAGCCCTGGGAAAAGACAACAGGCAATGCTCAGAAATCAGGAGACTGAGCAGAGATGTCACTACCTCTATTAATATTGCTGGGAGAGGAGCTTTTGCAGCTGTCAGTGAGCCCTCTCTGCCCAGCACAGCTCACTGCCAGCCTGCCTCACTCCACCAGGCCAGCTGTGAACAACACCTCAAGCTGCTGATCTGGGCTGCACCTCGGGATTCCCCTTCCCGCACCCCAACATCTGTCCCATGGCACAACAGGAGGAGACACTGGCACAGGTGCCTGTGGCTATCCCATCCCTGGAAGTGTTCAAGTATAGGCTGGACAGGGCTTTCAACAACCCGGACTCATGGAAGGTGTCCCTGCCCATGGCAGGGGGCTGGAACTAGTGAATCTTTAATGTCCTTTCTGACCCAAGCCATTCTATGGTTATAGTTCTGACAGCCATATGTTGGTCCTCTCATAATCCCTGCACCACTTCCAGTGCAAGAAAAAAAAAAAGATAAAATAATAATTTACATTCAGCTGTCACCTAGAAAGCAACCACATATCACTTAGTGACCAATGTCAGCTGTTTCACCATGACCTTGCCTACAGTCCTCTCCCTCTCGTTCTTTATACACAGCTAGTGATAATAATCATATGGCAAACAGCTAAAAGGCTTCAGCCTGGGTCTGCAGTCACAGCAGATGCTGGGTGTTCAGTTCAAGTAAGAGCAAAAATTCAAAGGAAGAAAATTTGAGAGGGTTTATTGCAATATTAGCTGTCCAGGAAGACACGCAGTCACCACAGTTCAGGTTTTTCTATTAAAATCTTATCCTAATGCTTCTCCAGCATCCTAACCTATATCAAATTAGAAAATTTGATCCTACACTACTCAAATGTAAAAATTAGAATTTATTGCTGGAGCAGAGTAAATATCAACTCCAAAACACAGAAGATGATTTAGGCTTTTCTAATTACAGACAAGCCTAAACAGTAGCAAGAAAAATATTTAAACCTCAAAATCAGAGTGCTGCCTATTAGCAAAAGTACTACTACAGTCTATAGTTACTGAACATTCCAGTTTAAGCCTGATAAAATGTAATCTTAAGTATCATCTGAGACCTGACCAGTTTAGTTTTCTTTTTTTAATTCATAGCTTTGTTTAGTAGGTTTTAAATTTGTTACTGTACTTTATATTTTAATTGTGAAAAGTCATTTCATGAGCAGAACAAAATTTTGGTTGTCATCAACTTCTCAGTGCTCCAGGTATATGTTCAGCTAGATGAGCTGTAGCCTTATACTGTGTTGCAGGATGTTCTTTTGGCAAGGAGAAGCAGAATAAACTACTTTTAGGGTTTCTAGCTGACAACATTGCTGGCTGTATAAGAATGCAGGGTGGTTTTCTAAGGGCAGTTGTTTTAAGAAAACAAACTCCTCTCTCTATGGTTTTACTCTCTTCAACTAATTTCACAAATGTTAATGATGTTACTCAGTATAATCAAAACCTCAACAAGATTCTTAGGACTTTTAAATGAAGACAAAATTTCAATCTTATTTTAATGCAAGTCAGCAACCTGTTAGCACAATGGGTCATTGACTTTTCAAAAGCCTTTCTCCCTGAAGTAAGGAAAAACACATAAGAGACAACAGAAGGGTTTGCAGGGTCAAACAGCTTCTAAAAAAATTTCCAGACAGGATAAGACAGGAAGAGGTTTGACAGCTCTGCAATTTATAGCTATTAAAATGCAAGATATTATTTAGAACTTTGTCCACCAGAAGGAGATGATTCAGACAGGGAATCATGACTTCTGCCCTAGTCAAACATGTGGAGATAAAGACTTAGACAAACTTTCCAGTAGAAAAGTATAGTTTCGGCAAAGGCTTCCTTTCCTCTCTCTGTCTCAGAACAAATACGTAAAACCGTTGTACAGGAGAAGACTCTGAAATCCCTCCAAAAACTATTTGAAATATTTCATTAGAGTTGTGCAATAATGTTTTTCCAGTAGAGAATTACGCTTCTCACGTCATAGAATGAATGTAATGTTGAAAAGCACAGTATCTTTTCTATTGCAGTGGCACTATAATAAACCTTGTATTATTAAAACTTTTTGGTCTTCAGGTATCTTCAAAGAAACTTTGTTGCACGAAAAAAATTCTACCTTTTCTGTTGTTATGAAAATTCTGAGTAGCTCTTAAGATGACTGGATTCCTGATTTCCCACATGCCCGACATCCTCAAATTCTTAAGTCCATTTTCTACACTCTGTCTTGCTGATTAAATAACTCCCTTGCCTCTGAAGGCACAAAGCCAACAAGAGACCTTTCTGTGCTTTGCAGCAGGGAGGCAGCAAAACCCACTAAACCTGACCACGATTTGACCTGCTTAGACCCAAGACCAGACTATGAAGAGCACCTTTCTCTCTATGCTGACACAGCCTACAAGTGCTCTATTTCTGTATTTTGGTTATTTGGACAGCAATCAAGGACAGTGCTTGGACTCCCTGCTTCAGGTATATCCTGGGCCCAGTGCAGGCAGAAAGGTAAGGACAGGTTTCACCATCCAATTTTCATTTAAAAAGGAAGAGTTAGCCATCCTCAGTCAGCAGGAGGTAATGGCAGTGAGCTGGTGACACAGAATGGTATTTTTCATGTTGCTCTGCAAAGGAACAGGCAGGAAGGGCACTGGTGTTATCATCCTGACATTAAAGGAGTGAATGAGGAGTAGGGAACTGAAGGAATTATTCTAAATGGGACCTTTCTTGCACGATCAGAAAGATCCAGGACTCTTAATGTCCAGTCCATGTTCTCAGGCTGTTTCACTGCCAGGACAGTGTATTCAGACTACAAATAAAAGTACAGTTTTATTTCCACCAGCAAAAAAGATGTTGCAACTGTTCACCCAAAATTAGTTATCTGTGGTCATTTCTACACCAAAGAATATATTTAGAATCAGAGTGGACATTTTGCCCATCAAACAAGATGCTACAGTTCAAGCGGGAATTTGTACTTAGAAAATCCTTATGTCACACTGCTCAGACAGCCTTGAACTCTGGGCTACAAATCCTGAGATGGGGGAAGTACAGATGACAATAAAACATTGTCCTCTATTTGAAGCAAGTTAAAGCTCTGAGAAATAATCTACTAGCAGGGAAGATTTTTTCCTGTCTATTTTATCATCATCTTGATCAATCCTTTTTAACTGACCATACTGTAAAAAGTATTTTCTACTGACATTTGACAACAGAGAAAGTTTTACAACTGAAGAAAAAAAGTCAGTAAATCACTTCCCTATTCTTCTGCTGACAGTATCTGTCACTCAGCAAGCCATTTTCCATTATTGCCACCACAGTAACACAGAATCATTTTTACTCCTTGAAAAGAATATTCATCATTTATAAATAACCTCTCAGTTGGTTTAACTTTCTCTTACTAAAACTGTTCCCCTCCAAATCTCCATTTTTCTTGGGATTCGTGAAACTTTCATGTAATTCTTTCTTGTCCAGAAAGACATCTGTTAACTTTCTGCATCAAAATGTCAGACTGAGGGAAGTTCCTCCTGAAATGAGTTTCCTCAGTTCTTCAGCTCTGACCTTTTAAACTGTGATGCTCTTTACCCATGATATGTTTCATGATCTCAGTGACTTTATTTAAAATGTTCACTTCCAAGGAAAAGGAGTATTGAGCTAGAGAACCACTTTCTTCCTACTATGGGAATGCCTTCAGAAGATCTCCTACTCAGACCCTTCTGTTAACAGCCTACTGACCATTTTTTGATTGCACTCTCTTTTCCTACCTTCTGTAAGGGCTACCTTTGCCCAAGTTTCCCCTCACTTTTGGGTTAAGCCTCAAAGACTTCCCTCATAACACCTTCATATATCAGAAACACCATTCTTTTCCAATGTTGTGTCTTATCCCAGGCAGAGAACGGGGGCTCTGAGCTTATTTCCACTCCTGCTACTGACATCATGAGTGGTGATGAATGAGAACAATTTAAAATCCCTCTAGCCTGATAGGGAAAGTTCTACATTCTCACTATCATCCTCTGCACAGAAATAAGGTAAGAGCCTGCTACTCTGTGTCATTTGAAACTGAAAGCAGCCCTTCCCTCACGTGGTTTTATGGCATGGGAAAGGTACACACATAGTTGTCATAGCAAAGCTCCAGGTTAATCCATCATGTTGAGGATTTGTCCTTCCTTTGTTGCACTGATCTTCCCAAAGAGCTTTTACATTTCAGCTTGTGAAAACACACAGAGTGTTTAACCTTTCCCAGATACCCCCTGCATGAAGAAGTTGAGTTTGGCTATTTTTTTTTTTTTTTTGCAAACAAAAGAGGCTCTTAATCTTTTAGCAGTCACTTGTAACAAACTAGAGTGTTTGTTAAGTACTAAACCCCCAACACATGCTTGAAGAAGTAGCTTTATACCTACAGGTCTTCAATCTACATTCCCAGCAAACCTTGTTCAGGAAAATTTGAGAGCAGAATTCAGCTGGTTTAACCCCAGCTGGCAACTAAGTACCACACAGCTTCTCACTCAGTCCTCCATTGACGGGACGGGGAGAGAATCAGAAGAGTAAAAGGAAAATTCATGGGTTGAGATAGAGATGCTTTGACCTGTAAAGCAAAAGCCACACACAAAGCAAAGCAAAACAAGGAATTCATTCATGCTTCCCATCAGCAGATGTTCAGTCATCTCAAGGAAAACAGGGCTCCATTACATGTAATGATTACTTGAGAAGACAAACAACATCACTCCCAATGACCCTCCATTCCTTTTTCCCTGGCTGTACATACTGAGCAAGGTGCCATATGGTCTGGAATATGCCTGTGGTCAGTTGGGGTCAGCTGTCCTGGCTCTGTCCCCTCCCAGCTCCTTGTATACCCCCAGGCTGCCCAGTGGTGGAGTGGGGTGGGGAGCAGAAAAGGCCCTGACTCTGTGTGAGCACTGCTCAGCAGTAACAAAACCATCTTTATTATCAACACTATTTTCAGCTCAAATCCAAAATACAGCTCCATACCAGCTACTTTGAAGAAAACTCTGCCCCAGCCAAAACCAGCACAAGGAGTTTGCATTGCCATCCTCTCCTTAAGAACTCTTGATGGGATCTTACTTCCATGGCCTTTCCAAGCCATCTGTGTTTTTGGCCTTCAAAACACATTCTACATGGCACATAATTATATTGCTGACACTGCCTTCAAAGTTTTGTTCAGACCTTCTACATTATTTCATTTGGCCTTCAAGTTCTTCTCCTGACTGAAAACATCTTTCACTATCTCTTTCCTGAATGACAGTATATCATTCCAAGCCCATCACTGTGCACATTCCATTAGGGGAAGATTCTTCCTCATGTTCATTACTTTGCTTTTACTCACACAGAATTATTTTGCCACTTTCATGTTCTGAAATTCAGGATGATTAAGTCCTCCTGCTCCTGTATCGAGTCTTGATTCTGTCTTTCCATTCACCCCTTTCCCCTATTGTTATGAACATAGAGTTTTGCCTCTTGCCCAAACTGATTTTCTTTCAAGCCGTCTCTCCCAATGTATCACTTGCACGAACAGTGACAGCTTAGTTACTACAGAAACCTCTGGCTAAAATGAACCAAAAGGGGTTTTTAGGAAACTAGCTATACCACAGTATCCAGGTCATTTTCCTTCACAATTACATATATTTGCTTGTATAAAAATAAAGAATTGCAACTTCTCCCCAAACAGACACATTAAAATGAACAGACATACAATTTGGGTAACAAGTAGCAGCTATTTTCCACAGGGTTGTGGTTTTAAAACTGCAATCAGTGCTTCAATAATTTTGCATTTTCTTTCTTTCTGAAATCTTGATCAAGCATCCCCAACATAGGCACTTGCCGCTCAACCTTGTTAGAACTTTATTGGTTCCCTTTTGGGAAGGGAGGGGTAGACCTTCTTTTGCCTCCCTTTTCCAGTAAAAGAAGCCTGTTTTTTCCACCTCCAGTAAGAACAGCCTGTTCTTTATCAAATCATAAAAACCTGTGTGGGAGTGAAAAAACAGCAAAAATAAGGAAGAGGGCATGGTAAATTAAAAGCAGCTAAGTATACATACCATAGAAAAGAAAAGCAATATAAGTTTAAATGACCTTCTTGCACTTTGATGGCAACTTTTGACAAACTTTATATAGAAATCCACTGTGCTTTGGGTTTCTGATGGGTTTTCTTGGGCCAACTCTGGCTTTGATACTTGACAAGGAGACAGCCATTTGCAACATTCCAGAAAGGTTTGGTGGAAAGATAAATATATTGCTGTGTCCTTGTAGCACTCATAACAAAGATAAGGAGTTTTGAAGAGAATCAACCTCTAACCCCTAACAGGATAACCATCTATCTCAGCCCCAGCTGCTAGGCTGGAGCAGGAAGGTTGTGCACTGCTACTTTCACACAGAACTACCCCCACACCCTTAGATCCCTTTGACAAACCTATGTCCAAATACACATTCTCACTAATTACATTTAGTTTCTTTTTCTCTCATTTTATATGCCTTATTTTTTCCACAGTGCTTGGCTAACCTTGTGAGATTGTTTGAAAAGCCATGGAAAGGTCAGTAGGGTGCTGTTGGCAACAGAAGCAGGCTCACCCATGGATGAGATCTGGGATCAACTTAAAGAGAAATAGGATGTTATATATAAGGTGGAGAAGGTGACACCTCTAACACAAAAACTACCCCATCACAGTTCCCAAAACACACAGGAAAAGCCATACACAAAATAAGGAAGTTGTTCTCTAGGTACAATTCTTACAGGCTTCCCACCAGACACAAAAACATTCCTTAACTAAGCACACAAATCCTTGAAGTTAACATGGGTAATGTTGTAGGACCTGAATTACGGGGGTAAAATTAAAATAATTTCTCACTTATAATTAACTGGATGACAATTGTGAATGGGACAAATCCTGACCTTGTGGTCTGAGCCTGGTCACTGCTGTCTTCTTGCCTGTATTCCACACCACGCCTTTAGAAGAACTGGTTCTGTTATGCTCAGATAACCTGAATGCACACACAGCACAAGGGCTTTGAGGGAATCTTCCTCTCACAGGATGATAATTAGAGTGCTGTTAAGCTATGGGGGGAAAGGCTAGGGTGGAAAGAGAAGTATTTGGGATTTTTTAGGAGTAATGGAGGGATGGGAGGTGGCGGGAGGGGGTTCAGCAGGGGTAACTTATGGGGTTTTTAGGTGGGAAAAATATAGCTGTTTGACTCCAGCATACACAAATCTGGATTAAAATTGTTAAGACCACTGGACTGCAGACACCCATAAACATCACTGTATTTATATTAGGGAGAATATACCTAAATCTCCTTTTTCTTTAGACTAAAGGGATTATCTAACCCTATGAGCATAGCCATGTGAAAGAGAAAGGCAAGGAAGCAAAAGGAAATCTTTGGTGTTTGTTTTGTGTTCAGACCCGGAGCCTGCAATAGTTCACAGAACAGTAACTGAAGTGAGCAGTGCAGGCTTCTGGCTCTCTGATCACAAGAGAAAAAGATGAACACTTAAGAGAAACAAATTACATAAGCAATATGAGTGCAAGTAAAGTGATTTGGGAAAGGGCAGCTTTCTCTCTACTCACTGCTGATGAAAGCTGGCAGCCAGCAGCCACAAGCTCTAGGCACTGCCTGGCAGATTTCAGAGAGCTGTGCCTCTGAAGAAACTGCAAACATGTAGTGAGTGACAACAACAATCAGTCAGAAGAAAGCATGTATTACATTTTATCAAATCAGAGTGTGCTAACTGTTCCAGAGAGCACCTCTAAAATAAACAAATATCTAGAACATTAGGATAAATACCTCTAAAAGCATTAGTGATAGACATTAAAATTACTTGTAGCACAGAGGCATTTGCTATAGACACAAGCTGCCAAGAGACATTTAAGGTGAAAGTTAAAATTAAAAAAAAAAANAGATTTGAAAGGATCTCTGCCTTTCTTTGTCAGAGCCCACGTGCACACACACATCGGTGCTTCCATCTGAAGACAGCACTGAGCTGAGAACAGCTGAGCTCTGCAACTTCTCCTGTTTTAGAGTGCATTCCAGGCAGTGAGGCAGGGCCAGTCAAGCAGTATAAACCAGGGGTTTGTACTCTTAGCATCAAGTCCAAAAAGCTGTTTCCAGAAATGGTCATCTAGTTCTTAAACAAACAGGACATATCCTTTGTCATTGCTCTGGGAAGGCAGTAAATGCATTTATTTTAGAGACCATACACCCATTGTTTCAATGACTGCTTCTTCTTCAAGCCACTTTAAATAAAATCAAATCATTAAATAGTTTAGGGTAGAAGGGACCTTTAAAGATCATCTAGTCCAACTTCCCTGCAACAAGCAGGGACATCTTGAACTAGATCAGGTTGCTCAAAGCCCCATCCAGCCTGACCTTGAATGTTTCCAGGGGCATCTACCACCTCTTCGAGCAACCTGTTCCAGTGTTTCACCACCTTGCTTGTAAAAAAATTGTTCCTTGTATCTAACCTGAATCTACCCTGTTTTATTTCAGAGCCATTACCCCGCATCTTACTGCAACAGGTCCAACTAAAAAACCTGCCCCCATCTTTCTTATAAGCCCATTCAGGTACTGAAAGGCTGCAATAAGGTTCATCCCAGAGGCTTCTCTTCTCCAGACTCAACAGCCCCAACTCTCACAAGCTTATCTTCACAGGACAGGCATTTCATGCCTTTGATCATTTTCATGGTCCTCCTCCAGCCCCACTCCAACAGATCCATATCTTTCCTGTGCAGAGGATCCAGGAGCTGGATCCAGGTGCACTCCAGGTGGGTCTCACTAGAGCAGAGAAGAGCAGCAGAATCCCCTCCCTCACCCTGCTGACCACTCCTCTCTTAATGCAGCCCAGGACACAGTGAACTTTCTGGGCTGTGAGTGCAATTGCCAGCTCATGTCCAGCCTCTCCTCCACCAGCACCCCCAAATCTTTCTGGGCAGGGCTGCTCTCCATCTGTTCATCCTGTGTTGATAACCAGGGGCTGCCCTGACCCCAGTGTAGGACCTTGCACTTGGCCTCGTTGAACCTCATGGGGTGCCCAGGAGCCCACTGCTGGAGCTTGTCCAAATTTACTGCAGGTGCCTCCAGTCCCATCATGTTGTTAACAGAGGCATTAATGGTCCCAGTCCCAATGCAGACCCTGAGGGATGCCTCTCCTCACTGAATGACAGTGATGTGATTTCCCCAAGCTCAGAGACCTTGTAGGAGGGAACAGATCTGAGGAGTCCAGACAGTGTCTCATCAGTGAAGGTGGATTCTAATAAATTAATAAACACTAGTCAGGTTTTCCTCAATCACTCTGCAACACACCTTTATCCTTTCCCATTTCTCTTTGCTTGGAGTTAGTGAGTTTTGGGCCTTTCTGTAAATAATTCATAGAGGTCAATTATATTTCTAAAGCTTTTCTAGCCTTATGTACTATATATGCTATGGCAGTACCTCAGGAAAAAAATAAAAAACCAAATTTGGAATGCAGCATAGGGGAAGAGGAAAGAGAGAATGCAGTTTGCAGAAGGGTGAATGTAGGACATCCCATGAATAATGGATGCCAAAAGGCATAAACTGAAGAACTGAGACTTGCACAACTCTCCTGGAAAGTTCAGCATTTTCCTTTCTTCCTTCTTACAGCACTGTAATAAATACCTCCTGTTCAAATATTCATTAAAATAATTTATTTTACTTATCTTGAAACCACCTCTTGAAACAGGTACTTTGCAAAACCATAGTCTGAGAAAATGTGCCTCCAAGCTGGGAGCCAAGAATCAATAGGGATACTCATTGGAATGTTTCCCATTCAGTGGGCATGCAACAGGAACACAATGCATATCCCCATTGTTGTTTTTTACTGCCTTATACCTTAATCTCAGCAGATTTATTCTATCTAACTATAATTGCCAGAAATGGTCTTTCAGTGCGGTACTACACAAAGGTGTTTGAAGGTAAAAGAGCCAGGATGGTAGATTTGTTTAGTCAAAGGCACATTAATTTTCAAATTACCACATTCTCTGGCATACTGAGAGGAGTGACTTACAGGAAAAGAAGGCAGTTCTGTGCAGGCAGCACCCCAAAATTCTGTGCATTTACCAACCAATTTAAGCAGCCATATTCCTAACGAGTAAAGCAAGTCTCTTCTCACCCTAAGAGCAAGCCAACTCTCCTATCTCATGGTAAGGCACATCATGCCCTGTGGTTAAGTAACAAAGTATAACTTTGTTTGTAATTTCCATTGTTTAAATTCAGAAGCACATAAGGAGAGACAAACACCACCAAGAGCCAGACTAATCCTCTTAAGGAGGAAAATCCACTGAAATCAGCAGCTAAGCTAAGCAGTTCCCTCCCATACCCTCAGCTGCAGGAAGACTTGTGAACCTGCTGTCAGTGGAAAGGAATTCTCCCTTTCCATCGGTGCACCCAGCACACCTCAGATGAGCAGGACAGTGGTGTAGACAAGAGGTGCCACCCCAGTTGCTGCCAGTAGAGCCTGACCCCCCTGGGTTGTTGAGCACCACCACACAGTTGCTGCTGCCTCACCCTTGGGCCCACTGGTGTGCTCAGCCCCAGCCCAAACCATCTCTGCCTTGGTTCACTCCAGGGTTCCTGGTTCAGGGTGCTGTCACAGGGAGCAGGGCCAGCAGGTGGGTGAACACCTCCCCTGTTCCAAGCTCTTCTCTAACCTATGGGGAGACAGTTATTTAAAGATCTTGCTCATTGGCACAAACTCAGCAGTCCTCTCACCCACCCACCAGCATCACCACCCCAGGGCAGGAGCTTTGGGATTACGTCTGCACAGATGGAGAATTAAGTCTTCCTTTGAAACTTCTTTCCCATGAGTTTCTTGGTGCAAATTTCAACTCTTTTTAGCATATAAGAAAGGTTAACTGCAGCTGACAGTACAGTCCTGTTCATCTTGAGTTCTTGGAGTGAATTGAGACAGGAGAAAGGGTTTTCAGACAAGTTTTTGTTGCTGTTTGTTAATTAACACTCATGTCACCAGCTGTGCTAGTCAGGGTACCCACAGCTTCTATTGAGTCTGATGCTGCAAAAGCTGTGTATTTCTAGGAGTTCTAAGATCAGGAGATACAAGATTATAAAAGTCTGTTTTTTGGGAGAAGGAAATACAAGCATTTAGAAGTGTTTAGGAAGAGCTTTTCAGCATGTCAGAACACCAAGAAAAGTGAAATTAGTGACAATTTGTGCATTTTGCATTTTATGATGCAAGAGCTTTCAGATCTGTACTGTTTACATTTCTATTACCATGACAGTGCTGGTATTTGAAGAAATATTCAAAGTGCAGAAAGAGTGGCCTCCTTGGGTCAGAGAGCCCTAAAAATCTCTGGAGATTCTTCATTCTTCTTGCATGGGCATGAACTCTGCTTCCCAGCTAGTGGCTGCTTTCTCTGTGCCTGATGAACACCCAGACACAGCTCACTTCCACAGCTGCACATGAGAAATAGTTCAACCACACAAGTCTAACACAAAGTTACACCTTGAATTTTAATTCCATGTATGTCCCTGTTGTCCCTGTCTCACTTTAAACAACCATTAAAAAAACAAAAAAAAAATGGAGATACATGGCACTTTGTTCAGCTTCTATAAAGCTCCTATTGAGTTTCCTCTGCTCTGGGCCAGTCTTGGTTTTTTGTCAATTTGCAGCCATTTTCCACAGTCTCCCCCTGTTGCCTCCAAACTTAGCTGTAGGGAGTGACTTTTCTCTTTGCTTTATCTAAGCATCCGACCCCACCTTATCATAACACCTTTTCTATTTCTCCAGCAAGAAAATAGTGCCCTCATCCAGCCTCTTCAAAGATTCCTGCAGTTTTAGTGAGTAACACTGGTGCAGAGCAAAGACAGCTTTCCCCTTTGAACCAGATTTTCAGACCACGTTCCTCATTACCACTCAACACAAAGGTGTGATTAAAGTTAATTACAAGCAGTACCAGAAAAAGCAGCACTTTTCTCAGTACTGAAAACACCTCATTTCCTCCTGCAGAAATGGACTCTGTGCTCTCTGCACCTCAACACTTAAGTACTTTTAGTATCTACAGATCAATTAGTCAGATACCTACACAGATTCAATTTCCACCCAAACACATGTTCAGTCAGTCATCAGTGAACACATTTAAAGAGAACACAGCATAGGCTGTATTCTGTTTAAAAACATGCCAGTTAACTCTCAATTGAACAAGCATTAGACTCAAAGTGCTTTCCAATTGTTATCTCTGACAGAGCTTTCAGACACTGTCTGAACTTCGGATGAACAGGTTTGTGTGGGCTTCATCTTGCCTAAGCCTCAGACTGCTTTCATTCCTTCCAAAACTTCAAAGAAACAGTACTAGTTTAAAATAAAGCCCTTCTATGAGAAGAAGCTTGGTATTTAAGAGCAGGCATCTTTTTTTTTTTTTCATTGTGTATCTTATTTTTTCTTTTAGTTTGGACAATAAAAAAGAGCCTGTTCAAGCTCCACTTTTTATCCTGTTTGATATCTTGGCCTTCACCAGCACAGATATAATGGCTAGAAACAGTGTAATAACTTTCAGTGACATTTAAAAGCATGCTTCTGTGAGTATTAGGCAGTTTAAATGCTGGAAGTAGAGGTGGTGTAGAACAAATATTTTCACTTTTCCCCAGAAAATCTTTCCAAATTACAACAAGCATAAAAGAAATAGGCACTACAGGAGTGTAACAGATCCTAAAGGAGCAGTTATAACCACCTTCTGAATTTGTAGATAGTATAAACTTGTTTCTATAACTTTTCCTTAAACTACCAAGTGGAATTGAGGGAATAATTACATCCCAGAAATTTTTGGTGCTGGCACCAGACTGGTAAATTTTACATGACAGCATGAAACTTGTTATAAATTAGCATATTTCCAGCTCCTACTGAGCTTTTCTATGAGAACAGGTAAGCTTAAAAGTAATTGGCTTTTCAGTTTTTCTAAAGAGACCAAAAACATATTTATCATTAATGAATAAAATATTGGAAATATACAATTTGGTGCTTTTCTTTCCTCATACAGCATTCCCATCAGAGTTAATCTGAAAAGGTAAATGCTCCAGCACTTCAGATGCAAGGTGGTGCTCACCCACTGAGTTGCTCTGTCCAGTGAAGAAAAGCTCCACTTCCAGTCCTTATCCCATGAAAGGCGCCACAGGGTTCAACAGTCAAAACTTTCAGCAGGGGCAGAGCCAGTGGGATCCCCAGAGAAAACTTAATTTCTCAGACAGGCACAGCTATGCACTGCCAGCTGGGAAGGTATTTGTTGACATGGCCCAGTCTAAATATTTGACTCAATCTACTATGAAATCTACAAAGAAGTGGTGCATTAAGGTTTCAGTTTGGCTTTGGGGAGATCAATGCCATTCAATCCCAAAATTATTTCTTGCATGACTTCAAAACAACTGCAGAAGTGTTCTGCCACTCAGAAGCAGAAAGCTGAGCCAACCCAGTCAAGCAGATGCCTGCTCTGTTCTCTAGGGGAGATTTCATTACCTTCATTAAAGAAACACTTCCCACTAGTGAGTTGCATGGTGCAATTGCATCTGTCGTATATAAAGCAGGGGAATGTTCTTTCATCTTCCTCTTGGGTCACTCTCTCCCCAAAAACAAATCCCAAACTTAATTCTGCACTGACAGAAACTTAAGACCTTTCTACCAAAGACTGGTAGAAACACACTCTCCAGTGTTTTCAAAGGCGTCCCTGTTTGAGGACACTTTAGTTTAAAAAGCATCTTTCACACCTTATGCTGAATATACAGCAACACCAAAAAAACCTTCAGCCAGGAAGGAAGCAGCAGTGCTAGGAGCAGCATGAGGAAAGCCTCCCTCAAAGGAGAAGGGACTCCCATAGACTTTAGGTCAGCAAATTTCAGAGGAACAAGGAAGAGCATCTGACATAAAATTTGAATCCCGTTATCTCTAATGTCCAGTTTCCATTTTAATCTATACTCAGCTGCCTAAACTGTTGAGCAGACACCAAAAAAATCTTAGACAATTTTTACTCAATCTTCTGTCCTTTAAGGACATTATTTATCTTGATTTCAGGTGCTTCACTTGCAGTGGAAAGGTCAAACTCTCTAGAGACAGAATTACTTCTGGTATGTGGAGATTCACACACTTCACTGGAAAAATTTAAGTGAAGTGAAGTGAAGTAGAACAAAGATATGCCTAGTGAGCCTAGGCCTCTGAAGTGATATGTCTCTGACGCAGCCATTGGCAGCACCAGAAAACACAAATTCTGACTACTCAGTAACAGTTAAAACTATCATTTTTCAAGAATTTTGAGAGAAAGGGCTTTATCTGAATGGCCAAGTATGTGGTAAAACATCCCCCATAACATCTCAAGAATTTGTAGATCAAGTACCAACAGCTCATTGCTTCAGCAGTCACTGAGGCTCCACCATCTGTTTAGACCATCCCAAGACACGAAGCTCCCACCATGAACCAGCTTTTTGCAGTACCTGAGAGAGAAGCCTGGGAAGACCACATACCAGCACCATTTCAGGTGGCTTTCACTGCATCAGATTCTACAGATGCGGGTAAAGTTGTGGTGTGCAGCAAGTATTACATGGCTCAAAGCTTCAGCTGGGAGCTGCTCACTTACCTGTGCTCTGGCTTGGCTCTTCCCCACGAGACTTCTCCAGCTGCAGAGCTGTGCTGGCACTGGGCTGGTCCTTTTTGGCCTTCCCCCAAGGCTGTTCAAGGAGGTCAAATGCACCAGCTTTCAGCATGATATGGAGGCATTGCAAAGCACAGGTTTCTGATCATCCAAAGTTTCTCTTTTGAAGTTCTTCATTTCTGTGAGCCCTGCCTTGCTGCCATATACATTTGGATCAATTCCTATAGGTATCTGAAATGCTTCTGCCTTGAGACACACACAAAATTAACCTGAGACACCTGAGCAGAATTATCTGTGGCAGCAGGAAAGTAGTAGATGAGCAGCAGTTTACAGAGTCCCTGAACCAGCAAATTGCTGTCTGTTGAGCACTTTGTCCATGATGGATACCACAGCTTCATTAAGAAGCCACATGCTCCAGTCTTGTTTCACAGCACAGGGATCTTCTGCTTGAGCTCTAATTAAACTCACATCAGTCTGCAGCTCAAACAGCTGTGGTAAATAGGGCTGTGCTCAAGTTACCAGCCTTCTGATGGCTACTGAGGCTTCCCCTCCATTGTTAAATGCTTAATGCTGCACAGCAATTTTTTCCCTTATTAAAATATTAGATGAGTAACTGTTCAGAAGATTTGAGATTCATTACACAGCAAATGCTTAAGAATCTCAAATAGCTCACCAGAACCTAACTGCAACTTTCTCATAAGCTCCAAATTGATGTTTTACACCTTCTGATAATCCTCTCAGAGCAGTCCCCTGCAATAAATTTGAAGGCATCTAACACAATATTAGCTTGCAACAGGTGATAAGTAATGAGAAAAATGCATTGACTTCTTGCAGTGTGAGTTTTGGGTCCTCCTCTTGTGAGGAGAGGAGAATCCAAGCATGCAGGTTGCTATTACACAGATGGCCTGAACAAAAAGACACAGCAAGAAAGTGACACAAGTTGTCCACTTGAAATCACAGTGAGCAGCACAAAGCTGTTGTGCCATTTACCCTTCCCAGCTGCTGTAAAAAATCCAATCCAGAAGAGAGATTTTACACTTAACCCATCTCATCAGGGTCTCCCACAAGCAGGGGATTCTGCCTGATGTTGCCATCCATTCCTGGTGTTTCCCAGCAAGACACAAGCAAATTTCTTCACAAGGAGTGCTCCTGTTAAACATGGGAGTGACCAGTCCAGGGCAGTCTCTCATCTGTCCATGCATTCATTCTATGGCACAGAGTAAAGCTTCATTGCTTGTGGTCTCCAGACTTCACAGGATCATGAACATCAATGCTGTGGTGCCTGCACCATGCTACACACTTTTTAGCAAATTTCCTGTGTCTTCAAGCAATAACGAAGAGCTTTGCAAGACCTTTACTGGACAACCAGTAAAACCAGTGATGTGGACAGAATGTGATCCAGATGGTCATGGATGCTTTCCTTGGTTTGCTAGGTCAGGCAGCTTTGTTTCCTTTAATGTTTCCTTTCTTGGCAATTCTAAAAATCAATGGAAGCAGCTTAGAGAGCTGTGGAAATAATGCATAAAATTCTGTCCATCTGTGGAGATGTTATAGCATGCTTTTCTGCAGCAATACTAACATATCAAATGTAAGTCAACAACTATCAGGCTTAGTTTCAGTAAAACTGTGCAGGGTTTAAAAAATCACAGTTTCAGACCTTGATCTGCAACTGGATCTTGTGTAACAGTCAGGCACATTTACTTACTTGAAGATATTTAATTAATCCCACAAATATGAGGTAGGTGCTTCTCAAAATTATTTCCAAATCAGCCAATGCACCTTTATGATGGAGAATGTAATTTTCTTCACCATTTTTCTCTGGCAAAGGCAATAGAGATGGATGCTCAGAAAGAGGAGAGCTGTCACTCAGTATCGTATGAACACAAAAGATAAACCCTGCACACTATGCTTGACAAAAGGCAAAGACAAAAGAATGAGGTCACTATTCAAAGAGCAGAACTTAAACATACAAAGCAAGCTTATTTATTAGACAAGCAATTACTAGACCAATAAGGCAACTTAATGAAGTGCACTGTCCTGTGAGTACACAATTTGCTTCTAAATTATAAGGTCTGTAGTGAGGATGTGTTTGCTTAGCCCTTTCCCACCTATTGAGCGAGGTTTTATACACGTCTGACGCTTTACAAAGGAATAAATAATGGTGATAAATCCATCTGAGAAGAAATTAACTATCTCAGCTGAAAAACCAGGACAATGACATTTCCTATTCTTGTCAGGATAGAGAAAGCAGGGTAAACAGAGCTTTTTATTCTGCCTCCCCACACCCCAACTCCAAACTCCTGCCATACACTTGCTTGTCACTCCAATGGAGGCTGTAATTGTGTCAAGCAGAAAGAAAACATAGAAGACACTATGTTAACCAACTCTAAAACAGTAATTCATCTACTTGGATGTTTGATTGCCCAGTTCCTTCTCACTGAGTAGATGTGTTTGGAAAAGAGCTGCGTTAGATAGGACTGATTTAGTTTATTAAAGAAAATGAGCATTCAGAATCAGATCAGGAGCGAAATGCTAGCTTCCATTTCTGATCACTCAAAGTGCTCAGAAAAGCACATATCTACGTTAATGCCCATAGATTGTGCTTGCCAGTGATTGGTATAATGGTGGGGGGGAAGAAGCACCAATCTGCATTCTTAGAGTGGAATCAATAACGATGTGAGAAATGATCATAATAGCATTGCTGCAAACATCCGGAACCTTCACAGTTCCTGTGCAAATTTACACAGTCCAGAGCAACTATGGGTTGTGGCACAGAAAAGGCTAATTTACATCAGGTAGAGTGCACAGGAATAAAAGCCTTTTTTCCTAAGAATATTGTCTGAATAAGCTCTACACTTCCATTTAGTTGCCCTTACAAGTGTCTTGAATCTTGAAACACTTCAGTTTTAAGTAGGACATCATGTTTTATAAGACCAAAGTGTTTTGTTCAAATACCATTTAATATTTTTTTAAACTCAAAGGTCTGTTTGGAGAAAAGCCAAAAAGGGACTGAATCTTCCCCAATGGAAGTTCACCAAACATGTTTCTCTGCTTCATTTTCCTCAGAATGGCATTTGGCAACAAATTCATTCTCTCCCAGAGCTCCCAGCCATCTCATGCTTCAAGGCTTTTCCAATGACACCAGAGAAGTGATTTTCTAAAAAGGTCCAGCTGCCAGCACAGCCACAGGCTGGGCAGGTACTCCATAGTTCCAGTAGCTTTTCCAGTCAGCCAGCAGTCACTTGTAGGATTAAAGTAAAACTTTGGAAGTTATTGGGGTTTTTCTTTATTTCCCCCAGGATCCACAAGACAGGAATTTTAGCAGCATAGGAGATTTAAAAAAAAAAAAAAAAAAAAAAAATCAGCCTGAACACTTTCCAGTAACTTCTCTTCAGACCCAGGGGCCCAAGATCAATGAAACAACAAAACACCCAGACACAGCCAAAAAACAGCTTTAGTAAACAGACTTAAGTAAAATCTCTGAACTGTAGAAACACATCAAAAAGCATATAAGGAATTTTGTTTGTAAACATTTTAATCATACCACAGAAATCTACTCAAGAGTATCTTTATTGGAGTCCAGGTTCAACTAATATATGAGCTTGGTACTGTGCATTACTCCCTACAAGCCTGACACAGCCCATTAACCATCTAATACATTAGAAACAGTTCTCATGTATCCAGCTAAAGCCACAATACATTTTTGCTAGAAATAAGTTTGTTCTGTACTCACTTTTAAACGTACCAGAAGATTGAATGAGCTCTGAGCAAAGTGGTAATTTTAGTACAGCCGCTCAAGACCAGTACAACTAAAATTAAATGCCCTTGCCAGAAATTTTTGGTACACTCACATGAAAGCAGCAAGTAATGTCTATGTTACTAACATTAATTTCATATCACCTCTTGTTGCTGGTCACAATTTCTATTTAGCAGCAAGGCCACAGCATCAGTACAAGAAAAACAGGGCCCTGGGAGGCACAGCAAGTCTTCAGTAAATATCTTCTTGTGAGGCACATCTGCCTTGGGGTTTGTACCAGTATGTTCCTTCCAAAGGTAATTCCAAGATTTTCAAGAAAGTGTTTTTCTGTGAATTTTACAGGCTGCTTGCTGTCAGAACTGTCCCTTAATAAAAGACAAGAAACATTCCAATGCTCAGACCAAATCTCTAGCCTCTACACGAGCCTCAGGACCTTCATTAACATTAACATCTCATTAACATCTTCATCCCAATCTTGAAGTCAGATGTGCAAAGACATTTGAATCCTTTTAGTGGCACACTTGCCAGAGGAGTAAGCACTTTCAGGTGTATAAAATTTTGAAGTATCTTTGCATCTCACAAGGTAACAGCACCAAGGAAGATTCATGATTGTAGGCCATGAGTGAAATATGTGATCAAATAAAAATTCACTTGTAGTAGTCAGTCATTCTGACTCACGTCGTCAGCTCTTTCAATTCCATTTACTTTGGCTTATAAAGAACCTCACCAAAATTACTGCATCTAGAAGCCCACATTCTGATTAGACCATATGCTAGAAGCAAAAAAAAAAAAAAAAAAATCTGCCTTGGAATTAATTACTCTTCTCCTCAAAGTCCTTGTCACTGTAGCTTGAATTCCAAAAGCATTTTGTTTCTAAGGGTACAGGTATGTATTGATAGGGATTTTCACAGGAAGATTTGTATTCTTCATCTCTACAGTCACAAAATCTCACCTCTTAGATATTTTAGTCTTCCTAGAAAGTTGTTTGAATCATTACTGCAAAAAAAGTTATGCTTTGTTCTCAGTCTGATAAATAAGCGATCTGTAAAAGTGTAAGTTAGAGACAGTGTTGGCAAACAAAGACAGGCTGTTAATTTTCACCTTCTTTTCATTTTCACACACTAAATGATGCCACTTCAGGGAGGAAATGCAGAACAGAAATATTACTAGGCTGGAATCTTTAACATAAGAGTTCACTTCAAATAAAGACTAGCACAAGTGTGGCTGCTGCTTTCAGCTGAAGGAGCACTAGAGTAATTCCTAGCTGTTTTCACTAGATATAGAGGAAATCAGCATTAAGCTGTGAGCATGCAAACTGCTGATAAAATGGATTAACTTATAAAAGGCTCATTTCTATAAAATCCTGTTGCTTGTCACTGAACTCCTTGTGTGTCTGCAAGTCGAGTCCCACCTTCAGACCTAACACTTCAGGCTTTTCCTCCCTGCAAGGAGGAAGAGGACAAAGGTTTTGGCCTTATGTTATTCACTTCTTGCATCTATTATTGTGCCAACTACAGATTTATTCCTTGTCTTTTTACTGCAGTCTCCAAGCACACCACGGCTACTGAAAATACACTATTTTGCCAAAACAACCACAGAACTGATGATATGGTTATAAGTTGCAGGAACTAGGAACTGAATCCAGATGTCCTAGATTTTGCTTCTAAGAATACCTCTGTTTTCCTTTACATCTGAGGTTTTTGTCTCATCGTGACTAATACTGCAGTCTTACCATCTTCTCTTTAAAACTGCCATATGTGAGAGAAGAAGAGGTTCCAGGATCAGGCACCTCTTAGCAGTCCAGGGAGAAGTACAACTATTCTTTCCAGCTACCTTAGGACACAGGTTAGAGTCCAGAAGAGTGATAGAGCTGAGGTGACACAAACATTTTGGCATAAAGTCTCAACAGCTCAACAGATCTTGTAGCAACCACTGTACAGCAGCTTTATCTCACATCGACCAAGAAACGCAGCATGGCTGACAGCTTCAAGTTACAGGATGAAGCACGAAACACTTCATCTGCTTCCCTAAAAAGCTGCAGAGTAGGACTATAAGTTGAAACTCTCTAGCTTCAAAAATATCCTGCAAGGCCCACACATCACATGCCTTCTGGGGACTACTGCTAGAATTAAGAACTTGAGCTCATGGTCAAAGGCACAAAACCTTCCAGATCTGGAGAAGGTGAAGAAAGTTCATAATACTTTCATCAAGCCTGAGCATATTCCACTTCAGAGCTCCAGTGCCAGCACAGAAAGTACATTAAGTGACCCTGATGCCACCTGCTCTTGTCAGTTTTGAGACCTTTGGTGTTCTGCAAGGTAGCTAGTTTTGTTCAATAAAACTGAAATTTTTCTGCTACTACAAGCTCACAGTGCCTAAAAGGCATGTTCCCCCAGAACACTTCTGATGGCACAGACATTTCACAATTGTTTGCAGTTTGGGGGTAAAACCAATTGAAGAGATCCATTGCCATTCTCTTCCTGCAAAAACCAATGGAAAATGACTAATTCAGGGTTGCTCTGCCTCTGTTCCAGATAACATCCATGTGACCCATGGATGTGTGGCCAAAGTGAGGGAAGAGAAGCCCCAAGGGTGCCATAGCCCTTAGCTTATTATTATTAGAACATCATGAAAATGAGTAGTGAAAGCCCCACAAGAGAGATGGGGCTTCCAAATAAAAGGCACACTGATGCAGGGAACCCGAGGCTAACTCCAGCTGACCTGGACCCAGAAAGGGAAGCAGCAGGCTAATGTTTCCTCTGCAGCCTGTCACCAACACATGGACATCATCTCAGCATTGCCAGAGAAGCAATTTGGCAGGCTACCCTCACCATGCATTTGTTATCATCTGCCACCTGCAGGTCATCCCTCCCTTCCATTTACAACACTCTGATGCTCACTAAAAGTTTTCCTAGTCCTGTCTTAGACAGCTGCTGCCAGGAGTTTAGCTGTCTTTGCTCTATTCAGCCCTCACTGAGAGTCCTACCAGCTGCGGAGATGGTAGATGCTCCAAGACCATTGATAGGGATATTTTTTTTTTAAACCAATTGAGTTGGAATTGTTAAGGAAAAATACTCTCTTACATGCTGCAGAATAAGGAAGTCACAGAGCTTTAAGTAGTTAACTATCATTTATTCTATTTTTAATATCACAACTCATATCTCCTCTTCTAATATACTCACAATTAATTTGGCCTCCACTGAAACACAGTTCTCTTAAGGGTCCTCATTCCATCTCCTGGCTTTATTAGAATTAACCTTTATAAGAAAAACATGAGCCTTTCTGACAAAACATTTTCAAAGGGTGGTGATTTTGATCACCAAACTCTAGCTATCTCAAATCATTAATGTGTACACCACAGGCTAAATAATATTAAAAATACTTCCTCCCCAAGTCCTCTCTAGTAGGCTTACTACTGTCAATAAAATGTGAGTAGTGGGGCCCATGATTCAAAATGCATAGTAAAAAGATTCAGAAAGAGAAAGAAGTATCAAAACTAATCTTATAACCCATAAAAACCTCTTAGGAAATGAATGAGCAGTCAACTGAACCGTGCTAGAACAAAATTCCAACAGTAAATACAGAAGCTATGTGACAAAGAGGTCTCAGCTGCAGGAAAATAGCCTTGCTGGGTTATTCCACCCTTTCATCACAGTGATCTTCAGGAGGGCTGACAGCGCTGCAGTTCCTCCACTTGCACAGTGCTTTAAACTTATGCCCACCTCAAAGACCCTATGGGAAGGTTGGGCACCTTTTAAGATCCTTTTGTTTTAAGCCTTGACTTCACACAGCTTCCATCTGTGTGCTTTCTTTCCAACTAGACTAGAAACTTTTTAATGTAGTCAGTATTCTGTTGGTAGCTGTAACACATTAGCACATAGAAGCCCTTTGCCTTTTACATGGTGTGAAAGTTCGTAGGAGCCAGGTCAGCAGAGAGAGGAAAGAAAGTAATATTGATTGAAGCACACCATCCCGCTTTGCAGTTCCACCACAGTTCCCAAATTTGTTTCTTCCACCCTCCACCGGTTCCTTAAGTCTTACAGGATACTTTGTCTCTGCTGGTCAATGCTATTGCTTTGCACGGGGGTAAAGCATGTCATTAAAGCTTGACAGAACAATCTCTTTGAACAACCTTGAAGACAGACTTACCTTTTCTCCAGCTTCTCTCTGCCCAGCTGTTAGAAGCATTGCATATCTTAAATCCTGAGGGCACAGCTCCCACCCCTGTGAGAAGGGGCAACATGACACAGGATGAAACAGGCACTGAAATCCTAATTTCCTCTTACTGTCCACTTTTACCTTACTTTGAAGTCATACAAGAAACAAACTTCTTAGCCTGGGTGCAAGAACCTTCCCTAATAGTTGATCAAAGGTTTATAAAGTCAGATTCCTGGTTTTCATAAGCAGCAAGATAACACTTTCTAGTAAGCAAGTTGGGGTAAAGACAAGCCTTTGGAAAGCCAGAACTTCAAATCATAAGATGAGATTTTGTTTATTGAGAACATTTTCATTTGGTCTCTGAGAGATGATTCCATTTCTAGGTCACCCGGGAGATGCAGCTGGCAAACATCAGAAAAAAGTTCCCTCAAAGCACTTTTGGGTTCTCTTTATCCATTGGTTCCAAGAGAGGGGTCATGGTCATCTTCCCGACATGTTCATATATCACATTCTTTTGTACAACTGAGGCTTACCAGGTACATTTCAAATATCAACAAAATTACAGAACTAGAATACCCCTGTGTCTATAACAGAGACTCTCAATTATCTATAAATATTCATGGCACAGTTCTGGTAATTAGTTTGGAAAAGTTACAACATAGCTGTGGATGTTCCAGGAAGAAATGTAGAGAGCCAGAACTTCCAGATGGATTATTTTCTGCAAGTTATTTATTCATCATGCCATCACAGAAAATTCAGATACAATGTAACACAATAGGACAGTGTAACAATTATTCTAAATCTCTACATAGTTTAGAAGAAATTACTTCCCTTTTGTACCTCTACTGAGCCATCAGCATGCTTCTATAACTGAATTATGGTAAAATTTACTTTTTACTTCTCTAGCAAATTCTATCAGACAGTTCTTTTCAGAACAAAGTAGAAAAATGTTTCAGAACTTTAAGGCTTATTCAGTCCTCAGAATTTTCTTTAAGGGGTTAGAAAGGAAGATAGAATGAGAATATAATGTATCTACAGATTTTTTTTTTTAAAATCTAGCCTTTACTAAGCAAATGAGATGAGAAAGAGGTTTTACATGCTGGAACAGCTACATGTTACATCCAAATCTACCAGTGAAAGTTACATCAAATTCATCAGTTCCCAAAATGAATGGACAATTTTAACCCAGTGTAGTGCCTTGTACCTCCAGACAGCACTCCTGGAGCCAATTTTCCACTTCAAAGAGAGTGAAGTGGTACTAGACACCAGTGCCTTTGGAGCATCATAGTCTTAATATAAAGGTACCTCTTCCTATAAGGGAGGTAGATCAAAAGAATTTGGTCCTTTAAGTCAACCATTTAGTCATATTTGGTCATTCGTGTAGTGACCACATGCAGAAGGTCAGTGTAAGAAAATAAAGTCCTACCCTGCTGTTTGAGTGGTCGAACATTGCACATTGTCAGTAACAGAACCTCCACCAGTCACGTTTCAGTCACTCCAAAAGCAGTGCTGTGCATTATGTGAATGGCCAGAGTGCAGTGGTACCCTCAGCTTCACAAACTGTCCAATGGCACTGCTAAAGCAGGTGTAGGGACATGACACCAATATTGTAGTTACACCACTCACATTGTTAACATTGGTCCTGTTTGAAATAACTTTGAGATTTTATAGGCTATGTCCAGCCTGCAATATCTGAAATCATGCTGACATAAAAATTCAGGCCAGTCACTTCTTTCCAGGAGCGTGGCAAGGCAGGGTGGTGACACTGAGGACACCAAATATTTGCAAAAAAGTATAATGCAAAGTCATGACTGATTTGAAGTAGCAATTACAATTATTTTTTCCCCCTCAGTGTGCTACAATACATTTTTAAGGGCTTAGAAAAAAAAAGGAAGTTTTTGAAAAAAGCCTTGTGCAAGCTTAAAGCAAGGTATGGTGGATTAGCTGATATATCTTGGGATAACAGTAAGATTATATTAGTGATTCCTTTTGGCATGGTTTAAATCTAGCATTTTACAGGGTTCCAACAGCCAATTAATCTCCTGCCTTGATTTATCTTAGATAAAAGGTTAGGATTACCTTATTTGTGCTGAACAGATCCCTAAATACTAATTTCAGAGAGAATTCCACCATAACAGAGCTGAATCCCAGACTGCTACTGCTGGAAGCCCATGTAACCCACCTCTGTGCATGCTGACTTTTACAGCAGCAAGAACTGCTACAAAGCCCTTTAGGATTCAATTCATCTTCCTACTTTATTTTGATAGGTATCTAATCTAAATAACTAATCTAGATTCTTTCCATAATCTATGGAAATAGAAAACACACCTTGAGAAAACGTTGTTCCATTCCAGGTCTCTCTGGTGGTGTCACTTGGTCTCTGTTGAATACAGAGGGAGCTTGGGCTCCACGTCCAAATAAAGTAGACATCAACATTTGAAGTTTCTTGATATTTCATTAGTGGTGCAATTATTTTAAAACTAATTTTATCTTCCAGTATGGAAGTAGTTTGCTTAGGATACACAATGTGTATAAAAATTATTTAAATCATATGACTGTTAGTATATTAAAAATAAATATCCAAAGAGGAGAAAAAACCCCCCCAACTCTAAAAAAAGTGAAATGTTATTATGCTCTAAAAATCATCTGTTTCATGTCTCTGAAGGTTGACATTAGATTGCTTCCCTACAGTTTTCCTATTTGCATGCTGCTAATGAGAAATTGCAAGCCATTTCTTTTGCTGTGCTTCTAATGAGCTGGATTTGTTTCAGTCTGCAGCCTCCATACAATTTTATCCCAAACTCTGAATGTCAAGTGCCACTCCCATCCCTCACCTGTGTTCCTAAAAACCTAGTCAACTCATCCTCCGGGAGAAAGGAAAATGCTAACAACTAAAATTACAAATACTTCATTGTCTTATTACAATGTGCTTATTTACATAAATGCCCTCTATTCATCTTATTGGATCAGCCTGACAAAAACAGAATTTGCATTTAAATAGTGTGACTATAATTGACATCAAGTACCTGCACTTATTTTCATACTCTTATATCCACATATAAGAGGCAGGGAAAAGCTTTTTCTATTCAGAGAACAAAAGATTAGGATGAGATAATAAGCAGAGCAATTTCTCAAATTTTATTTTTTAAATTCTCCATGGACCCTGCACTTTCCCTGATTATAAAGTGTGATAGTTGAAGAAGCAGCAGAGAAAAATCAGACTTGATCTAGTCAAGGAGAAATTGAATCAGCTTGGATGATGTAACAAAGAAGAGTCACTTTTAGATAGCATCTCTGAGTAGAAACATCCCAGGCAAAAGATACAGCAAATGGAGAACATTGGCCATTGCTTTTGTTTGTTGGGTTTGGATTTCTTTTTCTGATCAGGAAAACTATCAAATCATACACTGGGAAGCAGAAGCACAGGTCCAAAGTAAAAAGGTTTTGTTATCAAACTGGAAGGAAAGGTTATCACTTCAGAACTCAAAAGGAATGCTGCAGAAAGTCCCTGGAAATTCTTTCAGTACCACTCTGCTGCAGGAAGGGAACTGGATTGCACCTGAGAGACAAGGTGGGAGAAGTGGTGGTCCTGTTCTCCACTGGGGACAGGGGCCATGGAATGAGAAGTGGAACAGGTAAAACTGGGACAGCATCATAGAGCAGATTAATGCCTTCAGGCAGTAATGCCCCCTCTGAACACCAGCTGACTGGAGATGAGCAGCCCCACTACCTGAAACCATCCCATAGACATACATAGCAATTAGAAAGTGCTTTGTCATCGCAAAAGGAAGCCCAAAACCAGAATGAATTATTGAAAGCTGCATTTCCTGAAGTTCTGGAATACAACACAATCATTGCTAGGATGAAGGAGTACGGTAATTATGGGATACTGACTGTGGTTTTATTTGGTGTTGTTTTTGACACCCTGCAGTTCTCTTCTCCACTTTTCCTCCATAAAGCCACAGAAGTGTGTCATTGCCACATGACAAAGCTCCTAAATGAAACATTTAAATGAGATGATGATTTGTTAAATTGAAGAAAGTGAAAAAAATTGTAGCAACATTCAGAGGGTAAAAGCTTGCAGCAGAGTTGCGTGAACACAGCTGAAGTGCTCCAGCTAAAGCAGCATTCTCAAGGCAATGGCCAGAAAGCAACAGAAAACTCACACAGGACATCACCCTTAGGACAACAGGATGGCAACTCACTTCCTCTAAAGATGGGATTACCCAGTCATGGGCTGCAAGAGTTTCACAAGAACAGGAAGGGTTGCTTGCTCCTAATTCTCCTATTGTGACTCCAGGTCACAATAGATTTTAGACTTTTCACAAGTCTTTGGGGTGGAAAGGCAATCTCAGAGCAGACAGAGTTCACAGAGGCTGACACAGATAGACTGATGTTTATGGCCTTTACAAAACCCTCCTTTGTGTCAGCCCCAGTGTCGCAATAGCACAGGTTTGTTGATGTGAGCTGGCATGATCTATTTGCTCAAATATTTTGTGGCTTGAGGACAGGAGTCTCCATGACATTTAAACAGACCCAGCTCATCTGTTGCAATATCAGCAGCATGTGGTTTGTGTTTGATTTCTCCCCTTTTTTATCCAAATAATTAAGAGAACGAACATTTTTGGAAAAGGTCCCAAGAACTTTCAGTCAAATGTGACTGAACATCTCCATCCCAAGGATATCAGGACACTGTATAGCACCAGCTGCTCATCTCTTCTGTAAGACACAACAGTTTCAACCTGATAAAGGGCAAACTCCAGCTTCAACTTGTTAATACCACAGAAGGGAATAGCTTTTGACCTGCTTGAGTGAGTCAGTTGAGGCACTTCTAAATTTCATAGAGAAACACTTCTTGCTGGTCTGTATGACCCCGTGGACCCTTGAATACGCATAACTAAGGATTAAACTATTAGCAGTGTTTTATAGCACTTAACTCACTCTTTTCTCACTCTCCTTCCTTCTGCTTTTTTTGCAACCCTAGTGTCTAAAAGACATGTTTAGGTCCCAGGGAGTACCAGATTCTTAATGTTGCATTTGTTCCATTTGCAAGTCATCTTGTCCTTTGCCCTTCACCTTGCATCTCACCATCAATTATCCTTTTTATTGTATTCTTCTAAGAAATTTCTTTTTGTACCCTTCCAGTCCCTTTTTTTACTCTCCTACCCACTACTTGTGGGTTTTTTTATCCCAGCATTTGTTTCTTCCTGAGATTGTTTCAGTCTTGAACATCAATCACTCATTTTAGAAAATATTATTTTCATTTTTTTCCTTTGGCTCTGTCATCACGGCAATATTCCATGAGGTTCTCACCAGGCATCCAGAAGTGCTGCTTAATTACTTGCCTTCAAGCACTGCAAGCTGCTCACATGATCAGAGGCAAGAGCTCCAAAAGTCACAGGAAGAAGTAATTTTCTGACATTTTGGTTGAAATTTAAAGAACAATAACATCTAGAACAGCTACAGAAGTGAGCTCTGCTGACTGACTCAGTGGCCATTTCACAAGCCTAGGAGAGTTTACAGGATAAGGATGATAATTATGTTTTTTACTGTTTTTCCTAATTTCTACTGCAGATATTTTTATCCTCTACGACAATTTTTGCTGACGTATATCCATGCGGAAATAGCAGGCCAGAAGCTGCTACAAGCACATCTCAAATAGCTACCTGCAAGAAAGAGACTGCTTGGTTATTTTCCCCCTTCCCCTTTTACTTAAAGAATCAGGCAGCAAAAGAACCCTCATATACAGGCCTGGAGATGCAGTCCCAGCTAAGCCAAGAAGAGAAGTTCAGATAGAATTGGTGCATCTGCCAGTCTGCAATGCCATTTTTTGCCTTAGAATGACTAGAGAAGCCAGCAATATGGGGCAACATGGCAAAATCCTACAAAGATTATTTAGGAGAATCACACACTGGAGCTGAGCACACCATCCCACACAGAGCCAAGTTTGCAAACACGTGTTTTCTGTCTAAGTGGCAGAACTACATCCTTCAGCAAGCCAGCAGTGCACATGAAGCAAGAGGAACAGCTCAGGCTGCCTCAGTTACTCTGTTTTACTGTACAGTTTTTGTCCCTGCCCGTGCCCAGCAGTCTGATTTGGGCAGCCATTTGTCAGCCCACTCACCTGGGCCTTCGTTCAGCACCACACCAGAGGACACAATTCTGGCTATTTTAAGGCCAAGTACGATGAAAGTGATGGACTGCATCTGTCCTTAGCATTAGAGCTGCTTTTAGTGAAATCAGGGCCAGGTGAGCCATCCATCGAACACACAGTGCTGACCAAACATCTGCACGATCTCAGGTTTCTCTGTTCGTTCTCTGAGCACCAAATTCACCAGGATCAATCAGTTTTTCCCAGTAAAACCCAATCCTTGAGCCCACACTGCTCATGACACTCCCAGCCTGAAGCACATTGTAAAGGCATCAGTCTCTGCCTGTCATCTTCCCTGCTGCCACTAACACCAGGGAAGAAATTAACTTTAGCAGACAGAGCAGCCAGGACAATTCTTACTTCAGTCAGGGAAAGCACAGCATTGTGTTTTTCCCATCTCTATTACGAAGGAGCTCTAAAGCCTTATAAAAGTCATTATTGATGGACCTGAATAAGTTTGTAAATTTATTATACTGCATATCACCTAGACAACTTGTTTTCTCAGGTTCTGACTTGCATAATCAGTGAATAACTGGGGCAAGGTGAGGGGATCTGGAAGGAGAAAAAGCCTTTTCTGCCTACTAATTAAATCATAAATAATAGCAAAGAACACAAGATATCCATTTTCTGTATAGAATCAAATCCCCAGGGGCTGACTACCTCCTTCACTAACCCATCAAACTTCATACAGGCAGAGCACAGTTCCTCATTAACTGTTTTGGGTTTTTTGATGAAAGAAAATCTTTGAAAAAAAATATATTTAAATGAAGCAGCTTAAAAATTACTTGTTTTGATAATTTTTGACTAACAAAATTGTTTTAAAATGCTCATTTCAAGCTTCATGATGAATTTTCCCACAAAGAGAAATGGCAAAGTTTCAAATCTGGTGATTTAATTCTTCCATCTTGCAAAATAAACATTTTTAAATAATACTGCCTTATCCCAGCTCATGATGGATATAGCTGTTGAGGAGAGGTACATTTTCCACACACACAAAAAAAAAAACAACCAAGCCAAACAAAAACAAACAAAAAACCCCAAACAAAAACCACAAAAAAAACCCAACCCTGAGTATTCCCCTTGTGAGCATGGCTGTGACTAAAAGTTAGACCAGGGTTTGAGTGGCAGATAGCATGACTTTTCCTTCCCACAGTTTGTTGTGAGTGACAGCTTCTGAGCCTCACAAATCTCTCTTGGACAGGGCAGTGAGTTATCCCAAAAGACAACAGCAATTCCCTAACCAGCTCAGAGAGAAACTGATGCACTGCTAGTTTATCTAATTCCTTAACTTTTCTGTCTTTTCCTTTGTTTCAGCAACTGATATAATACTGCCTAAAATGGATTCAGCATCAACTTTTACTGAGTCACTTTACTTTTCCTTGTTTCCCTGCTAAGGCATTCCTTCCTCACTCAAACAACTCCCCCCCCCACAATTCTATTTTCAAGGGAGCAAGAAATAGGGGAGGGGGGGGGGAAAGAGGAGACAGGAAGAAGAGATGCTTGCAGAAGTCATCTCTAAAATCAATTTGAGCAGCGCTTCATCTCCTCTCCATTCCCACTGTGTTGTATCCCAAGTGTCTCACTTAAACTGTAACTAATGAGCAAAACCAAAAAGCTCAGCCATAAGGCAGCACCTGCAGCAGAGCCTCTGTTGGTATCAGGTGGCAGAGTTCATCAGTCCCCATGGCCATCCTCACGACTCCAGAAGAAACCACAATCTCCCTTTCCAATTTATTTCTTGCCAGTCAAAGCCTAAGGCCTGTATTTAAATGCTGTTCTCTAGATTTACACACAGATGAAATCCCACCAACTCCAGAGGCAGCTGCTTCATTTCGAGTGAAAAGAACCATGGCAGCAGCTGACAACTGATTAGTCCAGTCCCAGCTGGAAGAAGAAAAAAGGTCTCTGACTAAACCAAGCTACTACTTAAAATACAGAGGCAGGTCAGCTAAGTGAAAAAAGTGGGTTTGATAGGAAAAACGTAGTAGCTGATTCTGTCACTAAGAAATGGGGCGTTTTCCTGCATTACCTAAGAGATCACAAGAGCTTGGTTCAAATCCTGGGTGCATCTTCTTAACACAAGGGCCTCTCCAAACCCTCTTTGAGGAAGCTTCATCAAAATGTGTGTGTGTGTTCTCTCAGCTTGGCTCGGATCTTGGTGAGGCTGGAGGAAACTCCAAAACACAGCAGGAAATATTGCCCTGGTACACAAGCATCCCAAAGTTACATTAAATTACAACTAAAGGATGATCCCAAAGCAACATGGAAACCAATCAACTTCAATATTTAAAAATAAATACAAATTTCTTAAACACAGTTTCTGTTTTAGCGTTATGAAAGCACTAAATGTAGATCAAGACACTGTCACAAACATAATGCACACAGCCACATCTCCTGTTTTTACCTACAAGTTTCCTATTTGAAACCCATGGGAACTTGGTCCAAAAGCCCACAAGAAAACATTTTATAACAGTGCTAGAAAAGAAGTGAAGTCTAAGAATCACCTAGGCCTTCCTTGGGATCAGCACACTTCAGAGTAGTCAGAAGTAAACCATAGAAACTCAAGCCCTGTGCTGGGCCTGGAAACAAGTAATATTTCACAGAGGTATAAAAAAAAACCCCAAAAAACCCCCAAAAAAACCTGAGCATTTATGTCTCCAAGATAGAGGATGAAAGGAAAAAGCTCCCCACTTATTTTTGCTACTTTGATTTAAAAGGCCTTAGACAATCAGGCTGCCCCTTGAAATGGTTTGTTATTTATCATTTCCATCAGGTTACAAATATCCTTAACCTAGTGTTTCTGATGACAATTCTGCTCTGCTGCTCCAAAGAAAAGCCAAAGCAGCAAAACAACAAGACATTCCATAAGTCTCAAAAAATGCTCTAGTTCAGGAAGAAAGCAAATATTCAGACTTGGTCCACAATCCTCTTCCCCAATAGCAATTTTACTAAGGATGGAGAACAGAAAAAAATATTTCTCCTATTAAATAGGAAAAAAAGTAACAGAAATAACTTCTTAAAAGCATGATTTTAAATTTCTCCAACTTTTTAGCTTTTCTCAGAATCCAGCCAGTAGTTCAAGAGAAGAACTCTCTGTTCCTACAGTGAGCTACACTGCTGAGTGAGACCGAAACAGCTAAAGAGCACTGGAGCACTTGCTCAAGCATGGTTCTGTTTACTCCTCCTGGAGGAGGTAAGTGTGCTTGCCTACCTTGCGAGGTGGTGTTAAAGCACTTTGCAGACTTCTGCAGTGTGCTGCTGTTTTCACAGAAGAGGAAAAGAACGGAGGGACAGCTCAGTGGTACAGCAGAGTCCCGTGGCTCTTTCTGGGCTTGGGCAGGAGCCCAGCAGCAGCCTCCTGGGGAAGGCAGGTAGGAGCCTAGGTGAACAAGAGGATCAAAACAAGGGAGCAGATGGAGGTCTTGGAAGCTGGGAAATGCACAAAAGGTGCAAAGTATAAATCACTGGTCTGCAGGACACAGAACAAGGCTGCCTGCAGCAGCAGAGCCAAATGCAGGTCCTTCAATGTGCTAAGAGAGCAGTGCCAGTCATCACAGAAAGAGGCAGATCCTAAAGAGCAAGAGACAGATGTCTCCAGGAGTGTTTTAACACTGCACAGCACCGATCTGACCCAAGAACTTTTTGTCAACTCACACACCAAGACAGACTTCTCATTATTATTTTAAGAGATTCTGCTGCACCAGACCCTACTCAATTTTTCCCCAGACATTTTTCTTTACCTTCAAAACTGACATGTCTTAATCAAAGGACACCTTGTTATCAGTATCACTTTTTTTTTGTTCAGTACTTTCTGTGCAAATGTAGATCAGTCCCCATGTCTCCTGGCTGGGGAATGGGGATGTGCTCTCCCAAACCTGGCCCAAGGCCCAACCAGTAAGGTTGTGACCTTACTTATCTTTCTGCTTCTGACAGCTCCATTAGTTTTAAGTCAGGAAAATGGAAAACACCTGGGAAGAAATTCAGTCTCTATGACCTCTGCCCTACAGACTCCCAGGATGTTCCGTGATGAAAAGAAATACTCTTCTACCACAGTTTTACTCAATAGCCACGTTAGCAGGCTACTACCTTTGCTCTGTGTATCTTCCAACTCTGTAGTTTTTGCTGTGACAGGATAAGGATAAAAAAGAAAAGGTTGCATTTAATTAAAAAAAAAAAATTAATTTGACCTAACAAGCGAAGGAACGTTCAGGTTTAGGGTACAAGATATTCCTTCTTGGGAAAAGTATGTTGAAGTTACCAAGTGTCCCTAGAAATTATGTCAAGAGGATTTTACTGATTAATATAAATAGAGGTCATTCCCAGCTCAGGAAATTCTCTGGGCTGAAAAACAGAGGACAGGGAGACACTCAAGGCAATTTGTTCCTCCTCCCTAAGGATTCATTTAGACCTTTGCTAGAGTCAGGATGCAGTGCTAGAGGGACCCTTAAAACTGGAATTACTGATCAGGGCCTGGCCTGACAGATCCAGTGTAGCTCAGAAAAATTAGCTTAAGCTTTTCCACCTGAAAAGTCCTGAAACATAAGCAAAAATAAATGCCACCTTACCAGTTGAGACTAGTGATGAGCTTCTAGAAAGAAGACTTCTTTCCCATGGCATTTTGTCTTAGAAGCTAAGTGACCCCATTTTTGGGGGATTTAAGTGAAGCAGAAAAGGAGCAGTGAAGCCAAAAAAAGCCACCGTCCTTCCTCTTCACTGGTCACTTGCAGAGCCCTACTGCTCAGAGCACTGAAAGTGAGGGATCTCCACGGAGTGGGATTTTACATGCAGACACCATCAGCCCTGCCCTCCCTTCCATACAACAGCCCCTTTGGATCCAGGGCTACCAGGCTGTGTAATTATGGGCCCAGAGTGAGCACAGACTGACTGGGATCAGAAGCAGCCTGGTAATGTCATAAGAGCCAGAGCACACCAAGAAGCCCACAGTTTCTCTCAAGACAAAAGAGGAAAATCAGCAGCCCAGTGTCCTCATTTGAAATCCACAAGGATAAGCCAAAGAAACTCCCTAGGAAATCCTGCAGACTGAAGGGGGTTATTGCCTCGAGAAGGGTAGGAGGCTTAAGAGTGCATTTTGGGGTTGTAATAAACTTGCTGTGGAGCATGCTGGTGAAGGACTCTGCAATCTGTCCAGAAGAAAGATGGTACAAGCAAGTGAGCTATGAAAAAGCTTCTGGAGGGAAATTCATGTCTTGTTAGATATCAGAGAGCCATAGAAAAGAACCTCAGGCTGCTCTGGGATCAGCAGAGCTTACCTTAAATTCTATCAGTAGGAAAATTCTAGCAGAAAAACATAGTCTAAAATTTTGCCTGGGAAGTAGTTAAATTGGAAAGAGTAAATAGAAGCGTCAAGTGTGACAGCCTGACCTAAAGCACTGGGGGTATGAAAACATTTGTTTTGTAGAAGGACTATTATACTCTTTAGTCAAGGTTTTCAGAGTTATTTACTCCAAATCCCTTATTTTCATGTACTCAAGTCATAATTAAATCTCAGTACTGTGTGGAAAAATGCAGGTGCTTTACAATTTTCTGGACACATAACTACAATTATTTCTAGACAAAAATGGTAGCTTTGGATACGAATGCAATGTTTCAGCATTAACTTTAATATCAGCAGGCAGGAGAGTAATTAGTTAATGGGCATGCAGAGTTTTACTAAAAGGATGAAAGCATTAATTATTATTTCCTATATTTTAAATTGCTGTAATAGGCCGAGTCCTCCCAGAGTACATCTAAAGATTTATTTCTATTCAGGTATTGTTTTATACATTGAAATTCAGGCTTGAAATTAGATGTTGCCCAGGGAATTGGTAATGACTATTATTCATTTTTTTTTCCTTGAGAAGTAAATCCCATACTCTTAAGAAGTAACTCACAAAAGGCATTAATGATTCTGCACTACAGTCATCAGCAAATGCACAAATTTGCCTAATTCAGCAGTGATTTCCAAGGCACGTCTTCATTAAAGTGTCCCTGACCACCACATAAGTATAAACATTGTGCTTGTTACAAACTGCAGGAATTTTCTTTTGGTACCAGTGATTTCCAGGATTGACCAAGTTCAGAGGAAGGCTACTCAAAAACTTAGTTTCATGCAGGGGCAGAGCACACAGATCTGCAGCACAGCTTCAGACATGTCATGGAGTGACACTAAGGGAGTTGTATGCTGTTCCATGTCAGAAGCCACTTTCTGTTTGGGAAGCTTTCATTAGCACCATACATGTGGCAGAAATTAAACGGTGACAATCCAGGGCTTCAGGAAGTGGTCTTTCCAGAGAAACACAAGCAGGAACCTCTCCCATGAGGCATAATGGCTTCACATCACTTTGGGCAAAAGCAGAGCTGCTGGCATGCAGATTTTGGAGTTATTCTAAATGTCATCATGTCCAGCTTGTTGGGAGGGTGTGCTAAGCCCCAGGGGCATCTGTCAGGAGCAGGGCTGTCCTTCTCACCCAACAGCAGCTCGCAGGCAGAGCTCACTCAAGGCTCTGAAGCTTCCACACCACCAGGCTGAGCACAGCACCCAACAGGAGCTCTGCTGCTGACACGGCATCAGTTGGTGCCCAGAAAGAGCTGAAGCCAAAGTCAAAGCACTGCCCCCACCCAAGTCACTGTTACCACAAGGCACTTCCCAGAGAGGAGCCCGAGATGCACCACCCCAGCCAAGGAAAGGGATTTTTCTGGGAACAGCCCAGGTGACCCCTGCCAGGAGCTTCAAGTTCCCACTCTGGCCCCTGCTGACTTTCTACAAGGAAAATGATGCTGATTTCCAGACCCATGGCTGTATTTGGAGTACAAACTGTTTTCCACGGCATAGCTGCAGCATTCAAAGGGGGAAGGTACAACAGTTATGCTCATTATTCAGCTGCCAGAAAAAAATATTCCCACCAGCAGAGCAAGAAAGGAGTTGTTCAAGACAAGGTACTACATCCATTATTTACATTTTGCATCACCACCAGCCTTATTACCAGCCATGTATACAAACTGAAGGATTTTTTTTATCCTCTTTCAGAGATTATTAAGAACTCCCCACACTATTTCCCATGTGAATATAGTAAGGTATATAAACAGATACTGATTCATACTTGCTAAAGACTTCACCATTGTGACCTAATTATTGTTTGTACTAATTAAAATACTGTATGCAGATAAAGTCAACACTAAGTGACACCAGACTGAAAGCATCTAAGCAATTTATCATGTCACTAAAATATGCAGGCATGTTTCTCAGCACTAGAACATCTCCTTTCTAATTTAGAGGTGAATTAAGCATTGCTGCAAGTTTGTGACTCAAAGATAATTGCAAGACACTTTTCTTGGCTTCTTGTGTTTTCAATTTGTGATTACTGCAAGAAGTTTAATAGCAGCTTTAATTCTCTGTGCTGCCCTAGAAGTCCCCAAGGGGCAGGCCACAATGCCAGTTTCTCAGAAGTAACCCATTACACTTGCTTGCTATAAAGATCAGAATGTAAAATAAATTTGAAATAGAATGTAATTAAGAACTCTTTTGCCAAGAACCATTTCCCTTCAGGACGTTATTCAGAAAGTCTGAGTGTTTTGATGAAAACAAGTAAAGACCAATCCCTTGGCCAAGGAGCAAGGGCTACCTCTCCTGACAATTACTTTCTTAAAAATTAAGAAGCCCCATCAATTGTCTACTCACTGTAGACTAGGCTGAAACACGATGTTTTCTAAGTTGCTTAATGTTGAGTCACATTGCTTAGCTCACAAGAGACAAGTACCTAAATTCCCCATGAGGTAGGTTAAAATAAGGAAAGACAAATAGGCTTTTCAGAACATAGTCCATTGGCCAATTTCTCATACTGAAGGATAGAAAAAAATAAAAGGGCTTGCTGTTCTGCAGGTTTGTTTTTTTCCAAGTTCTACCTGTAGTGCTAAAGAGACTTGAGCAGGTGTTTCCAGTCACTTAAGGAGGAAAAAGGAAAAAAACCCTTCTATTTAGTGATATGATTGAGACCAATTAGAAAACAGCAGAAGCAAGATTGCAAGCAAGGTACTGGTACTGCACAACAGCCACAGCTGATGCCACTTCATCCTATTGCAGCCAAAGCCAACAAACAACTTCACCAAAACCAAGGCAGTCAGTGTGAGAAAATGCCACCAGAACTCCCTCAGCCCAGGCTCAGAAGTTCCTACAGCAACCTTGTACCGAACACCCAGACCACAACTCTTAATGTCAATCAAATGTGGGGAGCACACCCACACAATCCCTGACTATCCCTCATTCTGAATCCCTCCAGCTTTGAAGAAAGCCAACACAAAAATTGTTGGAAGTACCTGGGAAGGTATCTGTCCCCCCTGCCTGCACACCCTATTGAGTCAAATTGGGCAGGACTCAGTGCTGCACCCAGACACAACAAGACTCTTCTCTCCTCAGACACAGCTGCATTGTCAGGAATAGTCAAGGTATTTTAAACGTCATCCCTGACCATCACAGCAAAACTCCATGCACTCAATGCTGCCAAGTATTAGCAGAGAATTCCTGATCACCTTCCAACGAGTACTTCAGTGACTCTTCATCTTACTCCTTCCCACAGGGGCACCACGCTAGCCTGAAATACTTTAATTTCTTTAAAGTACATAACTCCCTTAAACACACAGTAAGGTTTTGTCGTACATTAAAAACCACGTGTCCCAGGGCCCAGCCATCAGAGTATCTCAATAACAACAGATCACTTGTGAATCAGATGAAAGAGACTAAAAAATGAACACGCAAAAGCCACTCTCAAAGTCAAGGCAAACACATTTTTAGGGCATGAAAACAAGAAAGGGAATATGGAGTCCCCAGCAGAGGACTACAACAGAATTATATATCAAACACCACATCAGTGCAGGCAGATCATGAACGTCACTGCCAGCACCACAAGCTGCCTCAGCTCTAATCAAAGCCCCTAAAGCATACTTGTATTCAAGCAGATTTTACATCTCCTCAAATCACAATCAGCTGCAAGAAAGCTTAAGGGTCCCAAAGACACACAAATCTGGACCATAAATCTGAGGCTTGGTGTTATATAAGAGTAATTCTGGATGAGAAACACAATAGTGCAGACTCAAAAATAGGGAAAGAAAATTAATAGGGCAGGCTATTTTAAAATAAAATAAAAACATTACAGAACACAATCTTATTTTCATGTTTCTTCACTCCAGCCTTCATGTCAGCTCAGCAGGTCAGAGCAGAACTCTCGTAAGTCACTTCAAGGTCTCTGTCTGACAGGGTACATGGTGCATCCTTAACACAGCACCTTTTACAAGGGGAGAGAAATCCAGAACAGTTCACCTGCAAAGGGCTCCAACAGCTTGCAGGCAGCTGTCACATTTTCTTTCAGTATGGGCAGGACCATCTCCCACAATGAAAATGACTGTTCAAGATAAAATAATCCTGTACAGCAATGCTGCGCCTCAGAATTCATAAAGAACAGAGGGAACTGACATTTCCTAACACCAAAGCAATGAAGACCATGTGGGTGTTTGTACTGTCCCAGCCAGACTTGCAAGGCTTCACTTGTCTTTGGAATGGCCTGAATGCCTGCAGGAATACACATTACCCTAAGGATTTTTTTTTTTTTTTTGGTGAGCACTAAGGACAGTTTTGAAACACTGGAGCCTAACAGTGGCTATTTGGACATGCCAGAGCAGAATTCGTGCCCAGAATTCCACAGACACTTTGGGGGCACTGAGTTGAGCCTAACAGAAGAAACCCAAGCAGGGTGGCTACCAGTAAGGCATCATTGTGTTGGGGCTTGAGTTGACTAATGATTTGGAAGAGACTCACTGTTGAGCCAAGAGCCAACACTGCATTTGGAGATACTCTTACAGGAGTAAGAGTCTTCTCCCTGTTCAGCCAGGCCTTGTGGGTCACCACCATTAAGGTTTTTGTATGCCACTTGATGCATTACATTCCTTTAAGGAGGATCATTAAAATACTTCAGAACAATTTTACCTACAGTTTAAGAGTAAAATATGAACTATTCCACTGGAAAACACAAAAATCTACATTCCTCCCTCTTTGTGAAAGAGCATGAAGACGACCAGATGGAAGCAGTTGCATAGATGGCATGTGTATAAAGCAGAACAGGTACAGACCCACAGCGTGGGAGAAATGGGGGGAGCTCCAGCGAGCTCCTTTACAGAGGTCTGGGAGGACACATCCCCCAGCAGCTCTGCAAGCCCCCTCTTGATCACATGTAAATATCTGCCAAGCTTCCTGTGCAGGTCCCACAGCCACACCGACACACTTTTCACTTCTTCACGCAGCCCACTTGTGTGTAAGTGTTGCTCAGCATTAACCTGTTTGCTCAACTTTTCAAAGCTGGATTGCTGAATAAGGTCTTCATCCAGTGAAAGACCATTATTCACACAGCAGTGTTTGTTAGAAACCAAAACAATATATTATTCATAGTTATTCCATTCAGTCAACCTCACCCTTCCAACACCTCATTTTTCCTACTTAGTCTAGCACAGCATTTTTCTGAAATTGGGCATAAGGCTGAGATTTTTGATTTATTCTTTGAGGCCACTTGATATGTAGTAGACTAAGAGGAGCCCTGCCACATACACACAAAAAAATAGCCTTGTTTCTCTCCACTCTCACTGCATTATCCTGCAACTCTCTGAGGAAGACCTACTCCCTGCTGAGTAATACACTCCATTTATCACCATCTGCAGAGAACCCTGCATCAGGACTTGGCTCCATGTTGCAGCACCCCACTGTCTGCTCTGAAGGTGATAGAGGAGTACAAATACATGTATTGTACCCATTATTTAACATAGCACCTTTCATCTGTAAATTGTCTGAAAATTCAAACTGAACCAATATGAAATATGCCTATTGCATTTCCTCAAACTTGAGTACAAGTCTTCGCTCCTCATATTTCAGCTAAACAAAAACCTCTGGCTGCTACTATAACCAGCATGCCAATAAAACAAGGGGTTTAGTTGGTTATGAATTATTGATTCACAAATACATTGACAAGAAAGCAAAGTGTCATTTAACATACAAGAGAGGAAAAACAATTAACAGCACAAAATTCAAAATTTGTACCTCTATTACACTACAGACTTTCTATCACTAAATAGATAGTCTGCCACTAATTAAGCAGTCTGCACTAAATGAATTCTACCTTCATTTTTTGTAAAAAAGTTTGATGAATTCTTGGCTCATCCCATCCTATAAAGCTTAACTTAATCTGTTTTACAGCCCTTGCTCTGAAACTAGGATAATTTCCAACCTGCCAAGCTCAGGGGACAGCACATCACACAAGGAGCTGTGTTAGTCTCCAGCTCAGAATTCATCCTATATCTTCCAGCCCCTTTTGTCTTTGAAGCAAAGGTTTCAATCAAAACTGAAGTACAAATCCAGCAGTTCCACCAAGGCATAGTGAAAGTAAGGGTTACATCTCTGGATAGAACAACTTCTGCAGTTCCTGTCACAAACCCCAGGCAGAGACAGTAAAAGGATGTGGGACAGCAAGAAGTTCCTATGACATTCCTGCCATGTACTTTGCAGGTAAACAATTTTATTCATTACTTTTATTAAAAATCCAACTTTTCCTTCCAAAAGCACTGATGCACTCTCCTAAGAGGAGGATTCAAAACATCTAATCCTGGATGACAGCCCCCATAGTTTTGGGTAAAGCTCACCATCTCCTCTGCAGTTGCACTTTGCTAAGACTCAGCACTACTTCAGTGAATCGCAGTATAAACACTCCTATTGGAATTAGGGGTTTTTTCCAGGGGAAAGCCTTATGTCACTGCAGGTTTTAATCACTGTTTTGGAACTGTGCAGAGAGACAGGCAGTAATCTAACAAGAAAATGCTTACATTAAGTAGACTACGAAGAGCACCTGGAGACAAATAGATTTTAGTTACAGAATCTCTTCCACATTAAGAAACAAACAAAACACAATGCCCAAAATCTCTGCCACATTTGCCTAGAGCCCTGTTACAGGCATCAGCATCTCCTGCAGGAGGAGTAGCCTCCAGTACACATGATCTAAAGCAAGTAGGGCGCAAAGCAGGTACCACACCTTCTGCAGAAGTTACTGTTTTAAGGAAAGAAGAAGTGAACTAGATCCCCTCTATTCAGCAGGGTAGGAAGCTCATATCCGTAGCTGGAGTGTTGCTGGTTACTATTTTGACACTGAATAAAGAGCTCCCAAACCAGTCCTTTAAAGGGATCCCCACAGCAAGGTCAAGTATCTAATTTTCCTCAGGACTAATGATGAATTAGATGTAGTTAACCACTATCACCTAACCAAGTCAAAATACTTATATGTACAGCACTCAACAGCACCAAAGAGCTTCCACATTTCCAGAAATCAGTAGATACTAAGAGTAGTCAAAAATTCAACATATTTACATACCTAGCCTTCAGGCACATAACCATTCCAGCCAGCTTCTGGATTTCTCTTCTCCTGGCCCAGCAGGATCCTGAAAATCACTCATCTTCAACAATACCTTAGCCAAAGAGCACCTTCTTCCTACAAAAAGCCCAGGAAAAACACAACCACACCGCCTCAACCTAGCTTCTTCCTTCAGGTTTTATCTTCTTTGGTGAGCTGGCTAATTAAGCCAGCAACTCAGCTTCACCTGGAGCTAGTGGAGAAGGTCTCATATTGCAGGTGTGAGCAATGAATCACACAAATCATGTAACATTGGTAAAACATGAGTCTTTTTACAGAACTAAGGACAAAGTGCATTGGGAGGCATCCTTAGGAGGAAAGGACTGGGTCAGCCATTGTTAATATCTGTAACACTCGAGATGGATGAGATAGGTATAGATGTGCCCTTCCTAAGAGGTATAGGATTAACTGAGTTGTACTAAAGGGGAAGAAGTTCCCAGAGCAGCTGGTCTCTCAAAAACTGCCACAAGAAATCTTTGTATGTTTTTTCTCTGCAGGAAGGATGTTCTTTTGATGAAGTTAGCAGCTAAATCAGAGCAATGTGACAAGACTGGCTGATCAGATGGAATTTACAGGCTCAATAAGAATAGTTGGATGACAGAGCTCAAGTTAGGTGGTCTGATGATGTTTTTGACATTAAGGCCCAGGCATAAAGGACAGGAGACAAGCAGTGGGTAGGCTGTGATTCACCCCTGTAAATCCTTTTTCTCCAGGTTTACTTCCAACAGTTAGCTATTCATAGTTAGCTGCATGTTTTCTTTTTATGTGCCATGAACAGGTTTTGTAAGAAGAAATATTTTGAGTGTCCTTCCGAATCCACTGCAGGAAACACAAGCATTTTCACAGACTTTCCTGGGCCGTAGTCCTGAATAAACCAGGAAGGTATCTGAGCTGGGTTTAACTCTCCTTGAAACCCTTTGAAAGTGATTCAGTTTTTCTGGCATCCTGCAACCTCCCTGAACTCATGGCCCATCTGCTGCCTGTGGGATCTCAGAGTAAGGCTCAGGTTCTCCACCTGTGAAAGTGGCAGTGGGTCTTTTTCTCAGTACCTACCAAAATATTTTCTTTCTTCCTTACGAGTTTGTTGATACAGTAAAGAATACCTCAAGCATTTTCATGTCAGACTGAACTTGCTTTTGGTTAGGACTGATCTCCAAGCATTAAGCACAGAAGATCTCACCAAAGCAATAGAACCCCAAAGCCCCCACCACCCTCCCCAAATTGTGGTTCTCAATCTTTTCTCTTCTAGACTCAACACACACAACTCTCTTTTTCATCTAATTTTCACTTCAAGTTTTCCCTGTGCTTACAGAGGAGGTTTCCCCTATCTCTTTCACTCAGCTTCATGTGCCTTTTCATTGAGATTATCTAATAGGATAGTGAAATGGTTCATCTTTGTCCCTTAGCCAGAATTAGTTGTGTTATGTTCCACCCAGAGTCTTTTGTTTGATTAATTAAAATACACAGAGGAAGCTATACAGTAATTTTATTGCTGCTTTCTACTAAATAGCATTTTGCGTTCTGGATATTATCTGGCAAATGTGCAGGACCACAAAACAGAATTGACAATAAATATAAACTAGTTAGAATTGTAGCAAAACTAACACCAGTGCCCTCAGTAAGGAAAGTCATGACATGCTATGCATTGCTCAAGGAATTTGGCTTTTCTTGGTTTTGTTATTCCTGCTGCTGAATCAAAACCTGCTGCACTTTTTTGATGACATAAGAGAAATGCCCACATGTTGCTTTAAGTATCATGGACAAATCTTCAGTCACCATTTCTGTCCAGACTATTTTCTAATGGTCACCAAAACGATTGCCTTTTTATTTTCCCAGTAAAGTGTGAAATTGTTTTCAAAACTAATTAGCACATTGTGCAGTGAGTAGGAATTGGTATAGCAACTGACATCACAAAAACCCTAGAAGTCCACAAGAGAATGAATTTTGAAACAAATCACCTAAATCTTCATAGGATCTTGAGCCCAAAGAGGCAGAGAAACAGAGATTTAGTGTGAGCACCCAATAAAGTATTAACTCATATGTGGGAATAAACTGTAATTAAATCAAAAGTAAACAGTACCTTTCTTTGCTTTGCAATGATAATAAATAGCCTGTGGTGACAAAGATACACAGCCTAAATCTCCTTTACCTGTAGCTTTCCCCTCAGAAAATAAGAGGAAGCTCAGAGATGCTTCCAACAGCTGCAGGCAAACAACAAGCAAACTTTTATTTCTCCACTCTGCTAATACAGGTGTTATCATCTGGTTTTGGACCAAAGTGAAACTCTCCAGCCTCCCAGGAAATCCATGGAAGCAACTGGGCAAGGAGATGCATTGTTAGATGTGTTTTGGCATTAAATATACCACGGAAGAAAAAGCTGCATTTCTGATGTGTGATTTTTCACTAACAATTAAATTGAGTTTCAGTGTGAAAAACAAATGAACAAAAATCCCAAAACCATTTCCCTTCCTCTTAGTCTTATTAAAGTTATTTCTTTTTGACCCAGCATTTCTTTTTTGTGTGTGTGGAAATGTCACTTTTTAATTAGCTTGCTGTTCTTCTGGCTCATGAGTAAAATGCTTATTTGATTATTTTCTTTTCTTTCCCTAAGTTATTTTAGAAACTTTCTGTTCTTCCCAGGTACTATAGGTCTCTTCAGTAAAGAAGCATATGCTGGACCTTCCAGTCGCTGTAATTGAGGAGTGCTCCACTGATCCAAATCGGCTTCCCAGAGCCCAGCTGAAAATTCAAATACTGCCAAACATTTGATGAAATCCCATCCAGAAGTGGCTTCACCAAAGCACTCACCTTGCACCTCAAAGGAAGAACAGGAGAACACAGATTACTTGGTCAGGGCAGTTCCCTGCAGTGGGGTGTCAGGACCCCCCTGAGGGGTGCAGGAGGTGGCCAGGTGGGTGGTGCTTTGGCTAAGAACTGTTCAGCAACTGAGTTATTTCCCCAGAGTTTGGAAACCTTGAGAATATCACTTTCTTTGATCCTGGTTCTCAGCTGAGCCACTGTTTCCCATTCCAAGGGATCCACAACAAACCCACAGTGAGGTCTGAGTGTTGGCTGCTGCCTTTCCTTCCACAGCACTTAGGAGCATCTGCTCCACAGCATTTTAGCCCCAAAAGTGAAAAACGGGCAGAAGCAGTCAACCATCTAAGAAAACACTGGAGAAACTGTTTAGTGGATGACTTCTACATCTGGGATAAGGCAACCAAGGGCATTTCAGAAAGACTGGGCTGGAGACAAAGCTACGAGATATTTCCAGGAGATTAACCTGGGAGACAGGCTCTTTGCAGGGCAGGTCCAGGTCCAGCCTGGAGCCAGGGTCACAGTCACAGCCCTGGCTGCCTGGTGTGGGTGTCCTGCACCATGGCAGGGGTGGGAGCAGTTGGGTGGGGACACAAAGGGCCATTAGTGCCCTCCGGGGCTGCCGGTGTGACCCATCCTGCCTGTGGAAGATTACATTTGCAAATGTTAACTCCAGTATAAAAGCCAACAAAAAATAACCTTCAATTTTATGATCTCAGCAGCTTTCTGGGCTCCTCTTCAACTACATGAACACTTGCTGAGATTAAACTTTTTTTCAGTTTGTTTTTTCATAAATATTGCTAGGCAATTATCTTCAGTACCAGATTAGGTGATCCAGCTAACAGTTCTCAAATGCTGGAAGTCTTCCTTGCTCATCATTAGCACTCAGTTCATGGCCGACTGAATTATTGCTTGTAAGTACTTTTGGATTAATTATCTCTTGTGGGGTATTTTGAGCTGTTTGAATCATTGTACATTAATTTCTTGATCTTAAATTGCAAAACATTGGAGAATTGGACCCACAGAAATGCTTTATTCTGCCCTATTTTATACTGTTTGCATCATTTACATGGCTACTTCTGACCCCTAGCTGGAGTGAAATGCATATTCCAAAGTAACTGTGTCCCATTTTACAGGTAATTAAGGCACAATTAGATCCCTGACACCTCTAAAGTTTTCTCTCAGAACTGGAAGGTCAATCCAAACTATGCTGATTTTCTTTTTCCCTTTCCTACATCAGGGTTTTTAGCCAAAATTTTTTTAATATTTACAGAGACTTCCTGAGAGCTGGCAGACCTGTATGAGCTAGTGGTTAGAAGCTGGATTTCATTCTTTGCCCCTGACTTTTCAGGCATCCTCAGGCCTCTCTCACATCTCTGAATTCACTGACTTCATTTTCCATTCACATGGGTACTGTTTTCCATTCACATTCATTTCCCATCACACGGGAAAAAGATATTTAGCAACATTTTGCAAGGACATGACAATCTTATAGAACATTTTTCACACCTAACATGAAACATACAAATGAAAGGGAAAATATTATTATTCAGTTCTAATTGTCTGATTCTTCTGCAGAACACAAAGTTGTCAGCTACAGGGACGGTTTTGTACAGTTCATCAGTCTGTTTTCTTTTTTCAAATTGTGTATCAGTGTGTGGATGGAGAAAATTCATGTCTATCACTGTGGGATTAATACTGTAAGATTTTCTAAAAGAGAGCTGCACCAAAGAAAATTCTCTCTGGTATGAGCAGACATATTTCATGCATCCAAACAACTAACTTTTTTAAATGTCCTATTTTGAGTCTGCCATTGGTGGCACAATCCATCCTAGGGCCGTTGAATTTTTCTGTTCCTGGATTTTCTGGAAGTAGAAAATCTTTATTTTTTAGAACTAGCAAAAAGAAACAATTCTATTTCTAAACCCTCAAATGACGGAAGATCAATATGAAACCTGCAGAAGTACAATCTTTCACAATTTTAAACAAGCCTTTTAAAGAAGGAGTTCAACGTGTGCCTCCCAGACCAGTTATTAAAACAAACACATTTCAGTTTGGAGATGAAAGTCCATGATTTTTGCCAAGTTTTCCTGGGATTTATTCTGCAGTTTGCTTTGTGCAACAATGAGTGATTCTGAACATCACATTTCTCATTGCAGCAGCCTCCAGCAGTGGGAACCAGACAAGACACAATCTGTTCAGTCACATCTTCAAAGCAGAAGTCACAACAAACACGCAATATTCCCACTTCACATGGAACAAGCTGGAGCATTTATATTATTTATATTATTTATTATTTATAATAATAAATATTATTATATTTATATTATTTATATCATTTATAACCTTTATTGTGGGCATTTAAGTAGATTTCACAAAAGCTGTAAGAGAGTTGCCAATTTGTACCCAAATATCCCCAGTCTGAGTTCTCATTTCAAAGCTTACATGAAATGTGACCCTAAAAATTGCCCCACCCTTGTTATGGCAGTGGTGCCCACCGATTCCCCCAGCTGGGGCCAGCCCTTGCAGATCACAGTTATTACCACAGACACCACTTTTTGCTGTGTAGACACTGCCAGCAGTGCAGACAAGGTGGTCTTGGGCTGAAGGAGGTCTCTAAGCACTGCTAAAGTTAAAAATAGGATGTTTGGTCCTTGGATAAAGTCTCGTAGCAGCCAACCAAAGGGGAACATGTGTAGCCCAGAGCAGCAGAAAAGAGCTAATAAATGATAATTGCCTAATTAATTAATTGAAGACTTCTGGAACATATGAAGACATGAAACTGAAGACTTGAAGGTGCCATTGAAGATCTGTAACTGCTGTGGCTTCGCAGCTGTGAAAGCAAAGCATTTCATATCCACATGAAGGAGCACATCCTCCTTCTTGCTGGCTGCTGGAATTCTCAGCCCCCGGGAGGCCCTGCCAGTGCTCACCCCCGGGAGCTGGAGATGAGCTCTGGCAGTTTCAATATTAGTCAAGCAGGATGTTCAAAGCCACATAAGGCATTTACAGGCCCAAATTCCATTAATTGTAGAAGGAACTGAATGCTCCAAAACCTTAGGGACCATCAAGCATTTTACCCTCATTTTCATGTCTAAGATTTCCTTTAAAGGAAAGCTTTTGGTGAGAGATGCCATGGGGAAAGCACTGATTTGCAGCTCTTGCTGAAGAGAAGCTACAAATCAGTAGCTTCTGATTACTACAAGCAATGAGTTAATGAGTTTTCTCTGTGGTTTCTTAGTCCTGTTTGTAGAGGTGCTTTTTATACCACTTCTAAGCTGTCCATTGGAGGTGACAGCTGCAAGGTGGGGTGAAGAAAGACGATCTGCACAAAATGTGCTGGCAGAAGCTAAAGCATAAAAGCTTTAAATCACTTGCTTATGACAAGCAGAAGGACTCTGTGGCTAAGGTTTACTGACTCTCTGACACAGCAGTTTATCACTCCTGGCCATTCTGTCTCTCTGCTTGCTTCTACCAGGTAAAGTGCTGCTAGAAATGAAACAAATGACAGCACAAGCTCACACATATATTTTAGTACTGATGGACCCAAGGCACCACCACAACCTTCAGATGTTTATCCTGATGATTAAAGGAACACAAACATTCAAGCCTCAGATTTAATTTCAGCTCCTTCTAAAGATGGGGATTAGCCAGGTAAGTATCATTTGCCAGGTCAGTCATAGGAGATTTCACAGGAATTTCGTCAGACTGTGATACTTTTGTCAGTCCCACTGCCGATGCAGAGAGATGACTCCTACATAAAGTAGGTCTTTCTGAATGGCTGTGTAGCCTGGCAGAGCACAGAGACTCACTGGAGGGCTCCTGCACCTCAGCTCTGCACAAATAAGTCTGAAGTACAGTTCTCTGCTCAGCAGGGCTGTGCCTCCCCTCCAACCCTGTGGTCCTCTCCCCAGGCTAATCTTCCCTCTGCCTGGTGGGATAGAGCAAATTTTTGGTGCCAGCAATCACAGGAGCTTGCTAAAGAGCAGAGCTTCCACAGGATTCAGTTAGGTGGTTTTTAATATTCCACAGGAGAGCAAACTTGGGATGTGGTTTGGAGCATTTGTTAACCTTAGCAGACAGGTATTGTAAAGGCAGTAACCTTCCTTATCCAGGTGACAAGAAATCTGCTCCCATGTCTTTCCTCTCAGGCTCATTTCCCTTGCTGCTTTGAGACAATTTCACATATGAGCAATATTGAAAGAAAAAAAATGTAGAACACCATTCCTAAAACATCTAAATAGGGATTTACTACAGAGCAAAGTAGCAAGAAAACTCCATCTTTCTGCCACACAAGCTCTTTCTCAGGAAAACAGAGTTCAAGGTACCTTCATTGTCCTGGGTGGTTTTCAGCATTCTCTGCATGAATGATTACAGTCATTGAACATGTCAGTTCAGTGGTCAAGACTTGAAGTAACCCAAGAGCCTAATTCCTGAATGAGTAGGGAGAAAAATCTCTTTCAGGCTTTTAGGACAGTATTAGGATCAGCAGGAGGGATGCACTCAGTGGTGTGGCCTGGCACCAGGCAGAGCTGGAAGCCTGAGACCCCCACTGACAATCTGCTCTTGGGAAGGAGGAGAGGCACTGCTGCAGCCTGATGGGACAGAGGGAAATAAAAGGATGAAACAATGACATGTTTCTGAATTCTAACTTTAATTTTTGAAGGAGAAGTCCTTATTTGAAAAGTCCTAATTTCTTCCCCAAATCTGGCAGCAGCTTTATGAAAGCAAAAGTGTAACATAGCCCAAGTTTATGGGGTCAGAGTACACCCTGGCAAGGAGGGATTGGGAGGGACTCTCTGTTCCTGCACACACACGGATACCACATGTAGGGCACATCCACACTACCCAAATCTCACCACGGAGCAGGAGCTGATTCCTGTTATGTTTTCTTTGATTTGCTGAGTCTCACTGCCTACTGCTACTTATATCCTTCTCTGTTGTAGAAGTGAGGGATGGTACTCATATTTGCTTAAAAATTATCCCACAGCAGGAAAAATTATCCTGAAAGAGTGTCATCCAGTGCCCCCCAACTAAAAGGCAGCCTGTGAGCAGAACTGACCATCAGAAAAAATAAACTTTACAACATAATTCAGTATCAGAAACAATAAACAATAAATTTCACATCTATATGGACCACCAAAAGACCTAGTCCATACTAAATATCTGTTTCACATACGCTGATGCACACCCCAACATCTAATCCAAACTATCATCTGCAGAGCAGGAATAGCAGTTAAAAGAGAAGAAGGGCAGATACAGTTGTAAAATATCAAGTGGGATATAGAAATAGAGCTCTCCTGCATATATCCTTATGAAAGGAAAGAGATAATCCAGTTAATGTGAATTGGAAACCCAGTGCAGGCTGGTCAGAGGAAATACAGGAGCTGTCAGCTTGCAGGAGCAATTCCTGCAAACTCTAATGAGCCTTTGAGACTCGGTGGTGCTGCACCACTGAGGGATGCAGGAGATCAGACAATAAAAGCTATCCTGCATTTCAGCATGTGTTCTCAGGCATGGACTTGGAGATTTGGAAATTAACTTTTAAGGTGAGTTATTTAACTGTGGGGCTTTTTTGACTTATGTCTTAGCCCATGCCCCAAGCTGCTGTCAGGGGCAGGATGACACAGCCATGGTTTCCTTACAGCAGGACAAATCCTGCATTTTGACACTCCACAGAAAATAAAGAGTTACGTTAAGGGTTGTGTTTATTAGCTCTACAATATCATGGATAAATGGCTTTATTTCAGCTCTGCTGAGCAAATGAAACTCCTGGGTTCTACCCTTCTTGAAACCTAATTCCCTCAACCACTTTAGAGAGGTACTCTGCAGAATTAAAATCCTCCCCAGGGAGAATTTGTAGGTACAGTAACACTGTTTAAAGATCCCTGCCAGGCTGCCCATGCCACTCAAAATCCTTCTGGAACTATTTAAAACAAGTGGAGTGGAGAGGCTGAAGTGAGGGAAATGTGAGAGTTGTGCAAGTGTGCAAGTATGTGATAACCTCTCTGAGAGACAAAGAGTGTGGCGATTACCTGAGTCAAGAATCAATTTCTAACGCAGCAGAAACAGCAAGCTTGCATTTTAATTTGTGATAAGAAGAAACAAAGCTTTAAGGAAACTCTGATAACAATTTTATAATAGGTTCTGTAAGAAATTCACTAATAAAAGTATACTAAAAACACATTATTAAAGTTTTGTGGTAGAGATTCAAGAGACTGAATCCAAGAGCTGGAGCACAGTCTAACACATTTTTATGAATACATAAAATGTTTTACAGGATCTCATGAGCAAGACCCTGCAAATTTGGAGCCTGAAGCAAATTTTTTTACAGTTCACATATACAAAAACAGAACCAGAGCTTTTTAATGGCAGTGTTGACACATTGTTAACTATACATGAAGCTCGAAATGTTAAAAACAAAGAGGGGAAAGAAATGAAAGAATTTCTGGGGTACGCTGAGTACATTTATGTTTTCTGTTATTTTACCTGGGAGCCAAACCATTAATTGAAACAAAGACAAATGGTAAGTCACTGCTGAAATCCTCCTTCGTGTCACTGGAAATTAATAGTGCTCTTCACAAACTCCTTTGGATGAGGGCAAAGTTATAACCTGACTGAGCTGCTCCCAGCACTCTGTTGTTACCATTTGTTTCTTTGCAATGTACTGACACACTCCTTTTTTTCCTGACTGGAAAGGCAAGAGATTGATGTTTATTAAATGCTAGTTATGTAGCATTTCTTTAAAAGTAAAAATCAAAAAAAAAAAAAAAAAAAAAAAGCCAAAACCAAAAAGGGCACACAGATCCTATAGAGGAGGAACATAGAGAAATCTACCTAATATTTAAGTTAATTTTCACTTACCTACTCAAGTTTTGTTAGTTTTCCTTTACAAATATTATGGATAGGAAAATAACTGCTATAAAGTGAAATACATTAAAGTGGTGTCAATCCTCTTGTTTCACAGAGACAATCATGATTGGGTTATCGTGCCGAGAAGACAGAGATTTGATTGAACTGGGACCATTTAAACAACAAAAAAAATTCAGTTTCACCTCCTTCCTCCCTCATCAGTCTTCATGTTTTGTGCCTGCATGAGCTAATAAGAGATTCATTGCAGCCATGCTGTAACTGATTGCTGTACCTTTGCATATTTTCCCAATGTGTATGAAGATGTAGCACTGAGCCTCTCAGGATTAGCAGATCTGTGCTTTGAATTAGTTCTCATTTCCATTCAAAGTCCATGCAATTCTTCACAAGGGCTCTTCAAAAGAAGTTCTGCAGGAAACAAAGCCAGAAAATTCACAGTAAATTAAAACTCAGCAGGGGTGAATTCATATGTGGTGAAGAAAGGAAATACAATAAGAAAACTGGTTTCACTTTTACATTTTTAAACAAGCAATCATGACCTTACAGTGATCATAATTCTCACAGCAACACAAAGTTAAGTGTCTCAAAGGCTGCCCGTGTCTGTTAATTTGTCTAAGGATGGCCTGGAGATCTAAAGCATAGAGATTCCATGGGTCTGCTCCTGTTCCTAACAGGAGCAAAGTAATGGAATCATGTAGGTTGAGAGGGACCACTGGAAGTGAGGTGGTCCAACACCCCCCACCCTGCCTCGACAGAGGGCCAGCTTAGGGCGGGCTGCTCGGACCTTGTCCAGTCTGGTGTTTGACCCCTCCACAGGCAGAGATCCACCAGCCTTGCTGTGCCCCTGCTGCAGGATTTCACTGCCCTCACTGGGGATAACGTGTTCCCTGGTGTCTGATAGGAATTTCCCTTGTTGCAGCTTGTGTTTGTTGCCTCTGTTCTCACTGAGATTTTAGACCATATCAAGATTGCCTTGGTGTATCTGGTATACTACAAAAAAAAAAAAAATCCCTGAAGTTTTCAACACAATTTTTTTTTAACTCTGTACTTTACTTTTATACTGGTCTGTTATTGTCTTCTTAGAAACCATTTATCCAGAGTGGCTTTAGGAGACACAGCTGGAGAAGTCCAGCTGAGGAGACAATTAATCCAGTACCTGTCTCAGGCATTTGAAAGAGAAAGTGAGAATAATTGCAGTTGGATAAGAGAAATTCGAGTAAATATCTGACACCTCTCTGAATTCATTAAATGCCAGTCTTTACTATGAGTTAAATTTTTAAAATTACCTGGAGTCCAAGCCCAAGTTCTTCAGCTGGCTGTGGTAATTGATTTATCTAACACGTAGTATGTAATTTGCCTGCAGTTTGCTCTTAGCTCATCTCTTTGGGTGAGCCTCTGTGATTCTGATGACTGGGAATAATCTTGAAATTCCTTCCTGAAGAAGCAGCATCCCCTGCATACTGATACCACTGCACTGACAGTCCTTTAAACCACTCTGTTCTGCTGTCTAAGGAGGTTTGCACATCATGCTTCACCCTCCTGCTCCCAGGGCCGCACTGCGCCATGGAGTTCCCCCAACTCCTGCACTCCCCCAGCATCTCCAGCCTGCTGGACCAGCCCTCTCTTCCAGCAGTTCCTGGTGTCAGCCATCAATAATATTCTAGGAGTGGGAGAGAGGGTGAGGATTTTATGAGCATTTTCCCTTTGGGTTGATTCCTTTCTGAACGAAACCCTAATCTTAGATAAATTTTACCCAGGGAGACAAGGTTTTCCTGCAAAGCAAGAAGAGAGACCGAAGAAGAGAAGAGGAGGAAGAGAGGTCCTCATGTAGCCCTTCATGTCCCAACACTACTTTTTTGCAAGGGTGGAAAGATATAATCCAGTTACTTCATTTTTTCTCCTGCCCAGAAGTTTCCAGCAGGTGTTATGTTCTTATTCACTGAACTGGTGTCATTTAGTGGTGTCTCAAATTGTTAAGCAGTTTCTGAATCCTCTCTTCTGATGGATAAGGCAGTTCTGTCTTTACGTAATTCAGAGGAGCCACATGAGACTTAATTAATATTTATAAAGCATTCAGGATGCTCAGTTGAAAAGGGTGATGATATAAAAGCTCTATAAAAACACTCACAATTTTTCAAATTCTCTGATGTTGCAGGTCAAATTAAAGACTCATTTTTCCCCCTCATTTTCTAGCAGCAATTGTGTCCCCTATGGGCTCCATAGAAACAGTCAGTGCCCAGAAGCCAGTAACAGAGGGAATTTAAAAAGAGTGGATAACCTATTTATACTTGTAGAGGATGGCAGGCCACGAACAGCAAAACCAATGAAATGTTATTTCCTGTGAATCCATGTCCTGTCTCCTCTAACCACCAGCTCATCAGACATCTTCCCACAGCCCTTTGACGTCTGCCACAGGCACGGGGTGGATCAGCAGGAGCTGATCCAAGGGCACCAAGGGCTGGTCAGCGTGGGCAGCTCAGCTCCCAACTGCTGCAGCCAGAGAGGGCGACCGAGCTGAGCTGCGTCGTGATGACAGGAGAGCTTGTTAGGGCATCTGCAATCACCCTGCCTTGTGCAGGTTGGTTGAAAATTGTCTGGAAAAGAAGACAGACATCCCAGCTGTCTGAAGAACCTCATTTCTTAAAATTGCCAAGCACAGCCACAAGCAGATCAGACCAGACTGAGGCTCTTGAGGCCTCTCAATGATGTCAGGCTTCTACCTCTGCCTCACTTGCAAACAGCTCTTGGTGCCAGCAGAGAAATAAAGCACTGTTTAACTGCGGCTGAAGCAGAGTGGGAACAGTCCCACCCTGCTGCAGGGCAGTACCAAAGAGATGCAGTGGGGATCACAGTGACAACAGCAAAGGCACCGGACTGGAAGGGATGTGTTACAGCTGGCAAACACAGGCGCCAGTCAGAGAAACATCACAGCCCACGGGGAAACGTGTGTTTATTTTTCACATCGTATCTACCACGCAGAAGAAAATTATAGAGAGAGTGTGTTGTGTGTGTTTGCATCTCCACTCAGCTGTGCCAAAAAAGGGAAATCATCAAGCCCATGGATTTGTCTAATGTGGGATGATTTGATGGCATAGGGCACAATTCAGCAAGTAACCTGAGGCTATCTGCCCCCACAGCAGCCTGTGCTGACATCCTCCAGCCCCTCAGGAAAGGCTTCCTGGGGCTCCTCAGGGCTCCTTGGGATGTGGCTGCCTGTACCCACAGCCACCTGCTGTTGCTTGATCCAAGTGCTACTCCCACACCTCATGAGGGGCCAAGGGGTGGCATCAGCTGCTTCCAAGACAGAAAGGTGGAAGTTGGTTTATTTCTTAACATACAATGCCTACAGCTGCTTCCTGCAGACATTCAAATGATCCCTGCTCTGAATCAAGTCAAGGGATCACTGCACCAAGCTCCCCAAGCACGGTGCCTCGGCAATGTGATTGAAGTGTGGGGCACATGTGGGCCCATCTTCCCTTCACTTTGCTCCCCTGGTGCCAGCTCCAGTGTGTTTCTGCCCAGAAACATGCTGACAGTGACCAGTGGTGCTTTTTCAGGGAGCTGAGCTGGGGCTTCGATGTGCCTGAAAAATAATCCATAAGAAAAAGGGATGGAGGGGATGAAGGTGCAGAGTTTCATTCAGCTGGGCTCCCAGCAAAGCCTCAAGCCAGCTGCCTTGGAACAGGGGGCACAGCATTGGGGAGGAACTGAGGAGGGAGAGGAAAGGGGAAAGAGAAGGATTTGTTGGGATCAACACTCTTGTGAAGACATGCACATGAGTGACATTTCCTGAGATCCACAAAGCCACCTGGACACTGGGACAAAGATGTTCAGCAGGGCCCCGGCCATCTCCCTGTCCAGCCCCACACCTGTGAGCTGTGCAGCAGTGAACAGCACTGTCTCTCTTACCCTGAAGGATTTCTTAAACTCAGTGGAATCCTTAGTTTTTATTGAGGGCAGGTTCAAATCTGCTTTGCACTAGAGGGGCCATCAGGAGATTTTTTAAGTAAAAAACTTCTGTGTGCTGATGAATTAGCATGCTCATCTGTGTTTTAATGACTTCTTTCTGGGATACTTGAGATCAAGAAGGTTATCTTCACAAGGAAAAGCCTGCAGAATATTTTAAAATTAAATTAGTGCTTGTAATGCTTTGCAGAATATTTATGAAGATGATGTGGTACTGTGGTAACACCTTGTACCCATGCTCAGACAAAGTCCTGGAGTTGCCCTGCAGCATCAGAGGAAGGTTTGTGTCTAAAGGGGGATAAGCTGAGCTGGAAGCCCTGCCAGTCCCTCTCCTTTCCACCTGCCTTGCAGAAGATCCAGTTCTCTGCCTCCCACAGCTGTAAGGGGCATTGGTTTACATGGGGCAGGGGGAGGGGGTCTGATACAAATCTTCAACCCAGAACTCTGGCCTTGCACCTGGGACACTTCCAAACTTGAGCCATGCTCAGGTCTGGTCTTGGAGTGACGGCTTCGTTTCTTTAACATGCCTGTCTGAACCAGAGAGTGCAGGAAGAAGATGGGTGAAGAGCTTCTCTCCTGATGCACATTTTCACTTGAAGATGAGTAAAACCCACACGGTCTTTCAAGGTGGTGTTTGTGTCAGGTGTCAAACACCGCCTGACTCCTGCAACTATAAAAATCAATCACAGCAACAGATAAAACCAACTCCAAATGAAGTGCTTCCTATGTCTAGCAAATATTGCAGCTGGCTGCCAAGGAAGTGATGTTTTGTTTCTAAGGGACAGTCTGGGGCCTGAGGTTTGGGAATGGTGGTGCCTGGTCCCTCAGCAGGAATCACAGCGGTAGATGAAGCTCCACCACCATCTGCTGGACACACTGGGGATGCAGCTGGGCTCGTCTGTGTTTTGCTGTGAGCAAAATGACAATATTCCTCTAAAGAAAAAAAGTTTAAAATGCTGAGAGCAAAGTCCTTAATCTCATTTTCCAGCCATCAGGAATTTTTTCTAGCCATGGACATAAGTGGCAACTGCAGACTTTGGAAAGTCTGGTTTTATTTAATTTTATTGTAGCTGTGATAGATCTGAGACACAATTAGTACAAGTACAGCCTGAATGCTAAAGAAGGCAGTGGGGAAAGAGTGCTTTCTTAGGCAATTTAGAGAACCCCCTTATGTTGTTTACACAGCAGTGAGCAGCCAGACTCCAGGTTAACCCCTTGTGTGAGAATGAGTTGGGAGAAAGAAATCACTGTACCAGGGCAGACAGAGGACATTGCTGTCGTCAGAGAGCAAGAACAGGGAGAACTGAAGAGAGACTGTATTGAAGAAGAAAATCACCCTGAGCTAGTTGGAGCAGGAGACTCACTGTGCCAGTTATCTCCAGGAGGTCCTGCATACCCAAAATTTCCAGCACAAACTCACCCTCCAGCTTTGTTGAGTCTGCAGCAAGGCACAACACACCAGGCTACTGCAGCAGCAACCTCTCAGGCCTGCTGCATCGTTTGGATCTGATTCTTTAATAAATGAAGTGAGGCTTTAATAAGAGATAAGGGAGCCTTGGACTGCCGTGCTCAGACTAATCTTTTAATGGTTGAAAATGATAGACAAGCTGCTCCAACTTCTTATCTAGCATTTTGCTTTGAATTATTAATAACCAATTTGTACTTAATTTACTTAGTTCAGAAAATTAACTACATGTGTCACTGATTCCAACATTCTTCATTTTTACTGCCTTCTGCATTGACAAAGGGATAACTTCATATAAACCAACTAAAAGACACACACACACACACACAACCTCCTGCCCTGGTTTGCTCTCCCAGCTCTCTGGAGTATATCCAGAAATACCAGCTTCTAATATGTTATGCTTCTTTGCTTCAGACTTCTGTAAACTACAACTTGGGTTAATGATTACAGCTGCTAAAGGGATGGAACTCTCCTAATACCTAAACCAGTTTTCCTCGACTCTTGGACAAAAAGAAACATTTTGGGGTGAAAGGGACAGAATCTGCAGTTTTGAGGGAAGAATGCAGGAGTTTTAAAGCCCAGTACCAGAATTATTTCACATTACATCTAACTACTACAAAAATGTAAACACAAAATGTGTCTAAACTTCCTCATCTCCTAGAAAAGGGAACATTCGTTTTATTACATGCAATGAATTCTTCTGGGGAATTAAAAAACATTTATTCAAGGATAAACTAAGGAAATTGGAGACTATAAATGGCCAGCCAGCCAGCAAGACAAAGGGAGAGATTTGCAGGCAAAGGTGCTGAACTATGATAATTTAGTTTAATGAAGGGGAAATATCAACACAGAAAAAGGCTTTTACTGCCTTCCGACAGGTAGTAGTTTAATTGGCCTTCTCCACCCTGCAGAGCCAAGAGGAAGTCTGATTTAAAAAGAGCTGAACACGATGGCTAAAATTAGGCTTCAGCTAAATTTAAAAAACACATGAACGTGGCCATAAGGTGAGCCCATGAAACTTTCCACAGTTATGCAAAATGTTTAACTGAGGAACAAAACCAATCCCTCAGCCCCTCCTCAGCCTCATCTGAAGAGGGACACCAAGTCAAAGGTGTCACACGGGTTTCACAGACATGCCACAGCGAGCAGTTAACAAGCCATCCCGGGTACCAATTACTCTGCAGCCCTCAGGAAGCACAGAGCTCTCTGAAAGAGGCTGCTTAAATACTTTTGGGGGGATCCTGGAAACTCTTCTAAGGAAAATGCATTAAAATAGTGCCACTGTCAATTCTGTGGCATTTATAAATGTTTTCTTTGGGTAGATACAAGCACTGGAGCCTGAACTCCTGAGATAATGCAATAGTCAAGCCAGCAGTAAACCCAAAGCTCAGGAAATTATCACTTGGCTTTCAGTATTTCCAGAGCAGTGCCAGAGTTAAACTGTAAACTGTTAACAGATTAGAGGGTTAATTTGTAATTTATTATTGTTATCTGCCAGGAACACTCTGGAAGATGAAAATGCCAGGGGCAGGATTCCTCACCCTTTTTCCAGTCACCAGGGATTTTACTACTGGCAGAGGCAGGAGACTCCTACACCTCTCTCTATGAAAATGCTCACACTACACAATAAGACAATGCAGAGTCACAGTGACATCTGATTTCTTCCCCAGTCCTTTCCTGCTCCCTGCTGGCACTCCATCTGTTTTCAGACCAGCAGAGATGCTAAGCAAACATTTTTACAGAACAACCTTAATAAAGCCCTCATATATTTTACTCCTCAATGATTACGGGAACAAGAAGTATAATTCATACTACAGCTGCTGCTGATCTCAAACACAAAGAATCAGCCAGACCACCAGCCAAAGCAGCCAGACCAAGCTGTTTCTGTACAAACATTTCTACTTTGCCCAGGAAAGACGCCCAGAACAGGAAGGAAGAGCTTCACCTGTCTGTTCTGCTCACCACCACCCAGTAAGGTCCAACCAACAGGGAGAGGGACCCAATGTTCCTCAGAAAAAGGAAACATTAGCCCTCCCAGGCCATCTATCTCAGCACTTCTCTTTGCAAACAGTAAAAAGATTTTACATTATCTACCCTGGTTCTTTTCACTTCAACTGAAGACTAAATTCACTACTTTTATCCAGTCTTGGTACTCCCATAGCCAGAGAATAATCTAGATTCTTCTTCTCCATAAAGGGGGCTGAGGGGAACCCTTTTTTTTCCCCTTCCATCTGGCCTGCAGCATCCTTCAAACAGAACTCCTCAAACAGGACTTGGTATCCCAGCTGAGACCTTATGGACTGGAAAGTTTTGCCCTGTGTTTGCCATTCAAGGGCAGGAGTAAGGGTATCATTACATGACACCTGCCCTTTCCATAGCAGCAGGACCCTTCTGAGTCATGTTCCGCTTGTGATCTGCCAGTAAATTGCAGTTTTCTCCAAAGAATTGCTACACAGCTGGTTTATTTCCTCTCCTGTGCCTGTACATCAGTTGGTCTTCTCTCAGATGTAATACACTGTACTTCCCTGGTTGGAATTGCTTTCTTCTTTTTGCCTTCAGATCTTTCAAAAATGTATCATTACCACTGGGATCGTGATGACCTCCACTGGACTACCTGGCTCTCCCAGATCTTGTTACCTACAAACGTGAAGTGCAAACTCTCTTCCATTCCCCAGGCCACTAATGAAGATACTGAACAGCCAAGACTCAAAATAGATGTAGATTCGTGTCCAGTCCAAACAGTAATCCTTCAACTCCAAAATTCTTTCATTCTGTGACTTGTGTTTCAATGAGAGGAAAAAAACCCACTTTATACCTGTACAGAGTTTGCCTCAAATTACTTCCTAATGAAAATAGAGAACAGCATCAGAAGTGACATGTGTCTAAGGCCATGCAGGGGTTCAGTGAATGTTTGGGCCTAATTTACGCTATCTGATCTCCCTCTCTGCGTTTCCTCACCTCTCAGGGACTGTGGCTCTGGAAAACATTTGAGACCAGACATTGCAAATACTATCAGTTTAACAACCAATATTATTACTGTGCTGGAGAACAACCTTTACATGCAAATTACTCATAGCAATAATGCTTTGTGTCTTTTACTGAAATTTTGCATTGCATAATTACATGCACATAGATTTGTATAATAGTTACTCAGTAATTAACTAAATAGCTTTTGTTCCTGTAACTGTCAATGGTTTAAGACAGATGAAAGCTGTAAGTCTTTTTTGGGGTTCATGGTCTCTCAGGCCTGAACTCTGGCACAACACACAGTGATGAACATTTCCTACATGTTTCTTCAGAAAAGACAAAGTCCCTTATTCTAAAGATAGCCTCAACTATGGTAATACCTTTTGGATAATTACATTAACAGGTTGGCCAACTTACAGAATAAATAAGGACAATAATTCTCACCCAGCACTGCAAAACACAAGGAACATCTATAAATAAAGACTGAAAAGAAAATGTTTCAAGCAGCAACTCAGATCAATGTGGATCTTACCTTGGAAACACAGGGCTACTGAAAACACGATGTACCATGAGAGAACAAAGCAGAGAGCTCAAAGCAATGACCCTTCTAAATAAGCCTGACAAACTTTTATTATGGAAAAACTGAATTAAGCAAAAACTAGAGATAAGTGCTTTATCTGACACTTGGGATTTCCAAAGACTGAGAAATAGGAAGATATCTACAGAAATAACATATAAGGTCATCACCAACAGGAATTGAGTTTAATTCAAGCTATTGACAATAATTGAATTCTAAGTTCCCTGCTTCAGCCTAAAGTTGTCAATTAATTGAGCCTTGCTTGCATGTGAACATTGCTAGAGGCCCCTTATAGAATCAGCTGATTATAACTTTTTTTTCCTGAAGAGTGAAGCAGCATCCCTCCTTCTCAATTTAGGTAATGATCATCTGTGCAGGTTTTATTATATTAAAGCCCCATTCCAATTAGTTCACATTTGCCAGATGCTGTCACAATTGCTGACAGGTGTTTATTGTGCTCCAGGTCAGCTTGAAATCACCACAAGAAGGGAAGTGTGCAGCATCAGAGCCATCCCAGGCTCCTGAATGACACACAAACACCCCCATGTGGAGAGAGAAACTGCAAAAGAACTCCATGTACAAGAACCTTGTGGGGATGGGGGAAGAGAGAGGCAAAATGGCACCTCCACTTTGCAACAAAGCCGTGGCTGAGGAGTTGGGATGTCATCTCAACCTGCTATTTAAGTGTCTCTGCTGCAGCACATACACTGGTAGAGATACATCTATAATGGAAGATTTTAATGCTTTCATTTCAGAAACTACCTGCAGTGGGACAAAGTTATTGAATGAATTCTCTTAGCAAGTTTTTTAAAAAAACACAACAACAACAAAAAATAAATCAAAAGAACACTAGAAGAGCTTGTTAAATGTCATATTAGCAAACAGTTTAATTTATTAAAATGACTCCAGTACACCTCTGTGCTTCTACAACAGACACACATTACACATAACAGGTAAAACACAGTAACATTCTCCAGTCAGCAGCTGCCGGCTCATCAGCACAGAAACACAAAAACAACAGTATCTTACATCACCTCCCAGCTCAACCTCCTTCCACGTGGGGCTTGGGGCACTTCTCTGAGGGGCAGGCAGGCAGCTGAATGCAAGTGTGTGTCTATGCTTCCTGCTCAGAGATGGCGAGTACAGCCCCGTGCTGCCCCGAGCAGGCAGGATTGCCCGGGCACTGCCAGGGCCAGGACAAAGTCAATGCGCTGCCAGGACCGCGGGCAGCGAGGACACGGATCGCTGCGGCCGCACGGGGAGTGCAATCCTACATTTTCATCACTCTAAAAACGGGACAGCTACAGGATGTGCATGGAAGGGTTAAGTTTCCATAGCACGAAAGACACTGGCCCAAAAAGATTTGCACACCTGAGTATTATGCTCATAAGAATGACGAGACTCATGTAAGTCTTTGTAAAGTCTTAAAATACAGTCGTGGTAATTCAGGGCCAGTCCTTCCTCCTTTACCGGTTAACTTTACTGAAATCAACTCGACCTGGAATTCTAACAGCAAAGGAAACATGAGAAGTTAATAAAATCAGAAGACACTGAAGGTGTAAATACAGTGCAAGTGTTGGCTTTAGATTTTTGACTGTTACAGCCTGATAATTTTACATTCTGTGCTTTAATTTCAGGGAAAAGCAGAGATGTTGTGTGTCAGAACATACACACTAGCATATATACACCTATACGTACACACTTGCTGCAGAATGCAAAGGCTTCCAGTGGCATATGATTCATAGTACCAATCTCCCACATGCAGGTTTTTTTTCATACAAAACCAAAACAGTTTTAGAGGTGCCCCCTCCCCCTGCATATATAAGTATTCATTAATGTGTATTCACATGCATTATTACCCACTCATTGATTTATGTTAACCAGATTTAGATTTTTAATTTTTTTTTTTTAATGTAAGCCATAAATTATTTTAGTTGCAACACCTAGTCAGAACACTCCAGCGACCACAGTACTCCTGGGTTTTATGGTAAGTAATACCTCCATTGCCAAAACATTCTTAATAAAATGACTCAAGTTCTGTTTGCTTCATATTGCTTCATTTTTTAAAAATTTTTTTATGTACAATCTTTGCTGTTAGTACACTTCATATTTACTGAAGTGCAGTAAACTATGAGAGCTCGTTATTCAGAAGCACCTAGACTTTTTTTGACCTTAAATGGAAGCCATCAGCAACAAACATTGTATGGAGAAGTCATCAGATGGATGAACAGTGCACATCAGTGAGTATGAGATGAAACTGTTTTCTAAACAGCTGGTAGCCTTCACAAAACAAATTATGTGTGATGTAGTCACTGTCCTGCTGAGACAGCAGAAAGACATAAGAACACAAGCGACGCTAGGGTCAGTGTTTATCCATATTAATGTAGCTTTGGTTCAGAAATTCTTTAAGTGTTGTAGAGCACCTGGTTTAGTGACAAAACACATGCATCTCACAGTGCTAACAGTAGAATGCTAATAGACTATAAACTGCAGGTTTCAAATATTAATAGCATTCAATAAAAAAATTTACAGAAATATTCTTGTTGACAAATGTGCAGTACAAATGCAAGCTCCTTGGCCACAAACTCTAATTGTGTGCATCAGTTTTGTGCTGGCATAACAGTGCAAGTGCTGGGATTCAAGTATGCTTTTCCATGTTTCTGTTAAGCAACAGAGATTACATGATGAAGTTTAGGGGATTTTCTGTTCACAAGGCCAGGATGTGAGAATCAAGCAAAGCAGTGCAGCAAAGGAAATGTTTAATTTCCCTCATCTAGAAGGCATAAAGGAGGGAAAACACATTTCACAAGCAAACCAGCTTCACATTCCACCAAGTTATTGCTTCAGCTAAATCAGCTGTACTAAAATACAGGACTACAGGTTGCAATCTAATCTGCCCTCACATGAAGAGAAGATGAAATCTACAGTGCAAATCCTCCATGTAAAAGGATCAAATTGCAACACCAGAGTCCTGTTTCATAGGGCAGAATTTATTCATCATTCAGTTTTGCCTATGAATTAATTTTTTTTTGTAAGTCAGTTAGATCACAGTCAAAACTACATTGTCTATATTTCTGTGTTTCTAGAGGTACTGCTTCATGCCAGTTTAGGTCTGCTCAACAACAGAATACTTGATTATGAACATAAATATGAACACTTGTTTCCAAAGAACTGACAAAGTTATTGCTGAAATTTTTAGGGCCAAAATTAAAACTTATTTCACCAAATCAAGCCTTTACTCCACTTAAAAAAAATCTGACATCCTATTAATTAAAAAAACAAAAGAAAACAAAAAAAACCCCCAAACTCAATAGGTTTTTTTTTTTTCAATTAAATAATAATCTAAAATTTTACAAGATATTCACATTCAGGCAACTGTCTCCTGACTTTCATCTGGCTGAATGACAGATGCCATAATAAAAACAAGAACACTACTCTCACATTCTTCCTGACAGCAGTGATTAGTGCAATTTACCACTGCACTACAGTTTCAATAGTGCAAGGTGTGCCTGCTGACATTTCTCACAATCACCTGCTACATGATCGTTATCCTCAGATGTCTGTACCTGTAATTTTCATTAGAATTTTGGCATTCATGTTAACATTTATGAAAAACTATGGCTTTATCCATGAAGTATACAGCCTGCCTAAGCAAAATTTTTAAACCATTTATTTAAAACAATAAAACTGAACTGGAATGAAAGTTACTTGGTTAAGCCGTAAGCTGTGTTGCCACTAAACTCAAGATCTCAGGGTTAGCTACAGAACACCAATATGTGTATTTGTGCATCTGTTACAGTCTTTAAAAGTTCATTTAAAATGTAACACTGATAAAACTTTGCTCTTTTTTTTACGTCTAATTCTAATAATTTATCTTTTTTTTTGCAACATGTTTAACTACTTGTATCCAAAGTGTCATCTGAGTATCGCTGAATTACAACAGGACTGAGACTGTAAGAAACCCATAAATGCACACGTAAGAAGGCACTTGTCTTCCAGTAGTTCAAGTTAGAGAAGGCCTTACCCAGACAGTGGCACCTTACACTTTGAAGGATTAGCAAATGTCCCCAGGCTTTGCCACAGTCTCAAAAGCTGTCCTTGTGTCCCTGGACAAAGGTGCTGTGTGGGGTCTATAACACCATGAAGCTCATGACGAATTCCAGTAGTTTCTGCCTGTTGCGCTGAGGTAGGAATGTAGTGCTGAGTTCCAAAATGATGTCTTTCCTTTGCTGAGTCTGCTTGAAAACCTAAAGCACAGCATCAACACATGTAAGCATCACCATGTTACAGGAATCTCCTTTCTTCTGAGATTAAAATGCTATGGTCTATACTAAGTTTTCCCTCATTTATAAGACTTTTTTCATTTCTTGAAGACTTAGATGGCAATGACTTTAGGTATTATTAGAATTCACTCAGTGTTGAAGCCCTTCAAGGGTTATGGAAGAAAAGAAATTGAGAAATAAGTACAGTGCGTGATAAACAGCCAAAACTTAACAGTGAGGGATAAAACAAGCAATCAAAAGCATCCAATTGGAAGTGTAAGCACTTTAAAAACAAGAATTCAGATGCTATGCTATAATAGATGCTCAGGAGACATTATCCTGTTCCACTTTTCATTCTAGTTTATCCTGCTGTTGGGAAATGATGGCTTCAATATGTGCTTTCCTCACAGCTATTAAGAGTCTATGGGAAGATACCTTTACTAGGCCAACTATTTTGGATTATTCAATATATCAGAATTTAAAGGCAAATACTTCAAAACCTGTATCTAGAAACATTTTGCCTAAATGTCAATACTTTCAAGATTATAATGCTATATCTTATCTGGCATTCAGGAAGCCATGCCATTCTGATGAAAGAAAAACACTTCACTTGCAAAATCTAGATGGGCGATTTAAAATTTAAAATACTGGTGGTAAAGTACGAAATTGGATGTTTATCTTAAGGAACACCTGTATCCTCATGATGTACACTGAAGGTGTATAAGGATGGTTCTTCTGGAGCATCAATCACTGCTAAGCCAAAATTCAATAACTAATGCTTTTTTAAAGATTTAAGCAGACTTCAAAATTAAATTTAGCTGAGCACAGAACATGCTCTCAGCCTTTCAATATTGTCCAATAGAGACATGGAGTAGAACAGAAGAAATTCATTGAATAAAAATGTCTAGCCACCCAGCCATCCAGACAGGCCTTCCCAGGGGCAAGAAGTGCCCTGTTCTACAGCTTGTGCTCTCTTTCACAGCCCTCAGCCTGAAGGACACCAAAATGCTCCAAACCCACAATACATTTCTGCAGATACATTCACTGATTTTAAACTGACACTGAACAGACTCCTTGAAATGTCCAAATTGTGCTCATTACTGAAATGAAACTTAACAGTCACCAGATTTGAGCACCAAACACTTACTCCAATTTCCTTGAAGACTTTCACCGCATTTTTCACGTGACTGTAGGTAGCACTCTCGGCTGCAAGAAAGAAAACCCAGAGATAAACAAACCGCAGTTCAATTCGGGCTACCTTGTGGTAGAAAGAACAGAATGAATCAAACTCAGTTCCAAAACCAGTTCAACATACCATACACAGCAACATTCCTCTCTGTCCTGCTTATTAAGTGCCTGTGTAGCTTCTGAATGTATTCAGATTCTAAAACAGGACCACTAAAATTGTGCACAAAGATGACGGCAGAGCTGTATGCCTCCAGTAAAGGTCCCAGTAACCTCTGCAGGAAAGTGATGTACTGCTGGTGCTCTTGAGACTGGCTCACCTAAGAAAAGGCAACAAAATGTTCAGTGACAGAGACCAGTGGAAACCAGAAACGACCTGCAAGGCAGAACGTGGCAAAACAGCATCCAAAAGAAAAACAAAAGCACAAAAACTTGTACAAAAACAAGTGTGGGGGCACAGCACAATATGAGAGCATAGCAAGAAAAGAGGTTATCATGAGGGACAAAACAGGCACTGAACATCACAGACCAGTGCTATTTTTTCCTCCTCCAGGGTATTACTATTTTTCAAGAAAAAATTAAAGACATCTGCAGCCAACAGAAGGGCTGCCCTACATCCACAGAGACGGACAGAAGTTTTCAAGTGTAAACAAGATATCCTAAAGAGTGTTTGTGTCAGCTCTGAGAAAACTAGCAATGTATCTAAAATCAACATAAGCAATCTATGAAGTGAAATACAGGCTGAACATAAATACCAGCTGGATGTGCCTCTTTTAGAGTATGTAAAGAATAAAACCAAGATACTTGAGTCTACCAGTTTTCAGGACTCTAACCATCGCTCTTCTCTGTAAAGATTGTTTGATGTTTCTTCAGCTGTTTTCCTCATGGGAAAGCAACAAAGGTATTTTATGGACTGTACAAAAATACTATAGACTAAGATTGCAAACTAAGAAAAAAACCCCAAACGAAAAAAAAATATCAGTACCTGTCCTGAATAAGCAAAGTAATTTTTATCTCTCACAAGAGAGTTCAACATTATTAGCCTAAGGAAAATATTACCTTCAGGTAGCAATCTCTCTGCTCCTCTCCAAAGTCACTGTCTTCATCTTCCTCGTCACTTCTCCAGGATAATGGCTCAGGGAGTTTTTTATTCCATTGCTGCTCTGTAAGACTGGGGCTAACATCCTCCTGATCATCCTGCTTATATTTCAAAGACAAGGTGGTAAATAGGTAAAACTCCAAATCCAGGCAAACAATAGGTTTATTTTATAATCTCATCTGACTTATCAATGCATTTATTAACCAGTATTTAATGGAAGCAGGTGAGACTCAATTATAGGAAGCACTGAGAAAGGGAGAGAAAAGAGGCATTTGGTGAAAAAGACTGTTTTTTTCTTGCTTCCTCCTGGGTACCAAGGTTTGTTTGTGCACAAGAAGAAGTTTATGAAGCAAAGATATGCTGAATCAGCTGCCTCTGCTCCTAAGGTTTTCTTGGCACTGTGCACGTCTGGCAAACTGCACTACACAGTGACTCCCCTGCAGCCCCAAAACTGCAAGCTGAGGAGTTTTACAGTAATTCTGAGATCAATGCAAAGGAATTAAAGAATGACAGAAGGTCTGGACTCCTGACTCCTGTAGAGCATAAAGTAAAAATCCATGTAGCTATGCTCCATTTGAAAGCGCTCCAATAATAAAATAAAACCCAAGCTTCAAGACAGTACAAAAATACGTGTCTTCCTTAGTTGCCTTATTGGTAAAAGGAAATTACACACAGAGTCATGAAGCATCACAGGCTGACTGTACCCTATGAACAGAGGAATGAAGCAGTCTCAGTCCTGGGCACGTTGTTAAAAGCTTTCAGTAACAACATATATTTAGAACAAGTGTCACAGCTAAGGAGCATGAACTACCTATAGTACAGAACACTACTCCTAAGCATCTCTGCCACTTTACCTCGGCCACCAGAAGAATGCCATACTGGATCAGCCTTTCCACAGATTCATGGCAAACTTGATAGATCACCTGGCAAGGCTGCACAACATAAAAGGAACGCAATGAAAAAAATCACATCCATTACACCCATTATAGAAACGTCATTCCCTGTTCAGTATGAATGTTTTAGATACAGCAGTATTATTCCTTTTATGCAAGTTGTTAAACTTTTATCAGCATAATCCCAATGCACCCCTCTTGTGTTTATCCTGGCAGACATTAAAAAAAATTGTAGTGAAATGGGATATTTAAAACCTGTCCAAGATTTTTCCGAAATGCATTACCACTGGTAGAAAGCCACATTAAATATTCTCCCTTTTTAACAGCCTCTAACCAAATCTTAGTTTGTTAACAATTCCAGAATAAAATCATCATAACATTAAAATTATCGAAACTCGTAACAGTGATCTATTTGGAATTAAAAGGAAACTACACTTTCAAGAAATTCTCTTACGTGTTTTGAAACAGAAAAAAAAAACCCCAACCTATTTTACATTATTCATAATCGTACAATAAATATTTTCTTAGTTAAAAAAGATAATAATAAATTATTAACTCTGAAAGCAGAAGGATAATATTACTAAAGAACTCCACCATATGAGCTAACATTACTGCCCAGATGAAAGTACTAAATTTGGCTTATGCCTCCACAAAAATGCACAAGTCAAATTGAGTACAAATTTAAGAACTAATTACAGAATCTCTAGAATTTTAAGTAACTTCTACGCATAAGAAAAAAGAACATCTAACACTTAAAATTGAAAGTATGCAGTGTCTGAAAAATGAGATAACATCAGCTCTCGTCAGTGTTTTGTAACACAAGAAAAAGTGAGGTCAGGCCATGGTTAAAATTGCCACTAAGTACTAGGTGTGGCACAACATTAGTACTGCTCTCCTATGCAAATAAGGGATATTTTTAGAATATGGAGCCTTGCTTCCCAACATAATTTCAATTACCTATGCAAACTCATAGGAGCTGGGTATTCCCAAAGACTTTTGCTATTTTAGGTAAAAAAAAAAAGTACAATAAATACTTTGGGCAGAATGCAAATACAGCTGTGATGATCTAATGACATGAGGGAAACAAAATATTGTTAGAGAAGTTGCTCTCTCAGCTTCCCACAACTCGAGGTGGGCTTCTTAATGCCGCCTTTCACAGGAAAGGCCTAAAGCACAGCAGAAATGTTCCAGCCCCAGCCCAGCATTGCCCACTTCAGGCACCTGCAGGAGCAGCAGGTGGCACTCAGTGTGTGACACCCACTGGTACCCACCACCATCACACTGCACTGACAGAGAACAGATCAGAGCTGTGACACTTGTAGAAAGTGTCCTGTAATTTTAAAGTAACAAGAAGAACAAAAACTGGACAATTCTTGCAATTACTTACCAAAGATACAGTGAATTCGTTAGAAAGCAAGTAGCACAAGCTGGCAGCTTTTCGGACCAGGTGTTCTTGACTGATCAAACTGGGAGAAGCACTACTGGTGCCATTTCTGTACCTCCTGCTCTGAATGGCGTGAAGGCTGCAGGCTGGAGCAGGAACAAACACAGCCAAAGTTTAGTTTTCCAAGGAAACGTCAAACTTCTGTTTTGTCCACTTCTGGGGCTAAAAGCAGTCAAATATTACACATGCCATTCAAGAATAAAGACAGAATTCACCACTATTTTCTGTCCAGTAATGTCAGATCAAAACAAAATCTCATTAAAATACTGCTCATCAAAGCACAGGTTTTGCCATGTTGGCTCAGAACTCTGATAGTGCCTTGCCTATGGCAGTGACCAATACACAAATACTTCCAAGAAAGATAAAGGATGAGGGGAAAAAAGAATGGAAACATTCCACAAACAAAATACAAGTTTGCTTTAAAACTGTTTGTTAAAGTAAACATGGGCTGAAACAGAAAGTGAAAAAATACATTAAAGTAAATAACACAAGAAGCTGATGAGGTTTTTTGCACAGATATTTTGACTTCAAGGGTTACAAGAAAGTCTTTCCTTGATAAACCCCAAAACCTACCAATAACAGCCTCTTTAATGAATACATGAAGTATTCCATTGCTGTAGAAGTTGAGTTCAAAGACAGCAGGTATTGTGATGCTGGGAGTGACGAAGAACTCATTGTTTCTGCTCGTGTTTGTGATATTTACACAGTTCCCCAACAAGTGGATGGCATGCATGACAACATCATCTGAGTTCCCTGAAAATCCCAAGTCAAAGTCACGGGCTAGGACCTCCTCTTTCATGGAGAAGAAATCTTCTACCAGCCTGGAAAGATCAGTTCCCTAGAAATAAACACAGAATCACAAAGTTAAACAATTTTTCTGCACTGGAGTCTATCAGTAAACTACATAATCAGGTATATATCAGACACGATGCACTAACTGTCAACAACCCAAAGCACAACAGTCATAGCAGAAAAACTGACTTTCACTGAGGTTTTGATGAAGTACTTCCACGTGTTTTGAATTACACGCAACTATATTTTACAGTCGTGCAACTACTTGGGAATGCAAGATTTTTCTTTGCTTCTTGGTTTATTTCACAGCCTGCAGAGACCTGAATACCTCAAGAACATGTCAGGGGTATTGTATTTCCATTACCTATGCTATAAAGTGAATGATCAATTAGCTGGGAACATTGCACTTAACAGAACTGAACAACTGGTGTGGAACATGAGGAAAAGCCGTTCCTCAGGCACCTCCTTTTCTTGTTTTCTGTCAAGATGGATTCAGATCATATTGTAAAATGCTTCTTTGATTCCACTATTTTAGGAAATTGGAAAGACTGGACTGATGAGAATGGTGACACTTCCTCCACAAGCAGGATTATACAACTGACCAATATTTTTCCATTTGTTCTCAATTTATGTGCAATTTGGAAATTAATGGAACAGTTTCTAGAGTATTCAATAGTGAGTGTGTTTTGAGATCTAAAAAAAAATCCTAACACAATAAATGAAACCCATGTAATCTTTTTGAAAAGCATAACATTTTGAATTACAAAGATCTATTTCCACATGAGCATTTATTATCATCCCATCAATAATGGCTTGTGTTCAAGCACCCACTGCTAACTAAAATATCAGCACTCAGACTACCTGAAATCCACTTTAATTTAAAATTAAATTAAATTTAAATCTTTCTTCTTTTATCAGTATCATGCAATAGTAAAATCCATACTTTTTTTTTTTAATAAGTTAACAAGGCCAAAGCAATGTTTAGCTATTTAAGCAGTGCAGAAGCCTTACCTGCCTGTGTCTGTACAGCAACAAACAGGCAACAATGTGTGTAGACATCACAGCACAGGACTTGTTAGCAGCTAGAGGTGAACAAGATAAACTTGTTAAGCCCCTTAGACATTCAGAACACCATTACAAATGAAAGAGTACCCATTATTTAAAAAATAATAATAGTGATGTGGGCACAGAACTGCACCCACCAAATGAAATACAAAGTGTATTATGTCTATCAAGAAACAGTATTAAAGTAATCACAATTAAATTCACAAAGAGTAAATTCACAAAGAGTAAATTCACAAAGACGGTCAAATAAAGCTTAAATACTTACTAAGCTAAGTACTGTTTTCTGTGTATCTCTTGTACCACAAACCACAGAGCTACTGACTGAAGCATACACCACATAACCTATAAAACCTGGCAACACTGGTCCATGCAGCTAGATGAGTTCATGTCTGACCTTAAATAATGCCATTAGGACACTCCAATAAATCCTTGCATGAAGAGTTAAGAAATGAGTGTATCAATATGACAATCAAGCACTTCAGAGTACAGAAAGTGTAGTGTACTAGTCCAACAAACAACAAAAATCTTCTACTTGATCAGAAAAAGGATTTATTAAACTTTGAAGAGGAAGGAGAAAGACAAAGGATGGAGAATTGTCAAGATTATATAAGTCATGAAATGATCACCTGAATGGAAACAATTAGGGAGTATGACATGACCACACAGACAATTGATGCAGTCAGCAAAACAAAACAGGCAGCTGACAGCAACCTGGTGCAGTGGAAGGTGTCCCTGCCCATGGCAGGGGGGTTGAAACAAGAGGATCTTTAAGGTCCCTTCCTATCCGCACCACTCTATGATTCTGTGGTAGTGACACTCTTCAACACTTACTGAACAAAATGTGCTCAGCCAAGTTGGATATCAGCTCTCTTCTGAAGGGTTCACTGGTGATATCCCTGGAGTTGGGCAGTGAGGCCTCTGCACCTTCATCCACACTATCATTAGGTCTGAATACAGAATAAAAATTAACATGATGACAACTGGATTTTTATCAAAATGTAAAATAATCTAAACTGATTTTTTTTATATATATACTAACTGAACCACAGCACAAAATACCATTACAGTCTGGTAAGGGCAGAAAAACATTATCAGGAAAAAGCTCTACCAACTTTTCCAGATTATTTCTTCGCACTAAACAACAATCCATAATAAGACTACCAAAAGAAAAATTGCAACCTTTTTCCACGGCTACTCATGACTTTGCTGCAATACCAACTGCTCTCTTTCCTTCAACAAATATGGACAACAGTAGAATAAGGAAATCTACCTAAAAGACAGAGCCCAGTCTCTCTACAAACTAGAAATGGTCTTTTGTATGGACTTACAACTTTCTAAAGATACAGTACTGACTTTGTCTCTACCAGGACCACACAGGTTTGTATAACTCCTGAAAACACCAACTAAAATGTGTATCTATATAACAAATGCAGAACTAACCCTTGAGCAGTTTTTCAGTTCTGAGTGACAGCCACCTCCTTGAAAACAAGGAGTACTCACTCCTGGGTCCTATTTGCTTTGGAATTATTCCAAAAAACTTGTGAAATGTTTGTGAGGTTTAAAAAAATCCTTCACTTACATTAAGCATGTCATTTTTTCTCTAAGTTATTCCATAAAATTTATAAACAAACCAACAGAAGTCACTAAAATTAAAAAAAAGCTTAAAAGTCTCCTTGAATTTATTTAAACAGAGCTCATCAGGAAGAATGTAACTCTTATAATAAATTGCACAGTTATAATTGCCTAAGTTTTGCACTTTTCTATGAACAATTAGATTATCCATGGGGAGTTCAAGCACTGCTTGGAATGTAATGCAGAACACTAAAAAGATAAACAAACAAGCAAATCTCAAGCTGTCCTGCCTTTCAACAGCACCCAAAAAAAATCTCTACCTTGATGGAAGTATAGCTGGTAACAAAGCTTGTTCCAAAGAAAGAGGAGCAGGCACAGGTTTTTGGCTTTGGCTGTTTACATATTCCTGTTAAAAAAAGACTCGTTATTTTTTGTACTTTTTCCACCTTATTCTTGCATTCAACTGATCATGCTATCACAGGAAAAAGGCAATTATGCACAAATGCAACCATGATTAAAAATAGCTCACACTAAAAAAAGCAGTAATAAGGTCAGAGATATTAAAAGTTTTCAACAGCTTATTCACTTTTGACTTTATGTTATGCACAAAGTAGACTTCCCACAGCAAGGAATCTGTACTTCATGAAAAAACTTGCAATGAAAACAACACATAACCCCTGTCAGCACCCTGCTGTGAACAACTCCTTTGAGATGAGCTGCTCCAGGATTAAATTAATGAGAACTGCCTCATTAACATGAGTGAGAGCAAAGCCTAGCACCCATTCAGAACCAACGTCGAGACTGTAATTATTGCTTGCTCCTGCCTTCCTCAAACGCCAGGATAGAGAACTTCTCCAAGGGTAAACACGAGTGTACAAAGTGCCAGTTGCAAGACACAAACTAAAGCCCCAGGAAGCAGGAAGGGTACTGCATGTTTGGAATTCCTGAATCCCAAATTTCTCAAAAGCCAAACTCCTCTCCTTATAGATTAAAATTTACATTATTCTGTTTTCAGGACACTGTGTTCCCTCACTTTCTGTAAAGAATGGGAAACTAAAGAGCCACTTAACCTGCTGGTCAGGAAAACAGTTCCCTCCCAGGAAAGCTGCTTAAAAGACTTTCACAGCCTCTTTCACACTCTCTTCTGCTTCCAAGCCTGTGCTCATAGAACTGCAGATGTCCAAAATTAACTCCCAAAGCTCATCTGCTTTACAAAAACCTGCAGTGACACAACTACAGTTAAACTTGTGCAAATCTGAGCTGAGGCACACTTTAACGATTTATGTCATTTATCACTGTTCTAGAGCACAATAAGGAACACAGGTACAAATGAGACCTGAGAGAGGCTGCTGGGAAGGTACAGAGTGATTAGCATTTCACTAGATTAAGAAGGCAGATAACCTTTTCCTTACACTGACCCAAGAAGAGTTGTTAACTTCCTACCAAGAATAGCCCGAGCCTTCTCCTTTGGAAGTGAATTAGTATCTTTCCCTACTACACTAATTACAATGCAGTGCAGCCGGTCACAATAATTTCATGCTGTGGTAACTGAACCCTCCAAAGCTCTCCAACCTACTGCTTTTTCTGAGAAGTAGGGCAGAAAGAAGAACACCTAATTAATTTGAATAATGTTCTAGTAAGTTGCAGTTACAGTACTTAATCTTATTAAAGTCACACTAAAAATAAGGATACTGTGGCAGAATACAGATTAGTGAAATGTAGATTAGTACCAGCAGATTCTGCAAAGAGATCAGAGAAAATTTAGAGTGAAGGCAGATACTGCCACACTACCCCATTCTCTGAGAAGCTACAGAACAGTATATGGTGAAGCAGTGTAGGTAATAGTTGTGAACTAATAGTGAATGACAACTTTCAAAGAAGACACAGATTTTTATGATATACTGCCCATGACACTTTTATGGCTACTAATTTTCTTAGCAATTTTAAAAATCCAGTGAGATAAATGCCCCTCCTCAAACATAGCATATGTCATTAAATTACTTAAACTGGAAAACAGTATTCAGCTTCCTTCAAATGTCTCTACAACATAAAGAATTAATACAAGGTTTAAGAATCATTTTAAAGATTGCTTGTTAAACAAAGAACCCCACCAGTAAGAATACTCAGATCATTTCAAAACTAATGTATCAACTGGGAGACTAGTTCAGCTGAGTCCAAAGACTCACACGTTCATCAAAAACAGGGATACTTTTGTCCTGCCGGGATGGACGGCAGCAGATAATGCCAGTAATGATAACCCACAAAGGGAAAAATCGAAATAAATGTGTCCCACTATTGAAACACGAAAAATGTCAAACGTTCAAAAAGACCTTCAAGATACCAAACTTACTTTTAAGGAAAATGGTTGTGCAAAATCTACTCTGACACACCCATAATTCTTCCGCAGCATTCTGAAGACTCCTCTAGCTATACTCCAAAGACTTTCATTCTTCTTAGGCTTGCCCTAGAAAACATAGGTGGCTGTTTTGCTTTTTTTTCACTTTGCAATTAAAAGGTTATGTTTAAAATTAAAATGCATGCAACAGGAGACAAAGCAAGGCTGAAGCTTTTGACACACCTTATAACTTCAAGTAAATCTAGAGAACTATTTTTCTCCAAAAATATCCCCTTGAACATACTACTTGTCAGGAATTTGCATTTAGAAGTGTGTCACCTGTACCTCAGCACTTCCTGTCAAGAGAGGTTTTGTGATTCATGCCTCAACACGAACCCCAGGTCCAGGGGACAGAGGACTAGCACAACATTTAACTATGTAACACATTTTCCTCCACGTAAGCAGAAAATCCCCCAGGCAAAACAAGTTGTTTGATTGCTCTTACCAGCTGTTCACTGTTATAGTGACCTTCAATTATGCGATCATAGGAGATTCCCACAGGTATAATTAGGACATCAGGAGTAGCATTTGAGAAGAGAGCATCCACCACCACGGACAGAAGGCCTGCTCTAGCTCCAGATGTCTTTCCACTTCGAGACCGTGTTCCTTCCAAGAATATTTCTAGAAACTGCTGCTGTCTCAACAATTCTTCTATGTGCTGAATACAAAAGGATTGGAAAAGAGAAAAAAATAAGTATCTAATTATATTGGCATTTATATATACATATATAATAACCTATAATATATTTCAAATACATCGTCGGCAACCATTTCCTTTCCTTAAAAGCATTGTAAGATCATGACTTGGCATGAATACTTGTGGGAAAAAACCCCAGTAATTAATTAGTGCCTGACACAAACCCAGACCTATCTGTAACCGAATTTGCATGAATATACAAGCAGTATAATGACATTTGTTCAAAAAGCATCTCTAGCAACAGTTGATGCAGTTGACTTGCATTCATCTCTCCCTCTGGTTCCCCAGCACATCCCATCTTCCAAGATGTAAATACAGCTACCACACTGAATGGCACAAAGGATTACATCAACCCATCATGAACAGAGACTTCCATTGTGTTAACTGAATCAGGGTAGAGATGCCTCACAAGAAAAGACACCAGAGAAACAAGCGTAAGTTAACTCGGAGAGAGCATTAATTCCACATTGTTTAATAAGGATTATGCAGGGTGGAAATCTGCTCATCCTCAAAGGGGCTGAGCATGTAATTTTCTTTATACTATTAATTGAAAACTTCATACAAAAACAAATCCCCTTTTTACATCATGAAACTTACGACAAATTCAATGTAGTAAATACAGAGTGATGGAACTCACTTTCCCACTTGCCACCCAAGTGAAACACTACCTACAGAAAGAAAGACAAGGAATACACACCACATAGAGCAAAGCTCTGTACAGGAAATCCTTACGACCATCAGGATTCTGGTCCAGCTTGCGACGAATGAAAAATCCTCCCAGCTTGCGGATCAACGTGCTACACACCAAAGAAGGATTGTACTCATTGATTTCAGTTTGCAGGAAACTACTGCACATCCAGCAAAAAATTCCTTGCACACAACAAGGATTCAAATAACTGAAATTCTTGAAGACTAAACTGCAGTACACTACTTGCACATGATGGGACTACACAAATATTTCTCTATTTCACTTATGAACAGGCTTCTTTACACTGACTTGCTCCATTTCACTGCCTTGACAGACCACTGACCAGGAGATTCTTGCACACTGAGATGCTGGTGACCCATGTAAGAGTTAACCTGAGCTGGCCCCAGTCTGTGCTGGGCTCCACAGATAGCATGACCTTCATGCCCACGGTGTGCTGCACACTCTCCTCAGCTGCAGTAGCAGCTCAGACAGCTAATTTTAACAGAGCAATCTGCAGGCAGCTCCTACTTGGAACCAGCAATTACACCACCAGCATGGTCCTGCATTTATCTCACAGTGTAACAAGAAGTTCTCATCACAACATCCCTTCTGCTTGACAGAAGCCATGATGAATAAAGTTGTTTTCTTGCAAGAAAATCCTTTACTGGCTCAAAAGACCAAACGCGGGTGCCTCTTTCTGCAGACAGGGTGCTGTGTGTGGATCATGGGCCTGCTGAATGCTGCAGAACTCAGGGTTCCCAGTGCCTTAAGTAATGTTAGATTATCTATGCTAAACTCTCTTTCTTTATTCTGCTGGCCCTAAGAACTAGAATTTTAATTGATAATTTATATGAATACCTCTTTCACTGGGATTATTACAGACCTGCACTTATTCGTGTAAAATACCCTCAAAGTCAAGGTGTTCCCCTTCTTTCCTCATCATTTCCTATAATATCCAGTGGTTTTTTAGGTATCAAATATGCCCAAATTCTGTCTCAATGGCAAAATATTACCTAAAATACCTCAGGTTCTTCAGCCACCAGAAATATAATTTAAACACAGACTCAAGTGGAATACTTTTCCACAAATATTATTCACTCAGTACTGTTGCTGCTCATTAGCCAGCTCACTGAACTGCATGAAGAGCTGTCCATTCACAACACTTTTCCCCATATCATCTTTCCTTAGTCACCCACCCACTTTGAGACTCCAAGAAAGGAACATCCTTCCTCCTTAACCTGCTAAGGTTGTAACAGATCTTCTCAGAAGGATGTTGTGATGCTCCCTCTCTGAACATGTTATAGGAACTGAAGAAGTTCTACATGATGGCCCAATAACAGGCAGGTAATTTTACACTTGGACATTTTGTGCAATAGGTCAGATCCCACCACCTCAGTCTTTTTTCAAATAAGGAGAGGTTATTACCTGAAGATGGGGATGTTGAGATTGTTCCCTGCAGCTATGTAGGGTGCTTTGATGTTATGGCAGAAAAGAATGAATGTAAGAAGCAGGTAGTCAATGTGGGATTTGTGAACAGGCAAAAAGATAAGAGGTAAATTCATCTATGGTGGGGAGAGAAGGCAAAAAGAAACAAGTCAGTTGGTAAGAAACATGGAATATTACCCATTTTCTTAAATACACTGTTGAGATTGCTAGCATCATCTTATCTGAACTGATGGTATTTTCCAGTTACCAGAACTGAGTTTGTTTACTCCTGGTTTTCCTTCAGCTGGGACAATGAGAACATTTTAGTCAACTTGTCTTTAGTCAAATAAAAACAAGTCTTTAGTCTTAGTTTTCAAGGATTGTAGTTTTCAGTTGTATCCATTACATTAACAATGATTAATACTCCCAGTTTCTCCAGACTCACAGTGCTGAGACACTAATCAAACGGATGTGGAAAAATCCTCACTGTCACCAGAGTACTGGTATTTCTATTAGATATTAGCAAGGATTTATGAATAGTGCATTTCCCAAACATAGCATTCAAAAAACAACAGAAAATAAGAGGAATCTTTTTTATTTGTTTCATTTATCGAATTAGTATTTCTAAGGTAAATCCTGCAAGAAGAGTTAATTCATTTGAATGTAAAGAAAATGGCAGCATTTAGGAGTTTGCTTGACCAATTTCAATAAAAATTGAAAAACTGGAAATAGATTGCTAGTAAGAAATAGGAAGTTTTTTCTTAAAGGTTTTTATTCCAAATCAAGGTAAAAGTGAAAAATCCTGACTAGATCTACTAATTTATTACTGGCTGCCTCAGCTCAAAAAACCAGAAATGATGTTGGATGCAGGTTACCTGAGATAATCATTCAGCCTGAGAGTTAAAATTTGATCCTGAATCAAAGGTAAACCCAGAGTTCACATAGTATTTTAGATTATGCAACTCTAAGAGCATTATATTTAATTAAGAACACTATTTCATAGATACATGCCAGTTCTACCTACAATCTCATTTCATACAGACTTAGCAAAACTGTCACAAAAAGAGAAGTGCTACAAACATTATTAGAAACTACTTCAGAAATCTACCTTACTGGATTTTTTCCCACCCTCTCTTACCTCTGTTGCTGCTTTGACCATTTCTATTTGACCTCTGTGGATCTGGATATTCCAGAAAAAGCTGTTAAACAACTTCAGTAACACCCAGCCAGTCAACCTAGAGGATAAAAAACACAACTCAAAAACCTTCATTTATTTCTGCCTCTGTTTTATATTGCTTCTGTATGACTAAAGGGAAAGACATTTAATCTGATAACTTATATTCAAACAAAATCACTATAAAAGCAATTGCTAAACAAGGTTTTGCCTATGGTTAGTAGCCATATTTCAGCCTCCTGCAGTTATGACACGAATCTTGTATGGACCTTGGTGAAGGCTGTGAACTAGGAACATGACAGAGACAAAATCATCCTTAGTAGTAAATGTAGACACCACAGGAGAAGATGTTATCTAAAATACGACTCGGAGACATTTATATCTACAAATTATAATAACTGAATAGGCTACTGGAAAAATTGTCTTTCAGTCTATGATGCTGCAGACAGCTGCTCTTGCCCATATGAGCCTGGAACAACAAATGATGACAATACTGGTCTATGCATTAGCACCAAAACTAGTCTTGGGATAGAAAAAAAAGTTTGTATTTAATCTTATCATAAGATTTATCCCTTGGAAAGGCAGAGGGTTTCTGCTGCATCTGAAAATGAAGAATAACTACTATTTTATTAGCTAATATTAGAAAGCACATTTTCATGAATAATTCATTTTCAGAATAATTATTATTTCTGCATAATGTGTTACAAGATCTGTTGGTATTATACAGAAAGAGCTTGTCCATCCTTGCACTCACTGACAATATTAATGAGACACTTTTCTTACCTGATTAAAGCAGGTGACACATTTGCAACCATTTCCTGGAGAATTTTCCTAGCTTTTTTCTTCACTTTGTTGATAGCTTTAGGATCCGTCTGAACAAAACCACCTGGAGTACTTGGTTCAGAAGCTTCATCTACAATGGCCTTCTGGACTCTAACATTAAAAAGTAAAGTTTATCAGACAGTCTCACAACAGAAGAGTCCAAGACACAGACAACAGCTCAGAACAAGCTGTGTATTACTGCAGGAGTAACTTGCAAACATAAAAAGCATCCACACTGAACTACTGTGTACTCCAAATGCATTAAATTTAATTCAGTTTTCTAAGCTCTAATTTAACAGGCAGATGATGGTTGAATGAGCTCAAAGGTGAACATATAAAACAGTGTGTACCCAGTTCACAAGAACTAATATAAAGTGACTGCCAATTTTCCAAAAGGGTTAATAAAGTTAAAAATTCAAGGAGAACAGGTGCAATCTCATCTTTGTAAATGTTTTCTTTTTTCTGACATAGCAATTTCATTTACCTCATTAGACAGACTTATACAGTTGCTCTTTTGAACTTCTACAGTATTGTTCCCCTTGAATTCTCAGTTTTACCAAGTCTAACAAAATTTTATATGACTATTTTCCCCATTTAAAACATACCCAAGAGACAGTAAGTGGTTTAACACACCATGACTGTAGCACAACACAGTCTGCTTTACTTTTCAAAAGCAACACTATCATCTTCAGATGGGACTCAAGCATTAAAAATTCAGGAGAATTAGGAATGTTAATGTAGGCAGAGTGTGCCCTCTGACAAAAGTAGCCTTGAGGAGTGAGCATGTGGTTGAATTTCTTTGTGTCCAAGGAAAACTGATACCTTAACAGCTGATCAGGGGCTCAAGATGCCATTTAAAATGAGGCATATGAAACAGAAAACAAGCTCCACAAAGTTAAGGGTGGGTACTCCATCCTACAGCCTTTTTCCATTTTTTGCTGCACTCTCCAGGTGTATACTCAGGGTACTCCAAAATGCTGCTTTCCTATTATTTCTGAACACTGACAATTTCTGATGACTGCAGTATGACTTCAGTGGTAATGATTTACATGAATTAGATAAACAGAAGGTTGAAGAGCTCTCATTTAGCAATCTGTTTTTCTGTGTACTGTCTGCTGTTCCCCCACTACACACCATTCATTTAGAGACTTGTAATTCTTAAACTTCCAACTGAAATTGCAAGCTACAGTCCTGAAAGGCTGTGCTAAAGACACTGTATCTTCTAACATTTTCAACAGTCTGATTTTCAGAACTTGCCATTTCTAAGTTAAGTCATATTTTAACATACTAGTAATTTAAAAAATAGTTAATTTTGCATAATCTTACCTGCTGTTATTCAGCACATTTTCTGTCAGATTCTTGGCAAACATACCCTTATGAACGTCCCTCTCTTGCACAAAAAGGACATAACAAAAGCGTCTCGCAAGCCACCCTCTGTACCTACAAAAGTATGAAGGGTATTTCAGTGTGATCCTCAAAATATTTCGCTGCCAAAAAAAAGCATTAAAAACAACTGAAAACACAATTAAGAATCAAAATAAGTAGAGTTTTATGAATGGCTGTCTAAAAGCTTCTGTATCTTCAAGTAAATTGCCAGTATCTTCATGTTATGGATGAAACAACTGATGCATAACACAAAACATCTGAGACAACTGGGGTCTGCATCCCTTCAATTCAGGGTGATACTGCCTGAAAACATCCACAGAATCACAAGGAAGTAGCAACCAAACCAGCATATACATTTTGTCTGTCTACTGGAACCGACTCCCCAGCTCAGCAAGGCCAAAAGCAGTGACAGTGTTGATTTCCAATTTGGTGCCCCTTTCCACCGAGGAAAGGAAATGCCCAGCTAAGAGATTTGTCAACTTCTTCAAGGAACACCAAGTCCTCTTGGGAAAGCTGCTCACGTAAGCGCAGGGTAAACTCTCACAAACACTTTTGAAAATACATTTGCATTAGCCACCAAAACCAAATCCACTTTTTCAGTTAGCTTTTCTTCCTTTACAGTGTTTTCAAACACCCAGTCCTATGGGTCTCCTCCATACCTTCTCCTAGCAAAGTTTTAGGAGGAGTAGAACCACTAAATAATCAGTAAATCTCACTACAAATTCAAGTGTTTAAGGTAACTTATGAAGACAGTTAATTTTGCATAATCTTACCTGCTGTTATTCAGCACATTTTCTGTCAGATTCTTGGCAAACATACCCTTATGAACGTCCCTCTCTTGCACAAAAAGGACATAACAAAAGCGTCTCGCAAGCCACCTTTTTAAATTAACCCTGTCCTCTACTCTCTAAATCATATAAGCAGCAATCACCTGAGAAAATGTTATTTGGAATATCAAACATCACAGAAGATGCATTTGACACAGAGAGGGCTTACATCCCACCCCCAGCAGTGGATATTCATTACCATTCTTCTCCTCACCTCCCTCATTTACCAGGCCAGCAGTGGACAAGCCACCACTTACACAAACCAAACACCTGGGACCCCCAAATAGCAGAGCTGATGTGATGGGGCAGAATTAACAGCTGGATGAAAAACGGAATTCTGGCCATTCCTAAGCCCAGACCAGTAAAATGTAAAACCCCTGTCCTGAGGTCTGCTGGTGTAATGCCTGGCTGCTGCTCCAGCGAGTGTCCCAAACTGAACCACAGATGACAAAGCTCCTGGTGGTTTCCATGCTGGAGCGCCGCCAATGTCTCACCCCTTGTCATCACTCGAGTTACTGATCTTGGCTGTTAAACCTCCCTACCACATTTCAGTAAATTTATACATGTGTTAAAAACAGCGAGGAAAGATGAGAAGGAACTTTTACACTGCAAAAGGCCAAAGCCCTTGAGTGCACTGTAATTAAGATGGGTGCACATGCACAAGTCATGGGCACAGAGTAGCATGTAACGATTACACAAATATTCAGACCAACTACTCGTGCTGTCAGAGAAGACTGGTGACTGTTTTAATTGCTTTTTTTTCCTTTTTCCCGTTCTCTTTGGAGTTTGAGAGCCTTACTGATTTTTCTAAAAAGCAAAGACAAGGGTATGCTTCCTTCTGACAACAATTTTGGTAACTATGAACATATCACAACAGCACACAGCTACTGCATGGATCTGTCAAGGTATGAAGGCTTCTACATTCATTTTACAGCTTAGACACAATGTAGTTTAATTGGAAAAATCTGTTTTCTAATCAAACAGCAATGAGAGAAGACAAAAACCACACAGAATGGACCAGTCATGAGACATTTAAAACTGGAAGCTGTAGCTCAGACAAAGGCTGTGATAACATGTCAATACAGTTACAGCATGCTAGCAGTTAAAGAGAACCCCTCTTGCTTTCTAAGGCCAGAAAACTGTGACTATGTAGCCCCACGGGACCTCAGAACTTCATTAAAATTGTCTATTTTCACACTATGACATTCTGAGCTAAATGCGATTATTTCAGAATAATTCATTTACCCATACTTTTTATGTTTCCAATTCAAATGACTTTGACCATTCAAAACCATTCAAGCATTAGACTTTTGAAACTAATTTTTTAAAAGTTAAACAGTATTTCTGTTATTTTTCTGTATTCTAAACTAGAAGCTCAACTCCTAAAAAACATAATTAATTCAAATTTAATAAAGAACAGCCTCTAACATTAGCTTCCTCCCTCTCAAGCACACACAATGCTGCCTTTCTTTCACTCAGACACTTTGGCTCATTTCTTTCAGGCTGCTGGCCTCTCTTTGTTTGCTCTGACTCTACAACAAACACTGCAGGACCTGCTTATGCTAATGATTACTGTAAAAAAAACTCAGCAAGTGTTACTAACTTTCCAAAGAACAGAATATTTTTGTGCAATTCCAGTACCTTCACCCCACAACACAACATATGACTCCAATAGCGCAAAGACACATCTTCATTTTTCAGGTTTTTTTCCTTTATACCCCATTTCTCAAAAACTGCACTCTGCCACGGAGGCAGAGAAGAGACAGACTCATAAGACATATTTAGATTTAATTGCCATTAGTGATAATAGTCAACACCTAAACTGTGAAGCAGATCTGCTCAGTAAATTAAAACGCAGGCTGAAGTCATTCTGCACAAGGGAATAAATTGGGTCCCCTCTACATTATGCTACAGATGCTGCCATTTGCACTAAGGGAGAAAGAATTTAGAAGTGCTCTGTTTTTTTTGTGAAACAGGTTTGACCCCTACACTCCTTGTCTATAACCTCAAAGGACTTTGCCCAGCTCCCAAATACACACAGCCAGATTTAACAAGTACACTACTGAAGTCAGCACCAAATTTCTGCATTTTAGGACCACAATATATATTAACTCAGCCCAGACCATAATAGAGATTTCTCTGTCATAAAATCAGAACACACTGAATTTTAAAAGCGAAAGAAACACTTGCTACATTACCTCGTATGTGTTTCATTGATGTATATGACATTACGTAGACCCAAAGAAGGAATACTAGAATTGAAGAAGTTATCCTGTAAAACCAAGAAAAAAAAGGATTGATGGACTATTTCATTACATAAGAATAGCTTTGTCTGTTACATTCACCATAAGATATGAGATAATGCAATGGTTTTCATTTACACTACAAGCAAAGCCAAACCAGAGAAGTGCTGAACCTGCTTACACAGTACACAAACTATTCTGAAATAAAAATGAAATTCAAGTCACTATTCCCACGTCCAATACTTTCAGAGCATTCTCTAGGCTTTACTGTGTGGTTGTACGGGTTACACTCTTCAAGCCACAACATTTCATCAGATTCTGATGTAATATAAACCAGGACTTGTCATAATACAGAACTCCTCTTTGAGACAGAACTTTATTAAACCACACTGAGCATTACTGTAACCACGAGCATTTCACACTCAGTCTGTGACATCCAGCTTGCCAGCAGATCAAGCATCACGTAACAACAGCCCAAGGGTCGGGATATCCATCCATGGTCAGGTGGCAAATCTCCACATTCCTGCTCTGCCTGAACAACAAACTCAGTCCAGCCTTGTAGATCCTTGTTACAGACTCCACATGCCAAGGTATTAACTGGGATGAGTTTAGGAGCACTTCAACAACAAATATTCCTTAGCAGGAAGACCTAAACTCTACTCTTCCATATTCCAAGTAAATACCTTGACCAAGAAGCTGATTTCTTTCTACCCAAATAATACATAATTATAAAACTGGTACCTTGCCAGCAGTGAATTACAACTAAAACTACTGGAACTGTACATGTCAAAAAAATGACAGCAAAGGAGAAAGATGGTCACCAGCAACAGGAGAGCTGCATAACAGCCTCACCACCAATTCTGCAATGGGAGTCAGGTAAGAGTCATTTGTTTGTATTTTGTTTAGGACACAGCATTTGCCACAGAATTAAAATATATGACTGTGCTATGTCATTTGCAAATCAGGTAGAAATTATGTGCTACAGTGGGAGCACAGAGTCTTCTGCTCCCAGCTAAAGCACAACTGGGCTGTACAACCAACCAATTGTTCTAAGCTCTTAAGAGTAAACTTCAAGGTAGTTCTAATTTCTTTGACTATACACTGGTGACTTTTTTTGTGGATCTTATAAGCTGATGACATGTTCTGGCAAAGAGAAGCAAAATGACTTGTTCTTGGTCTCCCTAACAATCAGCAACAAAGTTAAGTACCACTGAATGCCAGTCTATACCTGTCTATACCAGGGCTCTAAGTGTCAGGTTAAACCTCACTATGAAACTCATCTTCCAGCTGTAATGTCATACTTTAGCTTTTCCTTATTTAACTCTTCTCCAGTCCTGTGGCAGGCAGAGCATGTGGTTCTGTGAGACCAACTGAGCCAATTCAGGACGTCCCTGCTGGCACAAAGAAGCCCAGCTCCCACCACCACATCCTGGCCTTTTCTGCTGATCACTACCCCTTACCTCTTAACTTACAGGACATCTACCACACCTTTTAATGTCCCAACTTCATGCAGACAAGACACAAAAACCAAGATAGACAGACTAAATGAATAAAGCAGGTAGTTTTCTGCTTGGTTAGTGAACTTAATCAACCCTCAGGAAAGCAGGAAGGAAAATGAGAGGGAGAAGCAAGACTTCCCACTCTCAGCACTTGCAAGTTTTTAGTCTGGTCAACACACTTGAGGAAATTTGTCTCATTCATTCCTTTTCCTTAAGAAAAGTAATGAAAACGGCAGCTAAAAAAGAAAAAAAATTTGGACTCTAATGAGAGGATTTTCTTTGTTACCGTCTGTGCAATGGTATTTCTTCCTTATAGCAGAAGGCAACAAAGGGCTTAATAGGTCATGCCCCTTTCTTAAGTGGGATCTCAGGATAGTTAATTAGTCTCTTATTAAATGGACAAAATACAGAACAGATTTTTATTTTTAAAGCATAATTCCCAGTTTGAGAGGAACAGCCTAATTACTAACAGGCCAATTACTAAATGTATGAAGCACTAAGCTGAGGATTCACACCTTTTTGTAAGTCAAAATACTTGTCTGTATGAAGTAGTCTCAGTTTATCTAATTGCCTGTCTTGTTTCCCATATCATACATGGCCTTCACAGTACATTTGGGTTTCTATACCACATTTGTATGTCATTGCAGCAATTTTCTGTTCTGGCAGAGGAGTAGAGGGAAATAATAACTTCTCTTTGGTCAAAGAGACAAGCAAATTTTCACTGTAGTCCAGCCAATGAAGGTGTAACTGAGTGCAATCTAAAGCCCAGGGTGTACACATAGTCAAATTACATGATGAACTGGTTGCAAACTACATTATGTCATTTATCAGCATTTTGCATCTTGAACTTACAGAAAGCCTGCCCATGCAGTTCAATAAAGTTCACATCTTAAATCAGCTTGCACAACCTCTCTAGAGCCACCATCTTGACACTGTTCCCAGCAGACAAATATCCCCACTATCACAACTGGCAGTCCTTGTTTCCAGGCTGGGCAGAGAGGCAAGGAATCAGCCAGGTGTAGAAAATTAACTTGTTCTTTCAAGTACAGGACTGAGCAAGTTGGAAAGGAAGCATACTGCTCAGCTTCAAAACTGTATTTATTCTGTGGACAGAGAATTAAAGTGTCCTAAAAGCAAACTTTCACACTTTCATACGCACCAAATTCCTATTATTAATCTAACAGACCAGATAATTTTGCTATCCCATTTCCTAGTGATAATTCTGAGGAGCTGAAGAGTTTTGTGCAAGGAGTAAGTCTGGACTGAGAGGTAGGAGACTAAGCATCACAATAGATGCATGCCATCCTTTAATTCAATGACAAATTAAATGTAACCACAAACAACAGTGAAAAATTACAGCACTTTATAAAGTAAAAACATTGTGACCTTAATTCTGAAAGTAAGGAAACTACTGCAACTTCATTACACTGCAACTATGCATTATTGCCAAACATAATCCATTCCATAATCTTCTTACCCGGCTCTGGGGAGTGCATACATAGCAACATCGTCCCACGAACGGCCTTTTCCTGCTCAGCAGAGCCTCCTTCCATTTCAAAGTGGCAGATCGGAAGAGAGTGGGACGAGAGTTACACTCTCCCTGCAGAACAAAAGACCACATGCAGAAATATGCGTTTTACTGTGTAAGGGAAAACTTTGAGGAAGAGCAGTTGCCAGACACATACAAAAAAATTACCCCTCAGTTGTGTAAAGCACAACTTTTTCCAAGATTTTTCTAAAATTTAAAAGAATAAAAGCAAAATCTCAGTATTATACTTACATATCTAAGCACTGCTGCATGGGCTGACACACAAAATTTTAAAAGGAATGATAACTGTAATTAAAAATCACCAAAGAAACTGCCAGCTGAGGAAAGTGAAAGAAATTAACAGTACACTACATTCTCAATAATGTAAAGGTGCTTGTAATATGAGCAATGTATTTCAAGGTTCAACTGAACATCACCCTGTAAAATTGCAAGAAGACTTAATGTACCCAAAATATTAATTCCATGGACTCTGTAGGCACTTTCAGCAGTTTCATGCAGAGTGATATGAAAAAGAAACCCCTGTGCCTTCTACAAAGTTACACTGTCTATCTGAAGATTACAAAACAAAAAAATCTGGAGTGACTGCATCCACAGAACTCATTCTCTGTGTTAGGACATCATGCAATAATTGTAGTTAAGTATATTTTCAAAGACATTGATTGTTTTCATTAAAGTCTGCTGAATTATTTCTTGCCTGAGAATGAGGACTGGGTTGCCATTTTTAAACCATGTATTTTATTGAGAGGGAAGTTACTTTCAGTATTAAAAGAGAAGTTACAGAAACAAACCAAACCAAAACCAAAATGTTGTTTAAAATAGAACTTTTAAGTGCAAGAGCAGCAGGGTAGAACCAAGGTTGGACACACAAATACAGATCGCCACATACTCAGCAGTGAGAAACACCCAGAGAGTCAAAAGCCATGCTGAAGATGCTTAAAAACTAAATCATGCACGTATCACATTTGGCAAGCAGCATGAACTGGCAAATATTCCAAGGGTAAGTCTTCCATCTGAAATAAACAAGTATCAAGATGCTAAACCTGCCATAATCCCTCCTCCATCACCTTCTTCCATGCTAACTCCAAAACAAACCAACTTTGTAACAATGCCATCTTCCTTCTGCTTGCCCCCAACCCCTGACCTAATTCTCCAACATTTTCTTGCAAAACCTCCTTTCTATCTCTTCTGACTTGCCTGCCCTTATTCCACTTTCTCACAGACCTCCTGGTTATTGCAGCTTGCTGTTCCATGTAACTCAGATCTAGCTAGATAGAAATCTCAGCTGCCAGGACATCTGTCCTTCCCCTCAACTCTGACCATGTCTCCAATTCTTCTTCTGTATCAAGTTCAAACTCCTCCTCTCCAGATCCATGTTTAATTCCTCCTGACCTGTGCTGTAAAACCAACTAGCACCATCCCAGTCCCCATGAGGCTTTTGGCTCCACCCAGACCGCTCTGCTCACTGCCTCCTTTGTCCCCTCCAAATCCCAAGACTCGCTCAATGGAGGACACAGACTTTTAATAGGCTCCTTATTTATATCCACCATTTTTTTTCTGCCTCCTGGACTGCATGGAAAGCTCCAGCTTCAATGCCTATGTGACTGTGCAACTTCAGCATCAAGCTCCTTTTCATTTTAAATGACATCACTCAGAAGAGCAACAAGCTTCCTATTCGACTTTGGCTGCTCCAGATTCTGTACATTTAACTGCTATATAAAATGATTAGCAACATCACACCAAAAGATTTTAAGACTATCAACAGGGTTTGACATGATTTTTTTTTTCTAGCAACATTATTCTTTGGCACAGAACCGAATTGTTGATTCCTCCTTACGTTTCAAGTTAAATTAAAACCAAACTGTATCATGCATGAGACAGGTTATGCCTTATCTTCATTCTTCATAACAATAAAAAGTCCACCTCCAACCTGAAGAAATAATAACATAAATATGGCCAGTAACATTCACAATTTTTACTTACCCATTCTTCACTGGAATGCTTACATCTACTGATGCTGCAGTCTGCTGAGGTGGACAAATAGGAAACATCTATTGTTCCAAGGGACAAAGCAGTTTCATCCATGACACAGGAATTGAACTGAAGATCACAAACTGCAAAATAATATCATGTGTGTATAGGTATGTTTTATATATACATACATACATATACATACACATATATACATGCACAGAAACACATGCCTAATTTCAGTGATGGGCATCTAGTAATAAGTTAGCAAACTGGGTTTTTTTCACCCTTCAGTGCAAGTTCAGTTCCAAAGACACTTCCTTGCAGCTAGAAATTGGCATGATTTTAATATGCTAAAAAACCCCAGCACATTTGACTTCCATAAAAACAGCACACCAATCAGCTTCCTGCATACTTTTCTCTCCCTGCTCTTCTTCCCATAACAGGTCACTATAGTCCCTCTGTAATTTTCCACTGAAAATTTTCCATTTTCTTTACTGCATGGTTTAAACCATGCAGCCATAAAGATACACGTCAGACACTTTCAGAAGTTTACTATTCTCTTGCACTCTGTGACCTCGCTCTTTCATAATTTGCTTCTCAAGGACACCTATCTACAAAATACTACAAAAACTGTCACTAATGTTCTCACCTAATCCTATCTCACAGTATATTTTATGTGTCTGGTCTAGCTGTAGTCACACCAGTTTGCAAACTCCTCGGGAAGACAGAGTGCTCTATAAAAAAGCACACCCCTAAATGTGAACACGCTGCTGACAAGTGACATTTCAGTCTTGTGGGATTAAGGAGCAGTAAAGAAAACTAAACTTGCATTATCGTTTTGAAATGGAAGTTTCGTAGCCCATATAATGAGCACAGTAAATAATTCTGCCTTGGCCAAAGAAAAAAGGGCAAAAATATTAAAACAACTTAGTGTTGTACAGTGTATTTGCAAAAGACTACAAATTAAACTGCTCTGGTACTGAGAGCCACCAAAACAGGAATCCCAGCATTTTCACCAAGAGAAATTGTAAAGAGGTAATACCTCCTCTTCCATTTGTCACTGCAAGGAAACTTCTATCATGGCCAAGCTGCGGGCCATCAGGAATGAGACTATTCCCACCCTGCAAGCTAAGCTAACATCTGCAACAGCAGGATCTAAAACTTTAGTCCAGCGTTTTTGCCTTTTGTAGTGCCTTCCCCAAGCTGCCACAAACCCATCCCGTGATACCTCTGCGCAGAGCTCCCACTACAAACTGGAGTCTGAGCCAGTATAACCATGCAGACCATGCATACCCTGGCACAGCCTAAGTACCTCAGTCATCCCTTTGTCTTTGCTGGCTCTTACACTGAATCCGCCTTTTATTTAAATTAGTCCTCAGGCAACTACTATCTAACCCTCCCAAAAAATACAAAAAATGCCTGTCAACCTCTAAATGCTGGAACCGAAATGCGTCCCGCTCGTGCTCAAGGTGACCTTGGCTGCACCGGTATATACAAAAGATTAACTTTAAAAAATACGCAATTAAAAGCGTTTGAGCAGTAGCAGTAGTAGCAGCAGCAGCAGCAGCCGCCGCCGCCGCCGCATACCTACCTGTGAGCCAGCCCGCCCCCCGAGCGCCCGCTCCCCGCTGCGGCGCTGGCGCTGTTCACCTGCCGGCCACCGCCATCCCCGCGGGCTCCAGCAGCGCTCCGGGCACACCAGGGCTCCCTCAGCTGGGCTCCGCAGCGCTCCGGGCTCCAGCCCCGCTGCTCACCAGACCTGCTATAAATAAAACCGCGGCGTTGAGCGCGGTGCGAGTGCGCAGCGCCCCGGGCACCGCCGCTGCCAAGGGGCCGCCCCGCGCCTCCCCGGCCGCCTCGAGGGGCGGGCGCCGGCCGCGGGCAGCCACCGGCA